>CM046040.1:18337447-18937447 GCA_025215565.1 Flaveria ramosissima
CGAGTAATTATTAAAGTTTCTAGTTTTGAACACAAAAACAAAATGAACAAGACAACCACTAATGTTACGTATACGTAACAACGATGATACATATACGTAACATTGCTATTATGCATATGTCACTCTGTTATTGCATATACATAAGACAATTGTTACATATACGTAACATTCTTTGTAACACCCGGTCCCTCATACCACCAATATTGTCCGTTTTGCCCACGAGAAGCTCACGGATTTGCTTTTGGTTGCCGGGTGAAAACACTCGGGCCCTCATACCACCAAAAGCTAATCCATGAGCTCCTCATGAGCGGGCGGACAATAATGGTAGTATGAGGGGTCGGGTGTTATAAAATAGTATCAGAGCCACTCTTGTGTCATTCGGGATGTGGGACATACCTCACCGAAGATGGTGACTTGTCGGGCTCATCGAGGACGATGAGGCCAAAGGGGGGTGATTATGACACCCTACATAAATGTGACATCCGTCACCAAAAGGTCCGTCAATTAACATGGATTCCGTTAACTTTTCTTCGCTCGTTCATTCCTCATTTTTATAAACTATACGTGTGGATATTATACTTGCTTTATCATCTTTATGCTTATGCTCTCATCGTAAACGTATATCATCCTTAAAACTTTCACAATGTTCGTCATCGTCATCACTAAATATACCATTTTTATATAATATTACTGTCATTGATAAAACCATTTTTAAGTTACAAATATTATTAAATATATTTTTATCATTAATATAACTAACCTATTAAAGTCGTTTTCAACCGAAACAAAATTTGGGAAACTCTGGGGCTAAGTGCAGGGACCAAATGTGACATTTTGCCAAACTAGGGCTGGGTATAAATACTCATATTCCAGCCCTAGCCACCATTTTCTTCATCTTCTTCTTCATTTTCTTCTTCTCCATTTTTCTTCTTCTCCATTTTCTCCTCCTCCTTGCACCAAAATCGCCCCGTTTCTTTCGCGTTTTCACCGGTAAGACCTCGGCTACAGTTGAGTGTACTCCATTCTTGCAGATAGACGACCTTGGTCGTCCCCTTTCTTGCTTGTTTACGGTTGTCCATTTAGGGTTTCGGGTGTTCGGGGCCAACCCGAGCACATGAGGTCGTGTGGGTGTGTGTGATGTCTTTCTGCGTGTTCTTCTTGTTTGGGTGTGTTTGAAATGTGTTTCTGGAAGTCCTTGTGGTGTGAATCTCGTGCACGGAGCAGCCGCTCTGCACTTCTGCAGTCGCGAACCTACTCTTCAGGCGACTGGGTCGACCATGCGACTGAGCCGTGTGACTGGGTGAGTCGTGCGACTGAGTTATGCGCCTGTGTCTAGCGTGCGACTGAGTTGTGTGACTGGGTGTGTCGTGCGACTGAGTCGTGTGACTATGTGTATGCGTGCGATTGAGTCATGCGAGCGAATGAATGAGTGTGATTGAGTCATGCGACCGAATAAATGTGTGCGATTGTGTGTGTATCGCACGGTTGAATGTCGGTCGCACGAATGAAGGTTCAATCGTACGAATGAAGCTGATTCGTACGAATGAAGGTTGATTCGTGCGTATGGATGTTGAATCGTGCGATTGGGTGCTGTGTGGTACGACTGAATGCTGAGTCGCACGAATGAAGGTTCGATCGTACGAATGAAGTACGGATGAGGGTTGATTCGTGCGGATGGAGTGTTGAGTCGTGCGTCTGGTCCTGTCGTGCGACTAAAGTTGTTGTGTGTGAGTTTCTCCTTGTGCGTGGTGTGTCTGTCGTGTGATGTTAAGGTGACATCGACATGGTTGCCATTGGTAATGACAATATTTAAATTAACACTAACAAACTTACTAATGTTATTCCAAATCAAAACAACTTAACATTTTACAATTATCAACAACCGATTCGTAACTACTAATATTTACCGAATACTTCTCTAATAACAATGGAACTTTTACACAAATATCATCAGCAATGGCGACGATATCTAGTACTTGGATCTACATAAGATCTAATACGTGTGTCTGTTTGTGTGTGTTACACACGACCGAACCGATACAACCCGAACCGACCGAACGTTACTATTTACTTTATACATATCATTAATGCTTAACAATAACTGTCAATAGGTGTTTGACCGTTTACTGCATACAACAATTGGAAACTTTGATCATTCATACTTACCACTTAACAAGTGAGTTTCATGGCCCCTTTTTTTTCTTATACAACATTTCAATCATTTACAAACATGGGGAAAAGTATGCTCACCCACTTTTTATGTTGTACAACTTACATACAATTTACATACTTGGAATCAACGTGTTACTGTTTTGTGAGTACTTATCTGATACATGCTTGAGTTTGCTGTGTGGTACTTGCTTTGCAACTATTTAATTCAAGTGTGGGAACTGACGGATAGCTATTGGTAGTACTACTGGGTTGACACCCCCACCCTTGTTTGTTGGTATACTAGTTAGTATCAACAGTGGCCAGGAACGGGCCCTTGGGTGAATATATTCCGACAAGATCTGTGTGTACGTCATTAGGTTTGGTTGCAAAGCTCATTGTCATGTGATTTTACTTACTTATAACTGTATTCACGGTATTTCACAACATTTACTATACAACATCAATTACTATTTTTCTATTTAAACCTGCGAGCTCACCAACAATTGTTGACCATTTTGAGCATATCTTTTCAGGTGACAATGCTAACTGAAGATCTAGGTGTGCTGCCTTAGTGGAGACCCTAGGATGCATTTTTGAGACTAAACATATTTGACAAACATTCATTTCGGACCATTATTGTAGTCTGATTAAACAATTTCATTCTTTTGATACTTGTTCCCGGGTTGTGGGAATTACATTACAATTATTACTACTTTGACTATGTGAATCATTTAACATGTTTATGCTTATGGCTATGTTGTCGTGAATATTGACTAAACGCGACACAAGTCTCCTTTGTGTCGGGTGTCGTCATGACACGCTTGATCATCATTTATTATATTGCATCTCTATTGTCTACCATGTGTTATGACGATCCCGTCTCGTTACATCCCCGTGTTTTCCGCTTTTAGCGGGTGTGTAACAATAAATCTCACATCGGCCGTGGAAAAGAGAGATTCCTGGTTGATAAGTAATGTCTGGCATCTGATATCACCAACACGTTTTGAGCGTATTGGCTATGGATGAGAGGAGAACTCCATAGTTAAGTGTGCTCAGGTGGCAATCAAGGGATGGGTGACCTCCGTGGAAAGTTTTCATGTGGGTAGCCAAAAACAAATTTGTGAGCTCCTCGTGAGCAAAGCAGACAATCTTGGTGGTATAAGGGGTCGGGTGTTACATTCTTATTATGTATAGTTAAACACTTTTTGTTTACTTATCATCTTCTTATGCTTTGGTGATATATAACTTGTATTTGTAATGATTATAACCATATTTCACTTTTATTTGTTTATTTTTACGTAACCATATCTATATATTTGTAGATTTTCGAGTTCCATAAAATATTTTGTACTTGATATATATACATAAATGACAACAAGTGTATACATGTTCTAAGATTAATGAATGTGGTTTAGATCGTCAAAGATCAAAAATTGGATCGATGGTGAACTGAAGTTCGATTGGGCTATACATACATAACACCAATGTTTCATATACATATACGACTATTACTTATACGTAACACAGTATTTCAATAAGCTACTATTGTTTAACGTGGTTACATATATGTGTTTGTGTTTTTACTTAATTTATATTCAGTTAATCTAATATCCAAATTTTAGTATGATATGGTGTTTAAGTTTTTATAATATTATTTGAATAAAATATAAGAGATAATGAAAGTATTTTTTATGAATAAGAGGGATGAGAGAGAATGAGTGATTATATTAATTAAAAAAAGGCTTTCATATAATTTGTTTTTGTTTTGCCTAATATACCCTTGTAATGTTTTTTATTAAATATTTTAAACACCATTTAATTACAATCATGTCACAAACAATCTTAACCATAGATCAAAAAAATCAAGGATCATAAATTGGTTTTTTTAGTTTTCAATTATAATATGGTTTTCATTAGAACACTCCCCTTTGGGTGAATTTATAATTTTAACATATAATGTGTTTTTCATTAGAACACTCCCCTTGGGTATACCCGAAACCTAAACATATAGGACGGGTATACCCGAAGCCCAATGGGTATTGGGCCGGGTATGGGATTAGTTTTATAAAATTTTACGGGTATGGGATTAGGTAATACTTGGTCCGATTACCCAAAACCACATACCCATTTTGAATATGAAACTTTATAATATGAAAATACTTGTTGTAACCATTTGGATATGAAATTTTAAAACACTTATATATTGTAGTTGTTCTGTAATCTCAATGAGAAGTTAAACAACTTGTTGTACGTATTTTTAATGTTAAATTTACCAATGAAGATGTTATTGTAGTTTTTATTATACAAAATTTTATAGAGATGGTCATATTTAATATTTAAAATAGGATGCTTATATATAAAAATAAAATTACATAAATGAACCTGACAACCCGATATGAATTGGTTGATACCCGTGAGTATGCCCGTAACCTGATGCTAAACGGGTATACCCGATGGCTAATTACCCAACCAATACCCGACGGGTAATAAACCGGGTATGAGACAACATTTTAAAACTTGATATGGGTTTGAGATCATCGATACTCAGCCCAAACTTGACCCATTGCCATCCCTTTTTAAAAAATGGTTTATTTTAAAACGGCCTTTTGAAAAATTATGAAGGGCCTAGAAATTTCAGCAAACTTTACACTACTAAATTATTTGTGAGTGGAGCCCCAAGGTCATGGGAAGTCCCCCGCTACTAAATTAGGATGTTGCTCTTTACACCCTAATCTATAACACCCTACTCCAAAATTATTTATTATTATCTAATCATTAATTAACTAAGCATTAAAAACCTTCTAACCACTCATTAATTATTAATTTTGAATCACACTCATAACTATTATTTAAGAAATAAATATCCCTTTAATTGAAAAAACCCTCACGTCTTCTAAATAAAATATATAAAAATACTTAGCCTTGGTAACTTTTTGTTCAAACTATGATTTCTTACATTATATATATATATATATATATATATATATATATATATATATATATATGCATGCGTACATATAGTTTTTGTTTTTTTTCTTTTCAAACTAGATTCACACTACAAAAATAATGATTATATAAGGGCTAATAAATTATATATACAAATTTTATTATATTTTATATAATATTTATACAAATTATTACTAGGGCTTTTTAAATCGTTCGTCGCCCCTCAATCGTTGACGATCGCTCGCAAAATAATCGGAACATGCCCACTCAATTTCGTCTCAGTTGCAAACAAGTCGGTTGGATCTAATCGGTTACTAAATAAGCAAAGCACGAGCAAATGTGTGCTCGACTCGGTTCAACTTGGATTATATTTAAATTTTATAACTTATTACTATAAGTGTATTTTTGAAACTTTAATAAAAAAACATATATTCTCTTGATAAAATAGATAGGAAACATTGAAAAGAAAATAAACAAAGTATAATATGTTAGTTAAGAAACAACAAAATAAACTAATTAACTATATTTTGATAAATATTTTTCATCTATCACCCATTTGATACTAATTTCACGAACAATTTAGAAAAAAACTATGTTTTATTTTTCTATTAAATTTTGGTTTTTGATATATGTGTATGAGTTAATGAGTCAATGTATCATTTACTTCTTTATTAATTATTAGTCATTTACTCGTAGATTTTAGTTTTTTTTTTCATAAAGAATAACTTTGATTGGTTTGTTATAATCAAACATAATTAATGTCTAGACTAGGGTGTAAATAGAAAATAGACCAGGGTGTATTTAGAAAAACCCATGTATTAACTGTTACTCTTAAATTACTATCACGTGTGTATTATAATTATTCAAGAGAGAACTTATTATCTATACTAATATATAATACAAAACTTATAAATAGATTGATAATTTTTTATATGTGTAAAACACCTATAATAACTATTTAAACATATAATATAAGTGTTTTATGCAAGTTTTTTAAATTATCATTATTTAATAAACTTATTCTAATTAATACATGGGTTAATACATATGATTACATTTACTATATTAAGTATTACTTTATTTATAATAATTTAAATTAACATTATATTTATATTTTTTATTTATATTTTTATTATTTAAATTATGTATTATGTTATTAACTAAATACTATTTACAAAATATTTACACAGTTATAATTATTTAATAAACTTATTCTAATCAACGTTTCGAAATGATTTTTTTCCAAACCAGTGTTGTCAATATAAGTTTTATCCATATTTACGGATTGAATACTAATGTACAAGTAATCAAAATCAAGTGTTATAAACTTTAACAACCCGCGGCAAAACACGAGTTCACACACTAGTCCATTATAAATGATGCTCTTATAGACAAATAATATGCCACTACGCCGCGAACCCTAGTGGTTAGTGTCACACCATCTAACCTAACATGCGTTATTATTGAATCTTCGTAAGACTATTAAAAATGGAGAGCTTTTAGGTTTAAATCTCGCTCGTAGCAAAAATATTTTGACTTGAGTCAGTAGGTTTTTTCTAAGAGAGTTCGAGTATAGTCTTGATTGAAAAACGAATAAATGAGTCCGACTAAAATAACATTTATCTTTCGAAACAGTCTTACGCTCGTCATTCAAAAAATAAAAAATTATTGATTCTATATCCGTATCATCATAATTAATATTTCAATTACTTTTAAGTGGTACCACCAACCAACACCTTCAAATAAATAAAAGTCCCATCTTTCTCATCTTGTTAGTGTCAGTGTATATACACATGTGTTTAATATCTCATCCACATATATAGAAATCATCAACTCTTGCCTCATGGACATCAGTGGTAAAACTTTAATATACTAAAACCATCTATTCACTACTTCATATTGTAACCTTTATTATTATTTGCCTCATGGAGAATGATCAAGATCAAAACAACAAACTCAAAGTCTTGTGTCTTCATGGGTTCAGAACAAGTGGTGCAATACTCAGGGGCGTCTCTATAGTATAAACAACTAAAACAATCGCTTTAGGCCCCCAAAATTTAAGGGCCCCCAAATTTCAAAATAAAAACATATGTTTTTAGAGATTAATGAGAAGGATAACAAAATTATCGAAGGATAACAAAATTCTTGAAGGTTTATCGAGGTCAACATACAAAACTTGGTTCATCAAGGTTGACTTACGAAATTTGTTCACCATAAGTTCATTGAGTGTTCAATGTTGACGGTTCTTTCAAGTTTATCAATTCTAAATTCTCTTTTGCAATTAATCATCTGATTTACCAACTATTATTGTCTGATATTGATTCATGCTCAGTTGCTTTAATCTATTATTGTTCTTTTGCTTATGTAATCTATTGTTGTCTATTTTGATTTTAATCTACATTTGCAATTGATTTTTCTCTTTACTTTAATCAATTGTTACTTGTTTATCATTTAATAAGCTCTTCTTTTAGTTGATGATGTTTAAGTTAGTTAAATTATTTTCTGCCCTAAGTTGTTTTCTGGTACACTATAAACAAATTTGTTTATGTCGCCGGTTTGAGGCAAATGTCTTTAGGAATAATATATAAGTGAGAGCCTCAAAAAAATTTAGCTTTAGGCTTCCATAAATGTTGAGCCGGCCCTGGCAATACTCCAAAAGCTAGTTGAAAGATGGCCCCAACCATTGTTGCAGAAGCTGGACCTGGTTTACATGGATGGCCCGTACCCGGCTCGAGGCGCGTCCGATGTCAATGGAATCTTTGAACCTCCTTTCTACGAATGGTTCCAGGCTGATCAGGTCTAATTCATTTTGTTGTCACTTTTTCTTTTGTATCATGATTATTTTTTAGACGAAAACACACTCTTTACTTTACATACAGAATTTGCATCCTTAGTCTTTTAGTTGGTGTTGAATAATATCATTGGTTTTTAAATATCATTGCAGGAGTTTAAAGAGTTTTATAACTTTGAAGAATGTCTTGAGAAAATTGAAGAGTTTATGGTGACTCATGGACCTTTTGATGGTGTTCTTGGTTTTTCTCAGGTTTGTTCCTAGATTTCTGGAAGTTGTTTTTTGGTTATCGTGTTATTATAGTTTTTTAAGAAATCAGATCTAATAAGATATGAATTTTCTATGTTAAGAGTACTGGTTTTACTATTTCTATCGTTAATATATTGTTAAGATTGTACAATAGTACGCTACAAATAGTTGAAACTCTCTCCATTGTTAAACTTCTTTTTTTACTTATTATAAATCTAGTTCATCAAATTTTCTACATGTAAATAATCATCATATATTTCATTAATTTTCTAAAGAGTAATTTCATCATTTGTGTATGTAACTAATTATGGATTAGATCCTTAATTTTTATTAATTACACTAAACATCCTTAATATGTTAGGTTTGTAACAGTTTATGTCTTTTAGATTAACTACCATTAACTTTTCTATTAAATAACATGCTAAATTACCAATCTACCCTTTATTTAAAAAACAATATTAAACACTATTACCTATCCTACCAAGCATCCATTTTCATCCCTAACCTATCTTCCCCCACACCACCCCACCACCACCACCATAAGTTTCCAACACCGTTGAGGATTGCGCAGCTGGCTTTCGCAAAGGAAACTGCTCTAGTGATTGTCAATCGAAACCCCATCACCATCACATGATTTCGATATCAAAATTGGAGTTGAATATGAAAAGGTCTTGACTATGAAATCCCACCACCCCATGATGAAATACATGTTAAAATCCCTCTATCCCTCTCAGACTTTATGTGGCTTTTTTTTACCACAACCGCACCCACCCTCACTATAGAATTTTTTTAACAGGTAGTTAGTGGTTAGATGTTAGTATCATCAAGTTAATAGTATTCGTCAATATCAAATGTTTGAACAGTGAACCTACAAAAGAGACAAAATCTCCCACTTGACCACCATCAATAGATAAGGGTTGAACACATCAACAATGGCCTTGAAAAGTGTGACTCTTTTGTGTTAGAAAACAGTAAAACAAATGAGCAGAAACCGCAAAGCAGAAGGAATGAACCGGGCTTGTATTTGACACAATTCCCTTAAACAGATTCGTCGTCTGTTCCTAGGGTACACCGGTTCGCAACAGTGACGGTGCACTGCCGGAATTGCCACTTGCCTGAAATAATGTCAGAATGAAGCAGTGTTTTGAGGAAGTTTTGTGTGGTACACAGTGTCTAGCAATGAAACAGAATGTGTTATTTATGCATATAAAACTGGTGCAATAAAAGCAATTTAATCTCGTGGAAAACGAAATGCCAATAGCCAAAAAAACTGTTGTAAGAAAGCCAGGAGTCTGGAAAGTTTCTAGAGCAAAAGTAAACCATAACGGGTTGGAGCAAAAAACCGGCTTCACGCGGACCCGGATTTTCGAAGCGGCATTCGTGTCCGCAGGCGGCCCAAATTTTCCAACCAGAAACCCGTTTTTGCATCCCCCCCTTTTATGGTGTAAAAGGTATTATAAAAACATTCAATACCTTTCATCGTGTTTCCACATATAAACACATAATATTTCATTTGTCACACCAATGTTGAACAAGGGTGTTAGAAATACTCCTTTCACACCCTTATTTCCCAACATTTTGCACCCAACCAATTAGAATCTTTACCATTTCAAATAATTGTTTCGTTTGCCCCCAATTAGTATCTTTTGCACGCTATACAAGTTTAAATTTAGAAAAAAAAGTAAACAATATTTTACCACAGGCGATGGATGCTTGCAAAATTGATTCTTTAAACCACAATATCCAAAAGGCAACATCCATATAATATATAACAAAAGAGATCTAAGAGACGTCCAAAAAAATCAAATTGAATTCTTTCAGTTGTATCATCTTCCCTTGGTTTTTGCGGTTGTTTTTGGGTTTTGATTGTATGTGAATTTTATATGTAATTGTTTCTCAGTAATAAAAAAATAATTAGGTCCCACTAATTTATTCTGCTTTTGTTTTTTATTAAAAATGGTAGTGTAGTCATTTAACTAGAAATTTAACAGAAAAAGTTAACCATAGTTAGACTAAATGACATAAGGTGTTACAAACATCATACATTAAGGATATGTAAGTGTAAATAATAAAAATTAAGGAACTAATATATAACTAGCTATATAAATAAATGATGAAATTTGTAATTTACTCTTTTATAGATTTATGTACTCAAATCAAGAATTTATTATAGTAGTACTCTATATATAGTTCTCTAAAAACAACATTCTTTAATGTCTATTTGAACTATAGCTACAACAATGAGCCTAAATTGTCCAAAAACAACAATGTGTCAATATCACCTACAAGAGTATGTCTAAAGCGTCTAGATCTACATGAACGAATTGAAAAAAAAAACACTTCTAACACAACTGACGTATATATACTCTCACCCTAAAAGTCTTATGCTGTTTCAAGATTCTTTGTGAAATAATCTACTTTAATTTTATCAGAATTACCGTCTAGCTAGCTTCTTATACAATACAAGTATTGATACATGTTTATTTTATTCTTGTATGAAAACAAATAAACAAAACAAGAGGGGAGTGTTAACGGCAGCAATACCAGGGATGCAAAGAGAAGGGGTAGCCCTAACAAAGGTTCCAAAGGTGAAGTTTGTAATAATATCAGGGGCTAAATTTGGTGGTTCGAAATTTGGGATCCCTAAACTTGCATCTGCTTCCTTCTCAACTCCCATCACTACTCCATCTCTACACATCATTGGTATGTTATATCATTTCTACCTTTTTGAAACTAGTTAATTTTATTAATAAGATTTCAAATTGTCATCATAGAAATAACTAGTATTTAAGCCCCCTGCGTTGCGGCGGGAGGCGTAAAACCATGCCAAGTAACATGAATGTCATATCATCGTCAGCGACCACCAACATCAGAAAATCTCATATTATAAAAAGAAATAAGTACAAAAAAATATAAAACCGAATGAAAAGTAGACGTAAAAATATTGAATCACGCACATGAAACATAAAATATTATAAACTAAGTTGATCTAAGACCCGCACGTTGTGTCGGAACCGTTAAAGGGGAAAATAAGCGTAAACGTTGAACCACACAGTGTGCTAACTCGTAAATTTCTTGAAACAAAAAATATAAAATATGAAAAGTATAAGAGACAAAGATAAAAGTGAAAAATTATAGTGATTAAATTGTAAAAGATGTAAAAGTATTAGAGTTAAAAGTAAAAATTTAAAAATAAAAAAAACAAAGGTACAACCCATTAAACATAAGGTATAACACTTGATGCATAAAAATGTTAATAATTAGTATTATATATAATAACCTTTTTAAGTAAAACGACTTAAGAAGTTAGAAACATTCACATGCACTTTGTGTGATTTTTCACTATGCTTCCGACCCTCATGCTGTTGAAAATTGTCGGAAATTGATACGTAAAAAGGTGGGTTTTTGGAGAAAACGTGAATTACATTCTCTGATTGTTATCCGGTGATTAAAATATAGTTACTTTTGTTTAAAAAAATGTGATTTTACTAGAGGAAAACATGGAATTTTATGGTACCTGTTAAAATTTTAATTTTCTAATGCCTTTGAGGTTAAGTATTTCATTATGGAGGAAAACACAAGATTTCTTACAATATTTTAAAACCTTTTGTCGACTTTCGAAGTGACAGATTTGCTACCACCACTATTTATAATATGATTAATAAAGTTTTGGAAACTTACTTGTTTGGAAAATACATCATGGCTATACCGATTCGTTTTAGGTAAATAGGTTAAAACTTCACATTTCGTGCTTACCACGTCTAAATCAATAACAATATCCTTAACTATTCTAAAAACCGATGTTTTCAGAACCGGTCTTAATTTGACCGGCAACCAGCCATTAAGCCGGCCCTGTTGTGTGTATTTGGACCGTTTTCAGTTGAACCGCCATGTTATCAATCAGCCCGGTGGACCGGTTGAACCGAACTGGGTGGTTGGACTGTTTTCAAATTACTATTTTTGTTTTTTTTTTCAAAATCTTATTAATTTAATTAATTTAGTAATTTATGATACATAACTAATTGAGTGTCCATATTATGTTAAAAGTATAAATCCACGCTAGAACACATAGAATTTCATATATTGTTTTTAAACTTAAAATATATAAATAATATTAAATATATATATATATATATATGTGTGTGTGTGTGTGTGTGTGTATTATTTCATTCGGTTCTTAAATCTAGTCCAATCGGTGAACCGCTATGACAAACTATTTACAGTCCGATCTAGTTTTAAAAACATTGCTAAAAAGAAAGTGTATAATTTCTGTGAAAACACAGGAAAGACAGATTTCATGAAAGAGGAAAGCATTGGTTCACTAGAATCTTTCGTTGATCCTGTTATCATCAATCATCCCAAAGGACACACCATACCAAGGCTAGGTATGTAAACTACTTAATGACATGTTCAATTGTTCATCATTAGCTTCCATTAAATTTTCTAACTTAAACATGTTACATTATAAGCTAAATGGTTTTTATTTTGTAACAAATTAAGGGAACTTTGTTTTCTCGTCATTTTGAACATTATTACATTACCCTTCTTATTGCTTTCTATTTACAGAAGAAACAAAGTTAGTGTTAAATATTCTGAAGACTTGAAGAAAAGGTTTTAACAAAAGGGTAAATTAATCATTCATAGCACTCTTAGATTTTTTTACAAAAGTTTGTGTTAGAACTCAAACATGTTAGACAATGAAAACCATATAACCCAAACATAGTTCAAGTTCGTTCCCAAAGGTGTGACTAGACTAACCACATGTTGTTTGTGTACTTAAGTCCTACGTTAATATTTATCGTTGTAATTGTTGTCGTCATAATATGGATGTATTAATGGTAGACAAGATGTCGGATGAGATTTAATTTCTTTTAGACAACAAACTTTGATAAGTAACTCAAGTTATTTGTTATGCCACAGATGATAAAAGCTTGGAGATCTTCTGCAACTTCATTGCCAAAATTCAGGATCATCCTTAATGTGCCTTTGGCAAGCTTATAACGCAATGACTTTGAGTTCTCGAGTTAAAAAAATGATCGCTTTGTAATCCTCCCATCCCCTTTTATTGGCTTCGTGAAGGGAGTGATTAAAATTGAATCAAATCCTAAGTAATCGTGTTTAACGAATTATGTACTCTAATTCAGATTAAATAAGAAGAGGAGTCATTTCATTTACACATGGTACTTCATATAGTTGTTCTTGTTAGAAAAGAATAAAAGTCATACATATGAGAAATTGTAGTTCCTTCAATCATATTTTGTGATATTAATTTTTTGTTTAACTAAAATCCGAATTTATGTATCGATAGAATTTGTTAAACTAGCTTGGTAGCAAAATTGTTTATAATATAAACTAGTTTTATACCCATCTTGGTCCAGATATAACAATATAAATATTAATTAAATTGTACTTTTATTTTATTTGTCTAAAACCATACTACTATGAAGGCATATTATTAAACACAAAATTTTGAAAAATCCAAATAGCAAAATTCCTTAAAAGTAATACCATTCTTTCCGTTTAGAAAAAAATGCAATTAAATTTGTAAGTTTTTAAATACAAATCTTAGAAGACAGTGTATAAAATTACAATTGTGGAGCAAAAAGTACACAAATAATCCTAGCACAAACATGAGCTAAACATAATATACTATAGCTTAGTGATCAATAATAGATATAAATAAATTTACATTTGCCGTTGTCATGCAACCCTGGTGGATTTCCAACAAGAACATAACTCAATGCATACATTGGACAATAACCAAATAATAAGGTTATGCTTAATGTTAAGTTTAGGTTGACCCGTAAACCTTTTTCATACCCTCTACCTTCAATCTTTATATATCAACTACATGTGATTAACAACCTATACCATTAAGCTAGAATATAATTATTTTATATGGAGATTTAGAGGTTGCGAGTATTTGGATACACTTCAAGGCAAATTAAACCATTTTATTTTAGCCAAAGGTTTCAACATATACCTTTTTGACTTGTCAACCATAAAGTATAACTCAGATTGACCAAAATTGCAACTCCTACTTTATGGCATTGTTAGCATTGTAGATGCAAATTTTATTTTCTGCAAAATTTATAAACTTATGATATTTTTATTTTACTTTGTGCTATGTTGCTGGAACTTATATAAGCTTATAAACTTTTATTACTGAGTGTGCTATGTTGCTGGAACTTGTAAAATTATGTGAAGTAATCATGTGCTCAAGAATTAAAGTTGATTAATTTATATACTAATTACTAAGAGCATTCATAGCAGCATCTCCATCTTTATTTTTATAATTTAACTAAATATCACATTTATCTATATTTATCTCTAAATTATGTTTAATATTTCATATTTCATATCTCATTCTTCATTTTTATATTTATCTCATTCACAAACACTTGGTTTATTATTGTTTTTATTTCTTAAACACTCACAAAAAATATAAAAAATATTGATGAATAGTAAATCTTTATGTTTAGAGAATGACTATTCATAGTATTTTATAGTTTAAGGATATAAAATAAGATTACGATTTTAATGGAAATATAAAATATAAATAAAAATAATTTATAAATAATAGAGATAGAGATCTCTATGAATTCTTTACTTTAAGAGAAAGGGAAAATTTGCATCAAAATATCATTATCATCATCCAAATTCAAATAATCATATACAAAGGGGGAATCTAACAAGTTTATTTGATATATTCAACAATCCCTATAAAATGAACCAATTGTAACCGCAAGTCACAAGCACTTAGAGAATTTACGATTTATTCTCCATTTATATTAAAAATTATTATTTTCTATTTACCTTTCAATTAAATAATATTTTTATCATTTATTATTATATTTTCTCTCTCAGCCACTCACAATCACTTTTCAAAATATTAAAAAATACATGAGGGTTGTACCTCTTTAATTCACAATAATCTCTCATAATATAAAGCAATCACTCACATATATATGAGGAACGGGCTAGGGATGAGCCCGAACCTGTACCGGTAGCGAAAGTACCCGGTGTTGAATTTTATAAAAAACGAGTACCAGTTCGGTACCGGTTTTATATATGGGTACAGAGACCGATACCGGTACGGTACGGGTATTTCAGTACCCGATACCTCTTTGGTACCCGTTACCTCCATAACATTATTTTTTAAGCTTGATACATGGTGCATTTTTTTGTTATGATACTCGATACCCGTTACTCAGTACATGTTTGATACTCGATACATTTAAAAGTTTATAATAACTAAACAAATTAATAATGTCAAAAAAGCATCCAAATGTCCAACAAAAATAGTACATAGACTTGACCATGCATTCTAAATATCAACAATTTCACATATGCTTACCACTCATCAGTTGTAAAGCAACACTTACAAAAAAAATAGTAAATTGTTTTTGTTTCATGGTGATGAGTTTCACCCCAAAATAATAAACACCAATAGTTTCAAAATATCAAAGAAAGTTATTTGATCACTATGTGTAACACCCGAAAATTTTCTTTGAAGCCGACGAAAGAAGAAAAAGAAATAAAGTCCAAAGTCGAGGGACCAAACTTGCCAAAACGGGAGAAGGTTTGGTAGAGTGGGGGGATTAAGAGGGGAGGGCAGCCCACACCCTCCCCCACAATCTCTAAAATTCAGCCAAGGAGAAGAGAGGAAGAGAGCAAGAGCAAAAGCTAGGGTTTCAAAGAATCGAGTGCAAAAGTCGAGGTTTAGCGAGTTTGTGTGAAGCTTTACTCGTAGAGGTCGTTAATGTGAGTTCTAGGACCCCTCTTTTACACACTTTTGAATGATTTTGGGGCTGGAACACATCTGAAACCCGTTTTTGAAAAGTTGGTTGTTGAACCCGTATGTATGCGTATGTGTATGTGTTTGCGTGTGATTCGAGTGGGGTTTGATTTCGGGCTTGTGTGTGCTTGAATGATGTTGTGGTAGGTGTTTCTAAGGTTTAGGATGGTTGATTTGGGCTTAGAACGAGGTTGGGAGAGCTTGGAGGCCGAAAATGGCAGTTTGCGTTCGGGATGAACTGCATTCTGCATCAGCTAGGGCTAGGCGACCGAATGGCATGCGACTGGAGGCCATACGGCCGAAAGGCATGCGACTGAGGTCCATGCGCACGATTGCCATGCGACTGAGGTCCATACGCATGTGAGTCATACGACTGAAGTTCATGCGCCTGTGAGGTATGCGATTGAAGGTTATGCGACTGAGGTCCATGCGCCTGGAGGCCATGCGACTGAGGTTCATTCGCATGAAGGGTATGCGACTGAAGCCCATGCGCCTGAAGTCATGCGACTGAAGGCCATACGCATGAAAGCTATGCGACTGAGAGTCCATACGCATAGGTGTCCATTCGCCCATAGGTCCATTCGCATAGGGTCCATTCGCCTGATGTCTATTCACCTAAGTATTCAGTCGCCTCGGAGGCCATGCGACTGGAGGGTGTCCATACGCCCAAGTAGGGCTCATACGCCCGAAAGAACAATGGTTTATTTTCTGACTTTCGAGGGAAAGTGCAGATGTGGGTTTTGACTTGGGAGTTCTCGGGGGTTTATGTAAGTTGACTTTTGAGGTCATAGACGTTATGATGGGCATGATGATGATGTATGAAGATGATGTTATGTATGATGTGATGTATGATGGTATGTGTGATATATGTTATGTATGCATGTTGATATGTATGATGATTTGTATGATCTCGTTGATGTTCTTGTTTATGTATGTTTATCTTCTCGTGGTTTTGCGATGAATGTTAATGAATGAAATGAAAGTATTATGTAACGTAAAGTGGAAGATAACGAAAAGAGGAACATGATGAATGAATGCATGCATGAATGAATGAATGAGAGTAAGAATGGCTTGCAAGTAAAAGAAAGGAGGCTCACAACTCATTGAGAGTTGTTAGCTCAACTATATGTGTATTTACAGCGTGCGCTCTTGGCTAACTCATTGTCACACCCCAACCTTGACGGTGGAAACGTCGAGATGTGAGGGTTAAGATTGTTCACAGCCACATAACGCTATATTAAATTGTAAATATTATTATCATAAGTTTTAAAATGAAATACAATCAAAAGTCTCAAACAAGAAATAAGTTCAAACATAACATAACATAATGTAAACTTTTTATTTCATTAACTAGGTCCAAGTCCTAGATTATTGCATGCTTCAAAAGATCACTTTAAACTTGAGGTTGACCTGAAACATGATAAAAATAAGAGTCAACTAAAAATAGTTGGTGAGTTTCCAAGGTTTTCACACATAATATGAAAAAGGTTACAAGTGGCAATTCATGTCATAGGTCATAAGCAAGTAAGGTTATAGAACACATATCGTTACAACCAAACCTCGACTTGATTACAAGTATAAAAGATTGGCTAAGTGTATTTGGTTCCCATGATGAACAAGCATACGTCATCAGGAGTCGGCAATACCTCGACTTTAGCACCAAATAGGCTTGTCAGGCCCAAAGATCTAAGACGTCGCCAGGCTAGCAATAGTTAATGATTGTAAACAAACTATGTATCTCATATAATCACTTACATAATACAAATAACCATGACAAATAATAAGTTGAATTGCAAGTGATTTACAAGTCTCAAATGTGTATAAGTGTATCATGTATAAGCAATCATGTTTCACCCCAAAATAGTGTGAAAATATGAAAAAGGGGCAAGGAAACTCACTTGGCTAAAAGTATAAGTATGAAGGTTAATAAGATTGATAATGAACGTTGTTCCAAGATGAACGTCACAAGGCACCTAAATATATATATTATAAGATTTTAGGTTAATAATAAGGTTTAACGATTAAACGCGAACTAGGGTGGCAAAGAGAATTTGAGGTTTTGATAAAAACACCTTATTTTAATTTTAAAGAAAAGTGTGATACTAATTAATTAGTTTGTCATAAAAAAATAAGTTTACAATAATTAACAAAGTTTAAATATATATAAAGTGTAAGTACCTTTTATATACATTTGTAAAAATTATAGTTTTAAACTATAACATTTGATCTAATAAAAATTGTAGTGATATACATCATCATTTATAGTCTATTTTATAGAAATATCCTAATTATAACCTTTGTTAAAAAGTTTTTAAGTAAGTTATTTAATTATTTAAATCAAATAAAAATTTAGAAAATTATTTGGTGTTTATAAAAATATTTAAAGTTTACAAAAATTATTGTTATGTTTATTAAAAATTTTCCATAATGAATTTATTGGCTAAAAAGCCTTAAAAAAATACATGAGGGTGCCCGGGTTCGAACCCGAGACCTCATGGATGGAATGCAACATGCTGACCAATGTACCAAGGCTTCCAGCCGCGTTTATAAGTTAGTTTTTAAAACTTAAAAACACAAACTCAAGCAAATCCCCAAACCCATGAACCCTAGATCGTTTGAATCCAAAATTGCGTATCAATTCGGGGTTATTACTCGAATTAACCATAGGGCCTTCGTTCCCCATGGAATTTCGAGTGTATACAGGTGTTTAACTTACTGGATTCGATCGGTATTCGATGTTCGCGTATGAATCTAAGTCGCGCCCGAGGAGGAACCGGTTCAGGTTGCAATCGTTGATGATAATCGAATTCCTTCTACATGAAGCTTCTAATGACTCTAAAGATGAGAAGCCCTCTGTTAATTGTAAGTTAACAAGCTCGAGATGAGGTCTACGGGTGGTTGCAGGTTGCGTCTTCAAAGGGGAAATCGAGGTGCAATTCTTGTGTGTTTCAGATGAAATTGGAAATAGTATACGATTAGGAATAGTTAACCGATCGTTTGGGTTCATTTAATCGAGTTATTAGTGACGTTTAATGGCTGAACAGTTCTATGATTAAGGTATCGGTTACTCGATTGGTTTGGATTCATAACCGAAATTTCAACTCAATTAGAGCTCATAACGGTGCTCGATTCGTGTTCGAGAACCGGTTGATGTAACTTAAGGTTACGAATTGAACGGATTCCCGGTTTGTAATGTCGCCGGAGCTTGGCCGGCCGTTTTGGCCGGAAAACCGCGGTGCAAGGGGCAAAGGGGGGTTGAGTTTTGGTTAATTGCATCTTTGGTCCCTGTAGTTTTGTTTTTTGTTACTTTATGCTAGAACTTACTTTTGGGAGTCTCAATGTTAACAAAACAACCCCCTAAGCTTTATTATCTTAAATTTTAAATACCTTAAGATTATTAACTTTATAAATTATCTATAAGTATCATTATTATTTTAAATTTTATTATTATTACTAATATTATTACTATTATTAATTATTATTAGTAGAATTATTATTATTGTTATTAACATTATAATTTACAATTGTTATCATTATTGTTATGTTACTAATGTTATTATTATCATTATTATTATTATTAGTATTGGTATTATTATAATTATTATTATTATTATCATTATTATTGTTTAAATAACTTAGAACTTTAAATAAGAAATTATGCATAATTAGCCCACCAAATTTCAAAAATAGCATAAATAGGTCTTATAAGATTTAACAAGAATTAACTTTCAATTAACAAAATTACGAAATGTTACACTCATAAGGGACCATAGACACAGTAAGAGTTCAGTCTTGGTGACTGCTCCGATACGTGCGATGTGGTATTCACTATGTGCTATGTAGCGTGCGATTTTGGCTAACTCATGTGGGTTCATACACACAGTAGGGGGTTCATGTCACACCCCCGCTAAAAGCGGAAACACGGGGATGTAACGAGACCGGGATCGTCATAACACATGGTAAGCGATAGAGAGCAATATAAATAAATGATGACATGCGTGTCATGACGACACCCGACGACAAGGGGACTTGTGTCGTGTTTAGTCAATGTCCACAACACATAGCCATAAGCAACATGATAATGATAACACATATTCACACAAGATGAAAATGTAAATGTTAATTCCCACAACCCGGGAACAAGTTTCAAAAGTTGATAATTGTTTACATGCGATAACATTGTTCAAAAGAGATTGTTTATCAAAATGAGCTAAGTCCCAAAAATGCATCCTAGGGTCTCCACTAAGGCAGCACACCTAGATTCCTGGACTTGCATGTTCACCTGAAAAGATATGCTTAAAACGGTCAACAAAATTGTTGGTGAGCTCGCAGGTTTATGTAATAAAAATGTAAGTGATGCTGTAATATATAGCGCGTCGGAATACCGTGAATACAGTTATTACACAAGTAAATATCACATGACATGAGCTTTGCAACCAAACCTAGCGACGTATACAAAGAAATTGTCGGCATATATTCACCCAAGGGCCCGTTCCTGGCCACTGATGGTACCAACTAGTATACCATCGAACGAGGGTGGGGGTGTCAACCCAGTAGTACTACCAATACCTAACCGTCGGTTCCCACACTGGAATTAAATAGTTGCAAAGATAGAACCACACAGCAGACCCAAGCATGTATCAAATAGTACTTGCAACACAGTATCACGTTGATTCCTTGTATGTAAAATGTATGTAAGTTGTACAGCATAAAAAATGTGTAAGCATACTTTTCCCCCCCAATTTGTAAATGATTGAAATATGGTATAAGCGTAAAAAGGGGCCACGAAACTCACTTGTTAGGTGGTAAGTATGTATGAGCGATGTATCCCAAATGTTGAATGCAAATAAACAGTCAAACACCTATTGACAGTTATTGTATAGCATTAATGATATGACATATGTATAAGCGCGCAATAATGATGGGTCGGTTCGGGTCGTATCGGATGGGTCGCGTACAACACACACAGACTGACACACGTACTAGATCTTATGTAGATCCAAGTACAAGACATTGTTGCCACTAATGATGATATTTAAGTAAAAGTATCGTTGTTAATCGAAGAATATTGAATAAGTGTCAATAGTTATAAGTCAATTTAGTCGTTCGTAAAGCGTTAGTTAAATTTGCTCAAAATAGTTTCTGTGCCCTTTCTCGCGTTGACTCTAATATTTGTGGCCAAACAATGGCATTATTGTGTTAGTGTTACCTCGACACCACACGACATACTCACGCCACGCACAAGGGGTCAAACACAACAATTTCAGTCGCATAACAAGGTCAGACGCACGACTCAACCTCCATTCGTGCGAATCAACCCTCAATCGTGCGAATCAGCTTCATTCGTACGATTGAGCCTTCATTCGTATGATTGGCTTCAGTCGTACCACACAACACCCAATCGCACGACTCAACTTCCATGCGCACGAATCAACCTTCAATCGTGCGAATTAGCTACTTTCGTACGACTGAACCTTCATTCGTGCGATTGGACTCCAGTCGTGCGAATCACATTCATTCGCACTCATTCAGTCGGTCACCTGACTCAATCGCACACAAACACTCAGTCGCACAACTCAGTCGCACGACATGCCTAGTCGCACAACTCAGTCGCGCGATTGACTCAGACGCATGATCCAGTCGCACGACCCACTCAGTCGCACGGCTCAATCGCATGGATGACCCAGTCGCCTGATCTGCAGAATCGCGACTGTGGTCGGGAGGAGCAGCCCCCGAGCTACTCTAAACACGGGTTTTACACCACAAGGACCTCCAGAAACACTCAACAAACATACACAAGCATAAACACAAGCAAAGAGACCTCACACGCACCCATACGACCTTGTGTGTTCGGGTTGAACCCGAACACCCGAAACCCTAGTTTGGACAGCCGTGAAAAGGCTAAGAAATGGACAACCAAAGACAACTACCTGCTAAGGAGGGGTAGTCTATGCTGTAGACGGTGTCAAGACGAAGAAAACGAGACCTCTCGGGTCGGATTTGGTGCTAAGATGGTGATTTAGTGTGTGAAGAGGAGATGAAGATGAAGAAGATGGTGAATGAAGATTAGGGCTGGAATATGGGTATTTATACCCAGCCCAAGTTTCCAAAATTACAAGTTTAGTCCCTGCACTTAACCCCCGAGTTTTCCCAAATTTTGTTCGGTTGAAAAACGACTTCGTTAGGTTTTTATATTAATTGTAAAAGTTCATTTAATGTTGTCATGACTTAAGAAATGGTTATATTAAAACATTTATTATATTTATAAAATGATATATTTAACGTTTTAAAAATGAAAGTTTTAAAAGTCTTTTTAAGGTCTTCACACGGTTTTAACGAATGCACACACAACGATAATATTGCACACATGATATCCACATAATGAGTCAAATAATGATGAGAAATGACCAAATATAGAATAGATGACGGTCAAACACGTCAATTGACGGACCTTAAAGTGACGGATGTCACAGTATCCCCCAGTTGAGAGAATTTCGTCCCGAAATTCAGCTGGAGTTAGGTCCAAGAGTGTCATCCTCGAAAAGATGTGGATATTTGAGTTTCATCTGATCTTCACGTTCCCATGTAAACTCTGGCCCTCGCTTTGAATTCCACCTTACGCGAACAATAGGTATCCTACTGCGCTTCAGTTGCTTGACCTTTCGATCCATGATCTCAATGGGTTCTTCAACAAAATGAAGCTTGTCATCAATCTTGATTTCCTCATTGGCACGTGAAAGGATTCATCGGCCAAACATTTCTTGAGGTTTGACACGTGAAAAGTATCATGCACACCGCTAAGCTCTTGTGGCAACCTTAACCGGTAAGCCACTGGACCGATCCTTTCAGTGATCTCAAATGGTCCGACATATCTTGGGGCTAACTTCCCTTTCTTTCCGAATCGAACGACTCCCTTCCAAGGGGAAACTTTGAGTAACACACGATCCCCAACATTGAATTCTAGAGGCTTCCGACGATTGTCGGCATAGCTCTTTTGGCGATCTCGCGCGGCTTTAAGTCGATCTTTGATTTGGAAAATCTTGTTGTTGTCTCTTGGATGATCTCTGGGCCTGTCAGCTGACTTTCACCAATTTCGGCCCAACAAACGGGAGATCTGCATTTCCTTCCATACAACGCTTCAAATGGAGCACATCCAATGCTTGTATGGTAGCTGTTGTTGTAGGAGAACTCAATCAACGGCAGATGAGCATCCCAACTACCACCAAAATCAATTACACACGCTCTCAACATGTCTTCTAGCGTCTGTAACTTTGGCCATCTGTTTGAGGGTGATAGGCTGTACTCATGTCTAATCGAGTGCCCATCGCTCTCTGTAGCGTCTGCCAAAAACGTGAAGTAATCTGCTATCACGGTCGGATATGATTGACACCGGAACCCCGTGCCGTGACACGACCTCTTTGATGTACAATCTCGCCAACTTATCCATCTTGTAATCTTCTCGGATAGGCAAGAAGTGTGCTGATTTCGTCATTCGATCAATAATGACCCATATCGAGTCATGACCGCTGTTTGTTCTAGGGAGTTTGGTGATGAAATCCATAGCTATGTTCTCCCATTTCCACTCGGGAATTTCAGGTTGCTGCAATAATCCCGATGGCTTCTGATGTTCAGCTTTGACTTTCGAACACGTCAAACATCGACTGACGTATAAGGCAATGTCTTTCTTCATGCCTGGCCACCAGTACAGATCCTTAAGATCATGATACATCTTGTCTGCACCAGGATGAATAGAATATCGCGTCTTGTGGGCTTCATCCATGACTAAGGTTCGAACACCTCCCCATTTGGGTACCCATATGCGATCCATGAAGTACTGAATACCGTCATCCTTGCGTATCATCTGTTTATCTAACCCCCGGAACTCTTCTCCCGCAAGGTTTTCTTCTTTCAATGCCTCACTCTGTGCAATTTGAATCTGAGCTTTCAAGTTGGTTTGGATGGTCAAACCCAACGCTCGTGCACGTAGTGGTTTCACACGTTCTTTACGGCTTAAGGCATCAGCCACCACGTTAGCTTTCCCCGGATGATACCGGATTTCACAATCGTAGTCGCTAAGAAGCTCTACCCAACGTCGTTGGCGCATGTTGAGTTCTTTCTGATCCAGAATGTGTTGAAGGCTCTTATGATCGGTGAAAATGATGCATTTGGTGCCATACAAGTAATGCCTCCAAATCTTGAGTGCAAATACTACAGCGCCCAACTCAAGATCATGAGTGGTGTAGTTCTTTTCGTGCACTTTAAGTTGTCGCGAAGCGTAGGCAATCACCTTATCCTTCTGCATCAATACACATCCCAATCCTTGATGTGACGCATCGCAGTAAACCACAAAATCATCGGTTCCGTCTGGGAGGGACAATATAGGCGCGTTGCACAACTTCTCTTTCAACGTTTGGAACGCTTGCTCTTGTGCATAACCCCAGTCAAACTTCTTGTCCTTCTGAGTAAGCAGGGTTAACGGTTGCGCGATCTTTGAGAAATTCGCGATGAAGCGACGATAATAACCGGCCAATCCTAAGAATTGCCGTATCTCTGATGGCGTCTGGGGCGTATCCCACTTCTTCACCGCTTCGATTTTGCCGGGATCTACGTGAATCCCGTCCTCATTGACCACATGACCCAAAAACTTTACCTCCCGCAACCAAAACTCACACTTTGAGAACTTGGCGAAAAGTTTCTCTTCGCGTAGCAGCTCCAGAATAGCCCGAAGGTGTTCTACATGATCCTCTTTTGATCGGGAGTAGATAAGTATGTCGTCTATGAACACGATCACGAACTTATCCAAATAAGGTTTGCACACCCGATTCATTAGATCCATGAACACAGCTGGTGCGTTGGTCAACCCGAACGGCATGACCAAGAACTCATAGTGCCCATAACGAGTCCTGAACGCAGTCTTCGGTATGTCGTCCTCAAAAACCCTTAGCTGATGATAACCAAAACGAAGGTCAATCTTTGAAAAATACGAAGCTCCTTGCAGCTGATCAAATAAGTCGTCGATCCTGGGGAGAGGATATCGGTTCTTTACCGTCAACTTGTTCAGTTCACGGTAATCGATGCACATACGGAACGATCCGTCCTTCTTCTTGACAAATAGTACCGGTGCTCCCCACGGTGAATGACTCGGTCGAATAAAACCCTTCTCCAGTAGTTCCTGTAACTGACTAGACAACTCTTGCATCTCGGATGGCGCTAGTCGATATGGCGTTTTCGCTACCGGTGTAGCTCCAGGAACCAACTCAATACGGAATTCCACCTGTCGTGGAGGAGGTAAACCAGACAAGTCATCTGGAAATACTTCTGGGTAATCCCGTACCACTGGAATATCCACCAGTTTCCTTTCCTCGTCTTTCTTTTCAACTACATGAGCCAGAAAAGCGTAGCACTGCTTTCGTAAACTCTGGCGTGCTTTCATGCAGAAATCAACTTTAAGCTCTTACCCGTCGCTCTCCCTGAACCTTGAGTACTTCCCCGTTTGGCATAGGGATACGTACTACTTTGTCTCGGCAAACAATCTCTGCTCCATTCTGCGATAACCAATCCATACCCACAATCACATCGAAGCTTCCTAACTCGAAGGGTATCAAATCTATATCAAAGGTATGATCCTACAGCGTCAACGAACACTTCCTAATAATCTCATCGGCCTGAGCAACCTTACCATTGGCCATTTCTACGGAGTAGCTAGTTTCTAGCCTACTAGGACTCAAATCAAGCAATTGCACAAACTCGGAAGAAATAAAACTATTGTCTGCTCCAGTATCAAATAATATAGATGCGAAGTGATGGTTGAGTAAGTGCGTACCCGTGACAACATTCGGGTCCTGACGAGCATCGTTAGCTCCAATGACGAATGCACGTCCCCGAGCTGCGTTTCCCTGAGTAGCCGGGCCTTGATTCCCAGCGATAGCCAACACCTGCTGCTGGTTGTTCCCCTGTTGACCCGGTGCCCGATTCAGCCTGGGGCACATATTTCTGTAGTGATCGGGGCTCCCACACTCAAAGCAAGCCCTTGCATTCCCGGCGGGGTTAACCGCGTTGACGGGTGCTACAAGATTTGGCGCAGTTCTGCAATCTCTTGCCAAGTGACTCGGGCGCTTACAGTTAGCGCACACCCGGCACTGTGTCCCTGGGGGATGATGATAATTGCACCTGTCACATTTGGGGTGCGGCCCCACATACTCTCTTCTGGCCTGAGCCACGGCCACAAAATTCCTGGTCGGCTTAGACCTCTTCTCAAACCTTCCGGCACTCGACCGGCTCGACTCCCCAACATCCTTCCTCTTCTCGGCCCCTCGGCCCAAAACCCCTGTTCTAACCATCTCATCAGTCAGAGCGCCAGCTTTCAGAATTGCGCTCTGAATAGTAGGAGGAGCGGCTGCTGTAACCATCGCTCTAATTTGAGGCGCGAGTCCCCAAATGTACCTCTCGATCCTCTTTGATTCCGGCGTAACCAGATGCGGAACCAATCTAGCCAGCTCATGAAAACGATCAGTATAAGCTGCATGCCCTGCCCCCACCATAGCATGATTCCAGAACTCATGCTCCAGTTTCTGCATCTCGTTGAGAGGGCAGTATTCCTCGGTGATTAGGCTTTGAACTCGTCCCACGACATTTGCATCGCGGACTCTCTTCCTCGAGCTTGAATCTGAGTGTTCCACCAGGTTAGGGCTTTACCCTGTAGAGAACAAGTAGCATACTTGATCCTCTGGCTGTCGAGGCACTCACTGATGTCGATCACTGCCTCCATCTTTTCCAACCACCTGGTTAGGGCTATCGCCCCACCTTTCCCATCGAATTCCCTTGGCTTACAAGCCACAAACTCCTTGTACGAGCATCCCCGACGAGCATTGACCACTCCAGTCTCGATACCGGCAGTACCACCATTCCTGGTTTTCTGGTTGCTCTCGTTTCCAGTCGGGTTCCCGTTTCCCGTTTCAGTTTCTATCCCACCTTGGGCTCCATCATCGTTGCCACCATCCCCGTGAGGGTGGTGTTGTTGAAGTGCGTCGCTCACTTGGGCCACGATAGTAGGAATCAGTGCGGCCAATTGCTGAGCGATCAGGGCTGCCATGTCGGCGTTCCCTGTTCCTTGACTGTTACTGGCAGGAGCATCGTTTGCTCTTGGTGCTCTGCCTCTGCCTCGGCCTCTGCCCCTTGGGGCTTCACTCCCGCCACTACTGCTACGGGTGACTCTTCGAGGCGGCATGTTCTAATCATAAAAGAGGTAACATATCAGCTTTAGTCACCATAAGATACAAATGTATTCCACTTATCAAATTCCAATGTTCATGTTCCGGTCAGCCAGACCACCATGCAGCCCATTTCAAGCATATTCTCGGTATACCGGTGATGTTTATATATAGGGTTCCCCGCAGCGTTCCCACCACACCCACGATGTACCGAGAATGATGCCTGATCCGGTTACATGACATCCGACTTTCCTTTACATCATATCCATAATAATTCATCATAACAGTTGTAAGTCCATGCATACAATCACGTTTAGTCTAGCGGAGGTTGTCTATTTCCTCATCTTTCGAGGTTTCAGACATATACCTCCTCAGAGTTAATCTCAATGTCCAAGGTCAAGCACAATAACATGATCTGTGATGATCTCTTCGGGTTTAATACCCGGATCTGATAAACTAACTTGGCGCGCAGAGGGAACGGAAGATCCAATAGAAGCATCCCATAAAAGAGTGAGCACAGGGGCTCTCTCATAGGGTAGAAAGATCACATAACAAATAGATGAACAAATCAAGCAGCGAGGAACACATACACGAGATATAATATGCATACAGAGTCCTAGCATGCAAATCTACATGAAGGTTCCTAGGTTATAGTCTAGGTCAAGCGTATTGCCTAATTCTCTATAACCAATGCTCTGATACCAATCTGTCACACCCCCGCTAAAAGCGGAAACACGGGGATGTAACGAGACCGGGATCGTCATAACACATGGTAAGCGATAGAGAGCAATATAAATAAATGATGACATGCGTGTCATGACGACACCCGACGACAAGGGGACTTGTGTCGTGTTTAGTCAATGTCCACAACACATAGCCATAAGCAACATGATAATGATAACACATATTCACATAAGATGAAAATGTAAATGTTAATTCCCACAACCCGGGAACAAGTTTCAAAAGTTGATAATTGTTTACATGCGATAACATTGTTCAAAAAGATTGTTTATCAAAATGAGCTAAGTCCCAAAAATGCATCCTAGGGTCTCCACTAAGGCAGCACACCTAGATTCCTGGACTTGCATGTTCACCTGAAAAGATATGCTTAAAACGGTCAACAAAATTGTTGGTGAGCTCGCAGGTTTATGTAATAAAAATGTAAGTGATGTTGTAATATATAGCGCGTCGGAATACCGTGAATACAGTTATTACACAAGTAAATATCACATGACATGAGCTTTGCAACCAAACCTAGCGACGTACACAAAGAAATTGTCGGCATATATTCACCCAAGGGCCCGTTCCTGGCCACTGATGGTACCAACTAGTATACCATCGAACGAGGGTGGGGGTGTCAACCCAGTAGTACTACCAATACCTAACCGTCGGTTCCCACACTGGAATTAAATAGTTGCAAAGATAGAACCACACAGCAGACCCATAGTACTTGCAACACAGTATCACGTTGATTCCTTGTATGTAAAATGTATGTAAGTTGTACAGCATAAAAAATGTGTAAGCATACTTTTCCCCCCAATTTGTAAATGATTGAAATATGGTATAAGCGTAAAAAGGGGCCACGAAACTCACTTGTTAGGTGGTAAGTATGTATGAGCGATGTAATCCCAAATGTTGAATGCAAATAAACAGTCAAACACCTATTGACAGTTATTGTATAGCATTAATGATATGACATATGTATAAGCGCGCAATAATGATGGGTCGGTTCGGGTCGTATCGGATGGGTCGCGTACAACACACACAGACTGACACACGTACTAGATCTTATGTAGATCCAAGTACAAGACATTGTTGCCACTAATGATGATATTTAAGTAAAAGTATCGTTGTTAATCGAAAGAATATTGAATAAGTGTCAATAGTTATAAGTCAATTTAGTCGTTCGTAAAGCGTTAGTTAAATTTGCTCAAAATAGTTTCTGTGCCCTTTCTCGCGTTGACTCTAATATTTGTGGCCAAACAATGGCATTATTGTGTTAGTGTTACCTCGACACCACACGACATACTCACGCCACGCACAAGGGGTCAAACACAACAATTTCAGTCGCATAACAAGGTCAGACGCACGACTCAACCTCCATTCGTGCGAATCAACCCTCAATCGTGCGAATCAGCTTCATTCGTACGATTGAGCCTTCATTCGTATGATTGGTCTTCAGTCGTACCACACAACACCCAATCGCACGACTCAACTTCCATGCGCACGAATCAACCTTCAATCGTGCGAATTAGCTACTTTCGTACGACTGAACCTTCATTCGTGCGATTGGACCCCAGTCGTGCGAATCACATTCATTCGCACTCATTTAGTCGGTCACCTGACTCAATCGCACACAAACACTCAGTCGCACAACTCAGTCGCACGACATGCCTAGTCGCACAACTCAGTCGCGCGATTGACTCAGACGCATGATCCAGTCGCACGACCCACTCAGTCGCACGGCTCAATCGCATGGATGACCCAGTCGCCTGATCTGCAGAATCGCGACTGTGGTCGGGAGGAGCAGCCCCCGAGCTACTCTAAACACGGGTTTTACACCACAAGGACCTCCAGAAACACTCAACAAACATACACAAGCATAAGCCACAAGCAAAAAGACCTCACACGCACCCATATGACCTTGTATGTTCGGGTTGAACCCGAACACCCGAAACCCTAGTTTGGACAGCCGTGAAAAGGCTAAGAAATGGACAACCAAAGACAACTACCTGCTAAGGAGGGGTAGTCTATGCTGTAGACGGTGTCAAGACGAAGAAAACGAGACCTCTCGGGTCGGATTTGGTGCTAAGATGGTGATTTAGTGTGTGAAGAGGAGATGAAGATGAAGAAGATGGTGAATGAAGATTAGGGCTGGAATATGGGTATTTATACCCAGCCCAAGTTTCCAAAATTACAAGTTTAGTCCCTGCACTTAACCCCCGAGTTTTCCCAAATTTTGTTCGGTTGAAAAACGACTTCGTTAGGTTTTTATATTAATTGTAAAAGTTCATTTAATGTTGTCATGACTTAAGAAATGGTTATATTAAAACATTTATTATATTTATAAAATGATATATTTAACGTTTTCAAAAATGAAAGTTTTAAAAGTCTTTTTAAGGTCTTCACACGGTTTTTAACGAATGCACACACAACGATAATATTGCACACATGATATCCACATAATGAGTCAAATAATGATGAGAAATGACCAAATATAGAATAGATGACGGTCAAACACGTCAATTGACGGACCTTAAAGTGACGGATGTCACAGTTCAGTTTTGGTAATTGCCCTGATACGTGCGATATGATATTCACTGTGTGCTATGTAGCGTGCCATTTTGGCTAACCAATGAGACAACGTGCGATTTTGGCTAAACCCCTAAGAGTTCACACACACAGGGGGAGTCTGTCCTAGTGACCATTCCATTTGTGCGATTTGTGCGATATGTACGATGGGTACGAAGATACGAAAGTGCAAAAGGTGCGAACGTGCGACATGTGTGGTATGAACGAACGTAAGAAAAGAAGTTATGAACGAATGAAGCGAATGATAAAGTACCTTGCGATGATTAATGAATGGAAGAATGTAACGAACGCAATGGAAGATAATAATTATATTATCTGTACGTATGTATGTTATGTGATCGCGTACGAAATTAACGGATGGTTTTAAAAAGGAAGTAAAGTATGTTTTATTTAAAACTAGAACTCACTCAGCAACGCTAACTTTTATGTGTTTCCAGTTGGCAGGTAATGGTTGCTGAGGATGGCACGGGGCGGCTACTCAGCTCTTTTGGATGACATTCTTTTGTTTAATGTTTTTGCATTGTAATGCGAACAAATGATATTGTGTAATGAATGATTGTACTATTTTGCAAAAGCTTTTATGATGAAATGGAATGTTGTTTTAATGTTTCCGCTGCAACGTTTTATTTAAGTTAATGTAATTATATGTTTTATGTGCGATGATTGGCCAGTTGTAAGCGTCCCGGAAACGGGGCCTTACACTATGTTGTCCCTCCTTTTTCAAAATAGGCTATTCGTATTCAGATATATCGGGGCTGTACGGGACTTTTGGGTAAGGTGCCAGTACCGATTCCGAAATATAAGAAAATCAAGTAGCAGTACTGGTACTTTATACATGTTTTCGGTACCAGCTGGGTACTTGTACCGGTACAATACGAATACTGATACAAATACTAGGTACCAAATGCTCGTCCCTAAAACAGGATGTGAATGCTCTTATTAAGTTATTTTAGCCACAACCCACAAGTCAAGTGCAGCTACTTTAGTCACATGCATCTTGAAGATAATATCCTAAAAGTATTAAGTTATTTTAGCCACAACCCACAAGTCAAGTGCAGCTACTTTAGTCACATGCATCTTGAAGATAATATCCTAAAAGTAGAAAATCATTATATATAGTAATTACTAATTTGATTATGGATCATGGGTTGTATCATATGTTTAATGGATTGTATTTATTTTTATTATTTTTTAGTTTTTAATTTTTTTATTTTAATCTAATATTTTTATATTTTTACAATTTAGTTCCAATAATTTTTTATACTTTCAGATTTGGTTCCCTAAACTATTATACTTTTCATATTTTAAAAATTATTCGGTTTACGTTTCGGTTTAAATTTTGCAAATTAACATGTCGTAGCATACATGTGTGGTTTAATGTTTTTACGTTTATTTACTCGTCGTCTAATGGTCCCGTCACAAAACGTTGGTTCTAGATCGACTTATTGTTTTAAATGTTTGACGTTTCGCCCGTGTGGTTTAATGTTTTTACATTAATTTTTTATTCACTCTTATTTTTTTTCATTTTCTATTTCTTTTTTAATATGAGCGTTTATAGTGTTGGTGAACACTAACGGTGATGTGTCAATGATGCTCTATTTGACATGTTTTATGCCCCGCTACAACGCAAGAGACTTAATACTAGTTTTAACTAAAACTAAATTAATTTCAATTACCTAGAATTATGCAAAACCATAAGCAACACATAGCAAGATGAGGTAAAGTATATTACAATATGGAATATCACCAAAAATTTTGAATTTTTAGAGCATTCACATCTCATTCTTTATCTTTATTCGTATTATTATACTAAAAATCACAACTTCTTCTCTCTCTTCTCAATTAAATAATATATTTTTATACCTTTTTCATTATATTTTCTCTCTCCTTCACTCACAACCACTTTCAAAAATATTAAAAAATTTATAAGGATTGAACAGTGAATCCTTAAATTTACAGATGAACAGCAACATTTTCTCTATCATTCACTCACAACCACTCAAAACCATCCCATATAATTTAAGAACTCACACTTATATAATTTTAAGGCATAGGCTGTGAATGCTCTTAATAAAAGTAGTTGATGTGATAGTCCTTATCTAGCATGATGATGAGATGCAATGAAGTCAACAGCAGGTTTAACAAATTTAATTTTGTCTGTTTCACTATCAAGAATCTCAAACCCAAATTCCTTTTTCAATAGCCATTACAATCTCAACTGTATCTAAACACGTCTAACCCAAGATCATTTTGAAAGTGAGCAAAATTCAACACATACAAAGAGCAATAATAGGAAAAGATGTGAAGAAAACATTGTAAGACGACATATATCGATCATTGTAAGCAGATTGGCTAGAGAAAGAAGCTAGGCTTCCAACCAACAAACTGTAAACCCGAAGGTAATGTTTTTGTAGATGACGTAACATATATGCGTTTAGAAAATTTAATTATCATTCAACTTCTACTTACGTTGCATAATGAGTATTATTAATAAAGAAAACGAATAAGATAATGTAATTGGCTTTACCATCTTAGCTATTTGTATGTAACACCCATATTGTTTTTTATTAAAATAATTAAAACAGAAAAAAGAAACATACGTTTCTTCTCAACCACTAATTCCAACAGCTTTTTGAATGCTTTGACGTAAGGGTGCAAACGAGCCGATTAAAAGCTCGAAATGAGACAAGTTTTATTGAGCCCGAGCCGACCTCGAGCTTGAAAAAAAGCTCAAATAAATAATCGAGCCCGAGCTTCACGTATCGAGCTCGAGCCGGCTTGCGAGCCTAAACGAACTTTTTATATATATATTTTTATTTAATTTATTATATATATTATATAAATAATATTTATTATATACAAAGTTATGATAAAAATAATTGAAGAAACGAGCCGAGCCCGAGCAGAGATCGAGCTTGAAGAAGTATTTGTCGAGCCGAGCTTGAGCTCGAGCTCTCCTAAGTCATCAACGAGCCGAGCTCGAGCCTATAGGAGCTCCGGCTCGGCTCGACTCGACTTGTTTGCACCCTAAGTTGACGAATTTTTTTAAGAATAGGGTTTTTTTTGAGTTGATGTTGACAAGAGGGTAGAATCTTGTCGGGAGATCACTTTAAGGGTTCCCGCCCCTGGTAGGGGCGGGTTCTGCTTTTCTGCTGCTGCTCTGCTGCTTTTGCTTTTGACCTGCTGCTTTTGACTGACCTGCTGCTTTTGACTGCTGCTTGCTTTTGACTGTTGACCGGAGAACTCGCCCTTGGCAAGGGCGGGTTCTCAAACAAATGACATCCACACACTTAACCTACTACACACTTACGGATTATATATATAACCCAACGAATTCACTCAAATCTACATACAAAATTCAATTTTACACTTGAAAAAATACTGATAATTATCATGTCTCGGTCTTATTTTCTACAAATATATTGGGGTGGGGATATTTCATTCGAAAATGGAAATATCATATGTGATGTTTCTACTAGAAGTTCAACTATTATTCTTCGTAATAGAGTTTCATACGAAGAGTTTGTAGATTTGATTTATAATCATCTTCAGGTTCAAAAAGAGTATTATAATTTGAAATTAAAATTATATTACTCATATGCTGGTTTCTCTCAAAGTTCTGAAATTTTCAATGACTCAAGTCTAGATGTTTTGTATTATTTGGGAGAAAATGTTGAAAATTTTCGAGCAAATGTTTATGTTATCATTGAGCCAAAATTGTCTGTACAACAATCCAATTATATGGATCTCGTACGCGGTTTCTCTGTATCTCAAGCACCCGATCCGTCAAGCAATTCTTATCATCAAGGCAATGTAAGATCGCATGATTATCAAGCCGGTCCGTCAACCAATTCTCATCATCAAGTCGATGATGATAATGGAGGTTTTGATAAGTCGGATGATGGTCGTTCAAACAGCAGTGAAGATACTGAACTCATCTCATCACAAGAAGAATCCAGTGATGATGATAACAACACTTATGGAGTTTCAAACAATTATAATTCTGGTGTTAATCCAGGATCTTACGGAGAGATGAACTATTCTGAAGATCCTCAGGAGTTAAGAGATTATGAAGCTGCTGATTTTGACGATGAAGACCATATGGATTTATGGAATGAAGAGTCAAAAGAAATTCGTGTTGAAATGTATTTTAAATCGAAAGATGAAGTGATGCATGTAGTGCGGTTATGGAACCTTGCACGTAACAGAGAGGCTGTTGTAGTTGAAAGTAAACGTACAAGATGGAGAGCAAAGTGCTACAACACCAGCCCTAATTACAACAATAATCTTCATAGTGGTCCTCCATGTTCATGGTATGTTTATGCTTCCAAGAACCATGATCATCACATGTGGAGAATTTCAAGATGGGTGAATTCCCACAACTGCTTTGGTACTGTTGTTGGTAACAACAATAGAAGTTTCAAATGCAGAGATATTGTTACCCGTATCATCCATTTTATTCGTCAAGATATTGCTTTTCCTATCAAGCAAATTCAAGCGCATTTGAATGACACGTTAAATGTTGATGTTTCATATAATAAAGCCTGGCGAGCTAGAAAAGCTGCTATTGAGAATATTTATGGTAGTTGGGACAATAATTTTGAGGAATTACCTACGTACATCAACGCATTACAAGAGAAGAACCATATTATCGTGGAATGGTTACATCATCCGACCGGTACATCTGTTTATTACACATTTAAGTTTTCGGTAAATGAAATGTGTGTGTCTCTGGCCTCCATCTCTCCACTAAAGCTGAAATAAGAGCACGATCAAGTTTTCGATAACCACACTCGATCACACCCGCAAAACCAGCCAACCTTATGTATCTCATAACATTTTCAGGGATAGGCACTTCATCAATGTAATCCCAAAAAGCTTTATAACCTCGTCTAGCACGTAAAATTCCTTCATCGCTTTCTGGGTCTCGAAAATAGTAATCAGCTCTATGTTGACCACTTAAAAATAACAAATCGTTATTTAGTGGACCTGGTGTAATTCTCCAGCTCATTTTGATTTCTAAAATGAACTATAAAATACTAAAAATATTAGATTTAAGAAATTTTGGAGAAATAGTTTGAATGAAAAATTTCGGTTGATGAAAGAATAAATAAGGTTTGAAAAATGGGGATAAAGAAACCGCCCATACCAAGGGCGAGTTCTTGGTTAATGCCAGCCGTAGATGAGATCTAATTTGGTAGATCGGATGGTTCAAAAAATTCGGAGAACCCGCCCATATGAAGGGCGTGGTCTCATAACAAAGTTGAAATGTCACCATCACCTGTGAAGCATCACCATCACACATCAGACCCGTGAAGAAGAACCCGCCCCTGGCAGGGGCGGGAACCCCTTATGTGCAATTTCGCAGAGACTTTACCCTCTTGTCAACATCAAGTCTAAAAAATCCCTATTTTTAAAAAAAATTCTAAGTTGACCCATCACCAAATGTTGTCTTATTGTTCCTTCTTTTACCATCTTGGCAACCTCCATGGTTTAATAAGTTGTGTAAGTTTGCATTAACATGAAGTCCATTAGATAAAAAGCAACAAATGGAAAGATTTGAATATAGTTGTGAATCGGTATAAGAGAATGATGGACGAATAGTGGTAAATCCGCTTTGATGACTGCCCTGCCTATGTGGCAGCCGGTCATTAATTCATATGTATCACATATAATTTGTCACATGAGTGTTGTGATGTCATTGTATGCGGCATGATAAACTATAAACTACAATCAATCTGACTCGTTTCCATTAAAACCTAGAATTAGAATGAATTTATACCGTTAAATGTATATTTGAGACGACTGTTATTCAAACAAAATTTATGTCGAAACGTGGAAAAATAAAAAATTACATAAAAAACATGTGCAGCGACGTAATGTGCAGTGTGATAAAGTATAGATTCAGTCAACCCGACTTGTTTCCGATCTAAATTTTACGTCGAAACGTAGATTAACTAGGATTTATAACGTCGAATGAATATATATTATATATGACTCGATATATTTTCAAACTCAGATTTTATACCATCAAAACGTAGACAAACTCAAAGCGTAGATAAAAAATAAGCACGCAAACATTTATATTTTACCCAGCTCATTTCCTGAACAAATTTTACGTTAAAATGTCGAAACGTATACCATTTCAAAGCATATAAATGTAAACATTTTATATTTGACATGATTTGTTTCTAAGCAAAATTTACGTCAAAACATAGCCAGACTTTAATTTATATCGACATGTACATAAAAATACGAACGTATGAAATTAAATTTTTTAAGTTAAAATTGTATATGGGTAAAACCAAAAATTTTGAAACTTGAGGGAGTTAAGTTATAGAGTTAATTTCAATTTTACTTCCTAATATTTGATTAAAATAACTATTTTTCTTTAGAACATTAGAAACATCGGTTTAAATCAAAAAGTTTCATAAATTGCTTCATTTCAGTCCAAAAACTTTATTATTATGAATTTAAGTTGAACAACTAATGAAATCTTTAGACTGTAATTAAAACAAAAACTTTTGAATGTAATTTGATATTTATAATTTTTTAAAGAAAAATAGTTATTTTTATCAAATTTTAAAGAGAAAACCAAACTTAACTCTAACTTACCCCTCAACTTTTTACGCGTAGTGTTAAAAAAATTACGTTTTTATGTATAAAAAAATTTCTTTTACGGTTTTACGTTACCCTTAAGAAAATATTACGTTACCACTGAGAAAATATTACGTTACCCCTAAAAAAATTAAACTCAAAACTTTATAGAAAATTTTAAATTTTATAAAAATTAGTCTAATATTTTATAAAAAAAATATTACCTTTTATAAGAACATTATAAAACCTAAAAGCCCAATTTATTGAAAACCCAATTAATTTAAAAGCTCAATTAATCTTTAAAAGCCCAATTATTATAAAACCCATTTACCCATTTAATTAACAAAATCAGACCCCAGCCCCCTAAAAAAAATTGTTGCTTCATTCCCCTGCGCCACTGCCTGAGTGCATGCGATCTTGCTGCTGCGAGTCTGCCGCTGCTTGGCCACCGCTCAGCCGCCACTCTGCTGCATGCTGGTCCGGACGTTGTTGCAGTGTTGTTGTCGCCGTTGTTGGCTGCTGCTCCAAAGAGTTGAAGATTAGGGATTTGAAAGATTTGAAGCCTTGAATCTTTGAAGGTATTTTTTCTATATTCTAGGTTTAAGTGTCATTTACAAGATTTTTAGAGTAGAAGATTGATTATTTGTTATTTGATTTAATTTTTAGGTTTTATTGACAATTAGGGATTTGTATTAAAAATAGGGATTTTATGAATTTGAATTATGTTATTTGTAATTGCAATTTGAAATCTTATTGTGTTATTTGAAATTGAATTAGGGATTTGGAATATGAAAAAACAAGTATTAAAAAATAAGAAAATATAAAAGAAATCCCCCCTAAAAAACCCCTTCGACCGTTGACTTCTTGAGTTTCGAGTTCTGTTGCTGCTCGCTGCTGCTGGCCTGCTGCTTGAAGGTATTCTTTTTTACTTTCTAAGTTTTTTTTGCAAGATTTCAATGTTATTTGCAATATTTGAAGAGTAGGAGATTGGTTAATGGTTATTTGATTTAATTTTTAGGTTTTATTGGCAGTTAGGGATTTGTAATGTTTAGGTTTTATGAATTTGAAATTTTTAGGTTTTATTGGCAACTAACAAACCCAAAATACCAAATAACATTAATAACTTAATAAGTTAATAACTAAACAAATAACATGACCAAAATTATAATAAGCCCAAAATTTAAATTACTAAACAACTAACAAACCCAAAATACCAAATAACATTTTGTAGATAACAACTAACAAACCCAAAATACCAAATAACATGACCAAAATTATAATAAACCTAAAATTTTAATAACTTAAAAACCTAACAAGTTTACAAGCTCAAATACTCATTACCTAAACTAAACAAATTAAAAGAAATAACTAGTTATATCCATAACCCTCATCGCCTCACCCTGTCGCCGATCACCAAACAACCTTTGTCCCTGTCACCAATGATAATGATATGCAACCAGCTGATTCTGATATCAAGTCAACAACTCCTTCAACTACAATTCATTCGAGTTCAATTCCTTCGGATTTGTATTGAATGATCTTCATTCGGACCCCTTTATTATCGTATCTTTTTCTTTTATTTATATAAATCTACTGTAAAATATTTTTTTTACGCGATCCCTGAACTTTTTTTCTAGATCCACCACTGGTGGTAAAGTCCATCGACCTCTCTTTTCGAGGGTTATATAAGCCTAAAGACTTTAAATGCACATAGTTAAAAATTGAAGGACTAAACTTGCCAATCCTCAATAATTGAAAGATCGAATCTCTTTTCCCAAGAGGAAAGTAGGAATCCGTTTCATCTCTCCTGCGAAATATATTGAAAATGTCGGACCCAAAAACCCAAAGACAAATCACCACACTCGATTCCATTTCACCTCACGCGCCGGGAGCCAATATCCCACGCGCCACCGCACGCGCCGCCGGAAACCCTCGGTTGTCCCAAAAGGTTCATCAATCGAAAACGCTGTTCAGGTGATGGAGTCGACAAACGGTTCTACCGTAGAAGTCAACTCCACGAAGAAATCCGATGCTTCGGATCGCGATCACTCTCATGTACCTGTGAAGCTGGTGCAGGATCCGGATCCGTATCCGGATCCGGCTTCGGATACGAAAGTGGTTATCTCTGCCGTTGGAACGGGCAATGGTGAGGTAAGTGATGATTATTCCTCTTCGACATCTCCGGCGGTTTACTCGCCGTCGACGGCGGCGAATCGGTCGAAGAAGTCGGTGCGGTGGAGTCAGGATTTGGTGGAGGAGAGGACGTTGCCGCCGTTGGAGAAGAGTGCTGGTGGTGGTTATGGATCGTCGAATTCTTATGCTAATCGTTATGGGGATTCGACTGATTCTCCTGCGTTTAACATTAACGGTTAGGGCTTTTTTATGCTTTACGGCTTAAACACGCAAACGTGAAAAAGTTCTGCGTTGTTTTGAAATTGATTTGGAGATTGTACTATTGGTTTAATCGCTTGTTTAATTGCAGTTCCTGTTTTAGTTCATTGTTTGTATGCACAATGTTGGTGTTCCTGAGGTTTATGTATTTGTTTGCATGAATAGATTTGTAATTGGGTGATAAGAGGCATCATTTTGGTTGTGTTTTACAGATTCTATGGTAAATATTAAAGATGCATTTGGTAGATGGAGAAAGAAGGTTGGAGAAGCTACAAAAAAAGCTGAAGACCTTGCTGGAAATACTTGGCAACATTGTAAGCTTTTAGTCCTCTCTTTTCTGAAATTGCTTTGCTTTTCTTGTTCAAATACGCACATATATTCGTTTGTCATTATAGTAAATCATCACAGTACCTTTCAATGAGGTCCAATTGCAAATTGTGTGACAAAGTTAAATCTTTTGAACTGCCACTAGGTGTATGCATCATGCATGTGATTGACGAGTGAAATTGAGCAGTACTAATGTGCTATATCTGCAACTGTAGTTCTAAGTTTGGTTTTTACGTCTATTTAGCACTGTGAGCATAGGCATGAGACATAATTTAGAAGCTTGAAATAACTTCTGGTATTGTATGGCCTGTGATACTGATGATCATTCTTAGAAATTAGAGAGGACATGAGATTTGAAGCATTGAAGAATGTAAGCTAGTACTAATGGAAATTTGAGGTTTGACAAGGCAAAGAGATAAGCTTTCAAGTAATATGATGGTGCTTATAGCTCGGAGGCTGAATTAAATTCAGGGAGAATTACATATATCTACCTTATAAACTTGCAAAATTACATATTTCCTCAAAACACGAGTTTTTAATGCATAATTGTAGAATGGTCTTCAAGCATGATTTGGGGAAATGTGTAATTTTGCAAGTTTAGAGGGTGATATATGAAATTGCCCATTAAATCTATACAAGCATTCAACTAGGAAGACTAATTGAAACATGTGGAAAGACTAATGTATAATCTCAAAGTGGGGTTTTTATTTCTTTGGCTTACTGACCTCTTGGTCTTGTAGAATGTAGATGATTGCTTGCCCAATAACTAGGTGTTGTAGAAAATTAGAAATAAATTATGTCAAAGGAATTATTTTTTTTCATTTGAACTCTTGTTAAAGGCATTGCCTTTATGTTAGTGATTTTATTTGAAGATTTTTTGTTTAAGAAATTGAAGTTGTGATTTGCATAATCTAAGTGATGAATTACAAACTACAAAGTATTAGATGTAAGTAACTACCAATGAGTTACTTTTAAACGTGGTCGATCAAATCAAGAATAATATCTGTTGTGCTGCATTTGGGTCTCTTACCACTTACGAGCACAAACAACACTATTGTTTCATCATCTAATCAAACTATATTATGATAACAAGAATTGGTTGTGGACCTAGCAGACCTAACTCTTTTGTGAACTATAAGATGAACCATCTATAGAAAATTTAAATTTATGATCATATCTAGGAAAATAAATATGTTGTTACTATGTAGCCTTACAGATGTAGAAGCAGGCTACATACTCGATTACGGATTGTGGACTGCATGTTATAACCGCATGTAAAAGAAAGTTTATAAGAATATTGATTTAAGTTGCTTATGAGATCATTTGTATTTCCAATAAGGCAACCAAATAAGGGCGGACCTTGGAGCAACTGGTAAGGTTGCTATTTTGTGACATTGTGGTCATGGTTTCAAGCCATGGGAAGCAACCTTCCCTACAAAGTGTAGGGTAAGAGGATGCTCCTAGAGAGACCACTGGCTCCAAAACCTCCCTTCACAAGCACAAAACACCTAAGGCTAAAGACACACCTATAACTAAAGGTACACATAGTTATATATAAATTAAGGTCACATTTACAAGTAAGGCTCACCTATAGCGAAATGCACACTTAGAACTAAAGGCACATATAAGACTAAAGACAAGACTAGATACAACCCCTAGCCTATACCTAAACTATACACCCTCCAAAAATCTTTAGCCTTTATTCGACGTCATCAATAACTCTTATTATTGATCATGTCTTTAGAGAGGTGCAAGTCCAATAAATCTTGCCTAATTTACTCATTTCATGTCCTTTACTCCTTTTTCTGTTAACTGTAAGGCTTTTTCACTCTCCTCACTAGTGTTGTGATCATTTTTTTCGCACATGCCAAAACCATCTCAAATCTTTCTCCCGTTATCTTTTTCGAGACGCATGCTACCTCTAATTTCACCCTTAAAACTTCATTTTTTGTCCAACTTCATTTTTTTCATTTTTTGTTCACTAACGCGAGGGGTTTTGTATTATAAATTATTTATAGATAATATTTAATACTAAATACTAAAATAAATACATACAAATTATAAATTCTAAAATAAATACATACAAAATCAACTATATGTGAATTATTAGATGCTTTATGTACAAACAAAAGAAGACAAACTCAAGTACAAATTAGATAGCTATATAAACTCATGTACGCTCCTTGCCTCATGTAGTTTGATGCACAAGACCTTGCCTAGTGCACCTCACGTCTAGGCGCGCTTTTAAAACCAAGGACCCTACCAAAATATCAGTAAAAGTTTTTGGTTTTAGATCGATTATGTAAGCCTTTGCTTTCTAAGGCTGCTTCTCATTCCTCAAGCCTTTCATTTAGCCTTATAGTTGACTTTGACAACTTCCAAGGCAACTTTAAATAGATACAGGCTCAAGTGCTCAACGCCGATCCTTAGTGTAAGCCCACCACAGGAAATGATTTTGTGTCACCCTTTAGCGCCTTCAAGGTTGTCCAATCACTATTATACATATCATGCGTAATCTCAATGTACCTTCTCGGGATTCCTCTAGCCTTATGACTCTCCTAAATCACCCTCGGGGATACATTAGTTTAGGCTTTTAATCTTGCTTCTTCTCCCGATACTTTTTCATAAGTCTTTTAAAGTACATGTATCACCTCCTAAGTAGACCTCCCCAACATAGAACCAATATGGTTTCTCGTAACTTGAGTTTTTCTTTTTTTTTTTTTTTTTCTAATTCTTGCCTTAATCTCTCTTTCCCATAACTTTCTTGTATGATATAAGAGCTTTATTCTTTTATAGTTTCCACAACATTGGGCATCTCTTTTGTTCTTGTATAGAGGTACTACTATGTTGCTTCTCCACCGGTGAGGCACGGTATAATGTTGAGCAAACTTGTTAACCACCATTGAACTCCTTCCATGCAGTCCAAGCCTAAACAGGTGTGTTGTCTGGAGCAATCTCTTTGGTTTTTCTCATTTTCTTACAAGCTCTCCTTACCTCTCATATGGTGATATTACGACAATATCAATTATTTTGATGTCTTCATTGGGTACTGGGTGATCACTTTGTTGTCTCAAGATGATTTCTTCCTCGCCGAAAAGGTTGTGGAAATAGGTTTTGCCATCTCGCTTTGATGTCCTACACTCCTACTCCTTCAACGAAACACCTTTATTCTCTCCTTTTTATGGACTTTATGGCCTCGGGTCCTTCTGTCCTATTCTCCCAGCTTTGGTGATTTTGAACATTTGGTGTTCCCATTCCTTATCTCCTCATATGCTCTTGTCTTTGCATCCGACATTGCCTTCTTCGTCTCTCTCTTAACTGGCTTATATCTATATATCACTTTCAATTTCTCTTTCTCTCCTTCATCAGTACACTTGATAATTTCCTAAAAGCCGTGTGTTTATCCCTCGTCTTGCATTGCACATTCTCATTTCACCACCAAGACTACTTATGCCCACTAGCTTCAGTTGTAACCCTGAGAGTCTTCTTTGCTGCCTTTGTAACGGTGCTCGCATAGCCTCTAGCATCCCAATTATGTTGCCACTTAGTCCACATATGCCCTCGTTAGAACCTTCTTCTTGAATTTTGCAATCCTTTTGCCCTTTAAGTTTCACCATTGGATTCTCAATTTGTATTTTCTCTTGCTTTCTACTGGCTTTTTCCTCGTGGTCATATTTGCTACCAAGAGTCAATATTAACCCTCTATCGTCTCTCTTGAAATGACCTTGCAATCATCCTACCAAGTACAATCTCTTTGCCGCATTAGAAAGTAATCCGAGTGTCATGCCCGCCACCGCTGGAACTAGTAAGACGTGCATTTCTTAAAAAAACAAATTTAGAATGCCCATGCCATGGGCTAAAGCAAAATCAAGAAGATCTCTGTCGCTCTTGTTTCTATAACCATAACGAATTACGAAACCCTCCATGCACCTATGGGAAGCCATCACTATCCTTGCTAAAATAAATTAGAGGTATGCAGTTCATCTCCAGGGTTCAAATTTGTTTCAATCTTTGCAGCCTCAGTGTATGCACAAACAAGGGAGTCCAGGAACTTAACAAACTAATAATGTTTTTTGCTTAACGTTTATGTAAGAAAAATCATTTGAATTTATGTGTTACAGGCCTGCAGCTTATGTTTGTATTTGACATGCAATATTATTTTATTTTTTGTGTTTGTCATGATATAATGACATGACTTACAGGACATCAATTTTACTCTTATTGTTATAAATGATGTTGTAATAGTGATGTAAAAAATTGTTTGTAAAAGCAGTAGTTGTCTTTAGTAGTTCTAGTTGATGGTTATTTATATTAGTTTATTATTCGTCTAAACACAATATAATCCAGTTCTCTCAAAATTAATTAGATTTATTTGTATGATTAAACTAGTGAAAACGGCTCCTAGTCTCACGGATGGTGCTTTGGGAAGAATTGCACAAGGAACTAAAGTTCTAGCAGAAGGAGGTTATGAGAAGATTTTCAGACAAACATTTGAGACAGTTCCTGAAGAGCTACTTGTAAATTCATATGCGTGTTACCTGTCAACTTCAGCGGGCCCTGTGTTGGGGGTTATATATGTATCTACAGCTAAGCTTGCATTTTGTAGTGACAATCCATTGTCATATAAAACTAATGACAAGACTGAGTGGAGCTATTATAAGGTATGTTCTGTTTTGCTTTGTCATCTTGAATATGAAATATCTTCATTTCTTCCATGTTTCATTGTACTGTGTATAGTTACTGTGTTCATTTGTTAACCTTGACACTGAATATCTAGCTTGTGTTTGCTAATATTATAACTACTATTTGTCACAGAGAATCACACTAAATAGTAATCAAGTGTCACCATTGGTTTTCAAAAAAGGATTAACAACTCAAGTTTCAATTTTGTTTTAGTGTTGTGAGTCTTTTTCTTTTTCTTTTTCTTTTTAGGTTGACATATAATCTATACTAATTGTTATATATGTTGATGTTCATGTCAATTGTGCAAAATTGCTAATGTGGCGTTCCAGTTCGCAATTGATGATGGGGATACCATGTCAACAGTTGCATGTTATTGGGACACCACTTAGGAGCCAAAAAAATTTTGAACTGTTATTTTACACATTTTTAATATCCAAGTGGTTCAGCAGCCAAAAAAATTTTGAACTTAAGACAGTGACAAGTTTATTTTAACTTTGGCTGTCAATCAATACCTCAAACGCTTATCGGTCAGTGAGTGAACTTTCTAAAATGTCAAAGAAGTCCCTGAACATTTTTGATTGCACCTAACTCATCCTTGAATTATAGGTGATCATTCCATTACATCAGTTGAAAGCAGTTAACCCTTCTTATAGTAGAACCAAGTCTGCTGAGAAATACATCCAGGTTATATCGGTTGATGGCCATGAATTCTGGTACATGGGTTTTCTAAACTACGACGGTGCTGTCAAGTGCCTACAGGATGCCCTGCAAACACGCTCTGCAACTTCTATTGTATGAGTTTGTCATGTTAAAGGTGCTTCTTTTGACATCAACGGGTGCGTAAAAGCTCTTTCTGACGAAAGATATTGAGGTAAAAGATTGTTGTAAACACACTCATTTATGGTGTAGAAATGATTTTTGCGTACTGTCCAATTGCTTTGTAATTTTGTTTTTATTTGGAGAGCTAAGTTAATAATTTTAAATTCTTGTTTTTGTTATAAACTCATTAAATTCGGGATTTTGAAGCATTTTGTTTGTGGGCTATTTTGCAGTATCAAACTCTAATATTTCACATCGTTTGGTAGAGATTATGTTTTCAGTTAGTGGTGTGTAATTGTTTTGATGAAATTTGTACCTGGGTTCCAAAAAGGTCGATGTGTTCGTCAGTGTTTTAAATAAAATCGACTCTAGGTGCTGATTAATCAACAACTAATCGCTAATAGGCAATTAACTTAGAAATTTTGAGTAGATAGGTTAATTAATCGCTAGGTGGTCAATGGTGGTTAAAGTTGGGCCTAGGAGGTCCTAGTCAACCAAAAATTGGTGATTCTGGCCGCCCTTAAAAGTTTCAGTCTAAGAGCATTCACAACCCATGCCTTATATTTATGTGAGTGTGAGTCCTTAAATTATATGGGATGGTTTTGAATGGTTGTGAGTGGAGGAAAGAGAAAATGTTACTGTTCACCTGTAAATTTAAGGATTCACTGTTCAACCCTTATATAATTTTTTTAATATTTTTAAAAGTGGTTGTGAGTGAAGGAGAGAGAAAAGGTAATGAAAAATGTATAAAATATATTATTTAATTGAAAGGAGAGAGAAGAAGTTGTGATTTTTAGTGTAATTATATGGATAAAGATAAGGATTGGGATGTGAATGCTCTAATATGTATATATATTAAAGGAAATACTTTTATAAAAGTTATGTATAAATTTTCAATAGTATAATAGTTAATACTTTGCTATGCTATGTTTTAAGACAATTGGTTATGTATTGATACAATTTTTTTTGTTATGAGTTTACGAATATTTGAAGTTTAAGAATTAAGTTTATAAGAGAACGGGATGTTACAATATCTCTTTATCCAGCTCTCAAAACATGATCAACAAACGACATCATAGTCAAATGTAATATATTTTAATTTTACACAATAACATGATGCTTTTTTCAATTTTTAAATATAATATTATTACAATTTTTATATCTGCCTACGTCTCGTTTAAAAAACGAGCCGCTGCAGCCTGCAAGGCACAACAAAAACCCACTAGTTTTTAATAGAAGTGTTCACGGTAATATCTTTAACACCAACACCATATGATTCAGGAACCTCGAAGTTGAACCAAACCCGAGCCTGTACCCACTGGAGACCTGTTCGAAGGTGGAAAGGCCACGATACTTTGGAACGAATAGGAGATCAATATGGGATCTTCTATTATTTATTCAAATATCAAATTCTTATTTTATCATAATTGTTTCCTAGTTTATCGTTTGCTCCGTTTATAATAAATAGGATACGGGGTTGTTTAGTTGCTTGGTTGATTATTTATCAACAAAGAATTTGTAAGCTTTTAGCTTACCGACTGAATCATTCGGTTGGAATCATTTGAATGTAACCAAATGCTCAATAATTCATTAGAGGCCCACCTAAAAAATTACATATTTCTTCAATATACAAATTTTCAATGTATAAATACAATGTTTTTTAAACCATGATTTGAGAAAGTATACAATTTTACAAATTTAAAAGGGAAGATATGCAATTGCCCATATACTGATAATATGATCACACGGTCACACCATTTTCTTCTTTGTTATTTGTAATTCAGATATTATTATAAGTGCTCACTTTGAATAGAAATAGAATATGAATGATTGAGGTGTTTGGTTTGTGCGCATGGTTTTTGACGTTAAGAAAAATATACCCACAAAATGGGCATTCTGGAGTGGTCGTTATCATAAACGACTTTGATGTTGTAATTATATATTAGTTAAAATCAAACTACATAGTGCAAACGAATTATCAATGTCAAATGATTCAAGTTTATAGAAATATAAGCCATCTGCCAAAGTCGAATCCAATCTCGACGCCAGCCAAACCAGCAATCTTGTCATCTAAAGTAAACTCAATGTCAAAACTATCAAACTACTTTGTTGCAATCTTCTCTGCAAAATTCAAGTAAACCTGCTGCTGCCAAACCTGAACCAGAAGCTTTTAAAGGTAATCAGATTTGTGAAACCCAAGTTTGACATTTGACCCTAAACACAAGAGGTGGGATGCTCGGCGAGGTTAATAACAGGCCAAAACAGGTTCGAGATGAAATAGTAAGAGTTTGTATAACTATTTGATGCTGAATTGCTGATTGTGATAGCAAAGCAATATTATAATGAAAATAATCTAATCATGAATTTAGGAGGTTGTAAGAATTAAAGATAGACCTTGTTTCCTTTAAGCTAAATGTTTTGATCCGACCCGTTAGATAAAAACAACTAGCAAACTCAACCATTCATAAGTACATGGGTTGAAAACTTGAAATGACCACCTCTATTAAATCTGAAATGAGTGCGTTTTAGCCTCAACATTGATACTTCAAGGTGAAAAAACATTAATTATTTATTAATAAAAAACTATATTTGAGTTGCAGAGCTAACTATTTTAGAATCTTACAAACACTACAAAAGCCAGTTATAAGTAGAATAAGAAGCTTACCAATTTTGGAATCAAAGATCATGCACCTCCCTTTTGCTTGAGTGTTATTTTGTCCCCCAAACTTAAAGCTATCCCTTGGGTTTTGCTCCGAATTCGTATATATCCACTCAGTTTACCATCTGCCTGCTTCTCAACACTCAAATTTACCAATGCGTCCTCCCCGAAAACACTCTTAGCATACAAATTAGCAGCTAAAAAGCCACAGTAACCTTCTAAGGCAGACCTGAAGCACAACCATTGTACTCGTAATTAGGAAACAAAATAAAGTATCATTACTTAAACTTATATAGAAACAAAACAAATGTGACTAGACGGTGTGACGTACGGTGGAGTAAGGCATTTCATGTTGGTTGATTTAATAATATGATCAAGGAATTCTTTCTCATCTTGAATTACAGTGTTAACAGCAACCTGAAAAGTAGTAAAAATGAGTAATAAAAATCAATATTTTAAACAATATATACTAAACAGGAGGCGACACATACCTTGTTTTCCCATTCAAATTCAGCCCACATACTTCTGTAAGCTGCATCACTACACACAGCTGGAGAGATGTAGTCCATAATGTCAATATGAATATCATTCAAGACAACCACATTACGTTCATGAACATTTGAAGTCTCATAAACAATGTTCCCAAATATGACACCAGTTTCAGTTGAGGAAACTTTAATGTTTGCCTTAATCTGCTTGCTTGATTCAGGGGCAAGAGTGTAATTCTGTGGACGCTCAACAAGTTTAAGGTCGCCCATTGTTGCCAACTCCAAACATAAATTTTGCAAGGTTTCTTTAGTTCGGTTGATAATTGTCACATCAAGAATGATGTCATAGTGATGAACAGTCACACACGCTTCAGCATAAACTGGGTCGCTAAAACCGGTTAGTTGGAGAATACGGTTTAGCTTATTTGCAGAATCACCTTCATTGATAAATTCACCAGTAGCTCGCTTTAGGTCATCTTGAACTTCATCTTCTAACTCTAGCTGGCTCATGCCCTGGGGAGTCAAACATAAAAAAATATTAGATAATTGGTTAGATAGTTTAATGTATTTATCCTTATTTTACCTGCAAAAAGAAGATAAGTGTTACTCATTTCAAGATTTATATATAACTTTGTTAAAACTCAGAAATCAACTGGTGGTCTGGCGCATTCTTTTTCGGAAGGGAGGTAGAATTATGTTATTTAAGACCACCAATTGACTTGACCAGTGAAGAATATTCATAAGAAGGAACTTAAAACACCACAAACGAATCCTAAATTTAGACCTTAAATTTGAAATCTATCAGAAACAATTTGTTAAGGGTTTAACTTTTGTTGGATACTCGGAATTTTGGAGTTTGTTGGTTTTTAGAAGAATGAAACAAAATGGATTGAACAAAATCCCAAATCCAAAAGTACTTTTGGAGCTGCACTTGAATGTTCATATCAAGAATTTTGGGTTAGAATATTGACACGTAAGACGCCATGTTACTCAACATATAAAGCAGCTTCATGCAAACCAAATTCTATAATACGAGACCACAAAAACAAAAACAGACACTTTTATATTTATTTGTTTCATTTGTACTTGATTTATTTTTTGGTGTTAGTTTCTCATTTTCTTTTAAGAATGAATTGAATTTGTTAAACTAACGGTTTCAAATATATAAATGCCATGCCCTATCAATTGGAGTATGGACAGTAACTTTGCAAACTCAACTTCCAGAATCAAGATTATTATTTTCACCAAAAGCATAATTAGTGGCCACCTTGTAATCCTATGTGCATATAGCATTTATTGGCAGAGCTAACAACCAAAATTTATTTCATGCAGGGTACTTTTATTAAGAACATATATTGTCAATCACACTAGTCAGACCTTATCACTAAACAACATTTTGGACTGTTAAGTTTACAAAATCTCCAGAATGATACCTCTAAAATAACCCCCTGTGGCTACTATGCAATCCATTTCTTTAAAATAAGACAAGTAACCTTTTAGAAAAGCCTTATAACTGAATTCACCACACGAAAAAAAAAAATAAAAATGAATATCCAGGGCATAATCAACCAATGGTCAGTAATCAGCCGCTGATATATATAAAAGAACTATTGTACTACTCTAATGCATGCCACAACTTTTGAAATCCTTTACAGCTTATGGGATATTGAAAACATTCCTAGTAAATGCAAATTTCGGTAGAGTACTACCACGTCATTCAAGGCATTACTCTCAGGATCCATATTGTCAAATAACAAGAACCAATAAAATAATGCAACTTGTAAATATTAAAACAACAAGCATTAAATAAGCACACAACCAAATAAAAACAACAAAATTCTTACCTTCCTGCTCTTCAAATGATAGAAGTCAATGAGCTCATCAGGTTGTGCATGTAAAACCTGAGCCTTGGCTTTAATTTCCTCCTTTTCCTGTTGTTGTTTCTCCACAAGCATTTGAACAAAACTTTCACGGCAAGACTGCAGCCATATGTTCTTGATTCGTTCATCTGGATTACATAGTAACCTTATACAAACAACAATTCTATCATAAGAGTCATTATCAATCGGGTGTGGAAGAAATGAAGATTGACCAAGCTGCAACATTGAGACAATGATTAGCAACACTTGAGTTGTTGCTTTGTTGACTTCAATTTTTGATGTTTGAACCTCGGTCAGACGCAACACAAGTCTAGTCAATGTACAAGCTGCAACTGCACCCAAGAAGAAATCACCGGTTAAAAGAAGAGATCTTAAATTTCCTGCATTTGATGTTGTTTGGACCAATGTAGGTGCTGAAAAAGCAGTTTCAGAAGCTGCACTCTGAGTAGCATAAGTTCCATCAGCAAGTATAGCAGGTCTTTTAGAAGAAACTGTGATTGAGTTTACTTGCTGAGACCTTTTAGAAGATTCGTTAGTATTATCACCGTTTTCTGAAGCCAAGTAAAATGGCAAGTCTCCAAGACACTGTTTAATAACTGTAATTCCACTTTCCACTTCTGAAAGAGAAAGACAATACTCACTAATGATCCATAGAGCACAAGAACAAACTCTTGCCGACCGTATCTGGTAAAAAGTGTCCAACAACCTAGTTACAATAGAAACCCTCAACTTTGGGTTGGTTTCAATTATTTCTCTCACAAAAACAACTACGTCCATTGCAGAAGCAACATTGCTGTCACCCAAGAAATCCATTAACATATGTACAACAGTGCCTGCAACTTCAGGGAATTTAACAGCACAAGAATGAATGGCTTGAATAAGCATTTGGCGGTACTCACCATCTTTCTCCAACTCCCCACTCTGAGTTTTTACAACTTCTTTTTTTAAAGTAAGAACAACTTCATTAATGTTCCGAGGAGTGATTAAGTCAAGAGCAATATCAAGTGTCTTCCTCCTAATATCATGATTTGGGCTTGAAAGTGCCCGAAGCACATCCATTATCATATCAACCATTATATCCCTATGGGAAGATTTGAGTTCATCTAAACGATCAAGAACAATAAGTTTCACATTGTTGTCACTCTGAGTGAGTAACAGCTGGCAATAGGTACTGGATGCAGCCCTAATGGCTGTAGGTGCGGATGATAAAGATACCAATGTTCCAGCACATTCAAAAACAACAGCAGCTGAAGGTACATTTAATAAAGATATAATTATCTTTATGTACTTCCCTTTTTCTTCTTTATTTGTTCTGCACACTTTCCGAATCAAATCCAGCACAACCATTTGTAATGATTCTCCCCAATCAGACACTTTATCCACATGAGTCAAAAGGTAATTGATTGCACGGTCTTGTGCACATGTGTAAAGCATAAGAAATGCATTTCTTTTAGCTGATTGATCAGCTTCAGTTGATAAAAGTTTTTCAATCATTTCTGGTGCATCAACCAAAAGGTGATCTCCATGTGGAAGTTTGTAAATGGCACTCACAGCAAGTATGGCATTTCTCCTTACATATGGATTTCTATGCTCCAGATTAGCTAATATAGAGGGAATTAAGGGCTCAATAATCTCTGTTTCACAGATTCGGTGAAGAAACCGTAAAGTTACACCACGAATGTATTCATTTGGGTGTTGGAGATTGTTTCTTAAGTTTTGGCAGATTAAAATCATTTCAGGTAAGATCTTTCCCTTGGAATCAGTCTTTTCAATGTTTTCAAGATAAAGAAGAAGTAGTTTTTGAACTGTGTGATCCTCTGATGGAAGAACATACCGAATGATTGTGATAAAAAGCCTTGGTAATGTTTCTCCATTCAACAAAAGCATAATAGCTTTTTCCATGGCATCTATCTTCGCAGCATCATCATTTCCTTCAAGAGCTTCCTTGATCTCATTGGCAAGTGCCGGTGTTCCTTTGTCAAAATGAACAAGTAGAGAGCAAGATTTCTCCATATTGTCTGTTGCAAGTGACCAGATTTCATTTATAGTTCAGATAATACATTGGAAATTTCACAAGATCAGTAACACAATCAGTAACTTACTCAATTACCTCAATCAGTATTTCAAAGATTTATTTCTAATATTCTAGAAGTTTTTAATTTTTGGTCTGTAAATATTTTTCTTTCGCAATAATCACAGTTAAGATGGATAAATTCATAATTGTTGTTTATATCCAGGGAAGAACAGCAAAGTCAAGAAATTCCATGTTAGCATCCTACTTGTTACATGCCATCTTATATGCAATTTAATATGAAATCTGACTTTGAAGTTCACAGTCAGATCTGTGCTAGAGTGGGAGTACGATAAAATGGTTAATAACGTAAGTATTATTCTGGTGTGTGGGGGTTGGGGCATAGTGGTAAGAGGTTAGACCCACAACCAGGAGGTTGTGGGTTCTAACCTTACCCAAAGCAAAAAGTATCCTAGAAAATTCTAGGTGTTGCTACTAAAAAAGTATTATCTTGTATATCATAGGGATTACAACTTGATACACATATACAATACGTGATGTACAAGAAAAGAGCAATAGATGGAGATAATCAGGGGATACTATTAACAACAAATTTCACTAGTCACTAGGAATTCAAAATCATTTAAATTCAATATTAAGGTCTGGTCAATGTGTTGACCACAGACTTCATTCCCTACCACACCTCGCAAGATGGAGGATCCATCAGATACTCATACTCCACCGTTGGAGTGAAGATGTAGAAAGAGCTTCATCCCAACGGTTTAGTGAGAGCGTATGCGAGTTGGTCCTTGAGTTGAGGTGAAGAACTCATAGGGATCCCTTGGCTACTTTATCTGTATAAAATGATAATCTAAAACATGTTTCATCTGAGAATGGCAGACATGGTTGGGATAGAAGTAGGTTGCACCTGTATTATCACGAAACTATGTGGGAGAATGAGTCTTGGTGATACCAAGGTCACGCAACAAGTTTTCAACCGAAGATACGTCTGTAGTTCCATTAGCTAGGGCTTTATAATCAGCTTCCGTGGAGGATCTTGAAACTGATTTCTGTTTTATGGAGCGCCAGAAAATTATATTTTTGAAGCAAGGTATAAAATGCAGGCCATGGTGGACCGGCCACCATTTAAGACCCCACTCCAGTCTGAATATGAGAACACCTTGAGATCGAGCGATGAGCCTTGTTTGAGAAATAGGCCATGGTAGATTGCACCTTTTAAGTAGCAAAGAACCCTCTTTAAATGCTAGGTATGGTAAGAAGCCCACTAATTTTTTATAAGGTGTAAGATCAACATGAGGAGACCGATCTATGGAAGTGAGAACTAAAGAGCTCAAGGGGGTAGCCACCTTCTTTGCACCATCCATGCAATATAGGTTAAGAGGTCATGAATATGATGATGTTGTAAGACAAATAAGCCATTGGAGGTGGAGACCACCTCAATGCCATGGAAGTAATGAAGTGGCCTGAGGTCTTTGATGGATAGTATTTTGTCTGATGTTTAAATGAAATGCTTGGGAAACTATGAATTGTCCCCAGTGAGAATTATGCCATTTACATAGACCATGAAAAAGCATATGACACTGTCATGGTTGTAAATAACGAGGGAAGCATCAATTCAGGGCATTTAAAACTGAAGCTTAGAAGAGATTATGTTAGCTCCATGTACCATGCCCTAGGATATTGTTCGAGACCGTGGAGTAATTTTCTAAGCTTACAAACATGATAGGGAAATTGAGGGTGAACGAAACCCGACAACTAAATCATGAAGGGTGTCATGAAGAAATGCCTTGTTTAAATTCAACTGACTTAACAACCGGTTATGGGAGGGGGCAATGGAAAGGATGACTCTAATAGTGACAGGGTTTATAGAGGAAGCCTTTGACAACTAAGCAAGCTTTATATTTTGAGATGGTGCCATCAGGGTTCCGTTTGATACGAAAGACCCATTTGTATCCAATGGGATAGTGAGAAGCTCGTGGAACGAGTTCCCAAGTTCCATTTTGCATGAGGGCGTTAAACACTTGATCCATTGCTTATCACCATTCCAAAGCTTTAATAGATGTAGTGGATGTGTGTGTTGACTTGGGTGTAAAGTAAATAAAAAATGGGGGTTTGAGAGTTGAAGGGACACATGTTGTCCGGAGGGACTAGTATACTAGAAGAAGAAATGGCCGGTAGGGTATGGTTAACAAAATCATTGGTTAGGACAATGGTAGGAGTTGAAGTGTGTGTAGATAAAGTGGTGGTGTTAGGAAGGGTGCTTGGAGGCTATAGTTGTTGTTTGTGGTGACGAGCTTGGTTTTAAATTGTTTGTTCGGTCCAAAATCCTTATGCGTGGTGCGTGATGCGCACACATCGCATACTTAATAAAAAAAATACTAAAAGTTATATGTACATAAAAACATTGTTTTCACAGGAATTTTAAGAAACATAAAAAATAAACATTAGCAGCATGATAGTAGACTTAAAAACGATTTAGAAAGGTCAAAAAAAGTCTCTTGGATGCTTGAAAAGTCTCTTGAATGCTTAGAGAAGTTAAAACACACACTTAAAAATGCTTAAAATTAAAAAAAATCACAGATTGTTCAAGATGAAAGTTAAATCCAGTTAAAATTTTATGTTGCACGCATCTGGCGCATCTTGCATTACAACGCAATATTGGTGCATCATGTAAAAGCATCGCAACACATATGGTGTTGCGCTCCGGACACCGCATCAACGCATTATGCGTGCATTTTAAATCCAAGGTGACGAGTATACGTGATGGGGTATGTGGAAGGTGGTGAGCGTATACACTGCGAAGGAAGGGAGATAGGTTTGTGGAGGATGATGAAGCATTGGAGCGAGGAGGTTAGCGATTGTGGAGGGATGGTGGAAGCAGAAGGTGGCGGTTGGGTTGTAGAAGGATGGATAAAGTCATTTACCATAGGTGAACAGAGGGATGAGGAGGGATATGAGGGAAAATGAGTTTGATGCAACTCAAAGTGCCAAGGATGGTATAACCAAAGGGTAGTAGGATCAAAGCATTTATATGCAAATTTGAAAGTGGAATAGCCAAGAAAAAGGCATGGTGAGGAGCATTGTAGTTTGGACTTTGGATGAGGCATACGGTCAGGTCCAAGGGTAGCAACACAACCGAACAAATTAAGCTTTAGAGTACCGGCAAGGAGCAATTGATGAAGATAATCAAGGGACACCATTAACAACAGATTTGACTAGTCACTAGGAATCCAAAATTATTTGAATCCTAATATACAGAACTCAAACATACTCACTGATATCAATCACTTAAACATGTCTTGTAAACCTCTAGAATGGGAAGTTGGGAACACGAGATCAATGATTTATCAACAGATATCACAACGATTATGATTTGCATTAAAAAAACAAATAGACACATTAGCAATACATTTCCAGCACAACATCATAATAATCAATATTCAAGCATCACAACAAAGCTTAGATTGATCAGGAAACCCTCGGCACAATTATGCTAACCTAATTTAACCTCTAACCCGATCGATCAATTCATATAACCAACGATCCCTAATTGGCCCCTCAGTAACAACCCCAATGATCAATTGAAAAAAAAAGGTAGATCGGACAGCCCTAGAACAGATCAATGCAAAATTATCGTAAACAAGCGTCGAAAGTGTCCGATTGCATACCGGTATGTCTAATTTATATGAAAAAAGTTAAGAGATGGCAAGGTTTTGAGAAAATGTAGTACGATTATACATGAGATTGAGAAATGCAGAAGTAAAATTGCGAAAGATCGCGTATGAAACAATGATGTGTGTGAAGGTTGCAGTTCACCTGATCGGCGTGAGTCACCGTGCGATGGTCCGGCGGAGGCGGAGGCGGAGATCCGGCGACGGAGGTGGAGGTGGAGGATGGAGAGAGTATAGATCTCGTACTAGTGACGGAGAAGTTTCAAAACATTTCGTTATGGTGTGTGTTTTATATGGGGTAAAGTAATGTATGTTAAAATGAAATGTATATTATCAATTATTATCATGGCAAGTGGATAAACTCTTTGTCAAACTTGTAGATAAGTTTACTATGCTACTTATCTACCAAAATAGTTTACCTTGTCTACCAAGTTGATTGATCTTTGTAGTATAAATACCACCTTAATGTAGAGGAGAAAATGCACCTCTTGTATACACTTTCATAAGTTATACATTTCTCTTCTTCTTGCTCTTACAATTCTCTTTAAAGTTCTTAAGGTTATACACTAATCTTGTGTTAATTATTGTGATATTATAACACGTTATCAGCACGAGAGCTCTTAGCTCTAATCAAGAAGACTAATTGAGCACAAAGTCATCTACTAATCAAGGTAAGACCTTCGTTAAGTAATAATATATAATATCTTATATTGAGAAGATAACTAATATAAATAAAATAAGCATAAAGGAGATCTTATTATGGACATTTTGATAACCATAGGACTACTAACAAACTAACTTTTATTTATGCATCTAACTTTTTGATTATACAACTAACATTTTATATTATGTCAACTAACATTTACTTATGCATCTAACCTTTACTTAATCTTTATTTATACAACTAACATTTCCTTTTATGTTAACTAACATTTTGATTATATTGCTAACATTCATTCGTACTAACGTCTTATTCTTATCCTAATTTGTCGTTCTTATTCTATTTTGTTTTTATAAACTAAATTCATATTTTTATAACATAATCTTATACTTATTTAAAAATTATTGTTGATATATACATAGACGACGATTATATAGCCGTTATGAACGGTTATATAGCCGTTGTAAACAATCACATAACCGTTACAAACGGTTATAATTTTAAATTATAAATTGACCACTATCAATTTATTTTCGTTTACAATAAACAGATCATTTCTCAAGTTTATCCAAGAAAATCTTTCAAAGATGATACACCCGGTTTTAATACTGGCAACCATAATGCTTATTTTAATTCTTATCCCCATTGCTGAACTACCACCCGAAGAATTTAAACTTTTCTTATTTCTGTATTTGTTCATAGCTCTACCGCTTTATTGTATCGCGATGTTTATTATTATATATGGATTCTAATAATCATCTTACTATTTGCTTAATTCTTGTTTAGAAATCAGAATGTCGAATATTACAAAAATTGAATTCCCGACTCTTAGTATTAATGGAGAAAACTATATGCCTTGGACGGCCCATGTAAGAAGACATCTTAAATCAATGGGTGTCTTAGAAACAATACAAGAGGGGAATTTTTGTTCGGAGCAAGACAAGGCGAAAGCCGATGTCTTTTTACATAAACATATCGATGAAATGTTACAATTTGAATATTCAAATTGTGAGGATCCGTATGTTTTATGGAAAGACTTACAAAGCAGATTTGATCATCAAAGGGAAGTTTTACTTCCTACTGCTAGAGATGAATGGAACAATCTCAGGTTCCAAGATTTTAAAAAAGTAAACGAGTACACATCTGCTTTGTTCAGAATATGCTCGACCCTCAGATTTTGTGGGAAAACTGTAACCGAGGAAGATATGTTGGAGAAAACTTTCTCCACGTTTCATGCATCAAATATAAACTTGCAACAACAATATAGGTTGCAAAAATTTAAAAGATATTCTGATTTGAATTCATTTCTCCTCGTAGCAGAAAAAAACAATGAGCTCTTGATGAAAAATCATCAAGCTCGCCTCACAGGATCATTAGCAATTCCAGAGATAAATGTTGCTACTAAAAACTCTGGAAGAAAGTGGGGACGAGGTCGTGGCCGAGGTTCCTTTGATAAAAGTTACCTTAATAACCGAAACCATTCTTTTAAAGGTAATAATAATTACCGAGGTAACTTTTATAACCGTGGACGTGGTCGTGGCCGTGGATATGGCCGTGGTAGAAATCAAAAAACAGTTAATTACCACGCGCCACAAAACAATTCCAACCAGTACAAGGGGAATGAAGCTGGTAGGTCCGAAAACAATGGCACTTCCTGTTTTAGATGTGGTAGCACAAACCACTGGTCGAAGGCTTGTCGCACAGCTCCACATTTGTGTGAACTATACCAAGCCTCTTTTAAAAGAAAAGAGAAGGAAGTGAACCATATTGATAATTTTAATGATCTCAATGTTGAGTTGAACACTGCAGACTTTGACATAGACCTTTGAAACACATGTTGCTTTACCACAATAGTCATATGCAACAATTTAGTGTTTTCTATCTTTAATCATGTATTTTTCTTCATGTAATGTTTTTTCGATTAAATAAAGTTTTGTTAAAATATAACAATTTCGTTGTTATTCACTTATTATTTTTCTTTATACTTTCAAGATTAAAATGAACATCACTGGAGCGCAAGATCAAACAAATGAAGCAGATATATGTATAGCGGATAGTGGAGCCACACACACTATACTTAGATCTAAAAAATATTTTTATGAGCTTAAACCAACAAAAGGAATCGTTAATACAATATCAGGCCCTACAGACCTGATAGAAGGAGTGGGAAAAGCTAATTTAGCATTACCAAATGGTACAAAGCTAATAATAGAAAATGCTTTATTTTCCCCAAATCCAACAAGAAATCTGTTGAGTTTCAAAAACATATATCATAACGGATATGATACTCAGTCAAGGACTGTTGATAATGAAAAATATTTGCATATCATAAGCAAAGATCAGATATTAGAAAAACTGCCAATGCTTCAGTCTGGTTTACACTATACACATATTAGTATGCCTCAGGCATATATGGCAGTTAAAGAAAAATTTTGTGATACTGAAACACTTAACTTATGGCATGACAGATTAGGTCATCCAGGATCTACAATGATGAAAAGAATTATTGAAAACACTCATGGGCATCCATTGAAATATCAAAAGATCCCACAATCGAATAAAATTCCTTTGTGTACATCTTGTTCTCTTGGGAAATTAATCACAAGGCCTTCGCCTGTGAAAATTGAAAAGGAATCACCTTTGTTTCTTGAAAGAATTCAAGGAGATATATGTGGGCCAATTCACCCACCATATGGACCATTTAGATACTTTATGGTTTTGATAGACGCATCAAGTAGATGGTCACATGTCTCTTTGTTATCAACTCGTAATGTAGCATTTGCAAAATTTCTTGCACAAATTATCAAATTACGAGCACATTTCCCTGATTATACTATTAAAAGGGTGAGACTTGATAATGCTGGTGAATTCACATCACATACTTTTAATGATTATTGCATGTCTGTGGGAATTATTGTTGAACACCCTGTTGCTCATGTGCACACACAAAATGGCTTAGCAGAGTCGTTAATCAAACGTCTACAACTAATAGCTAGACCATTAATAATGAGGACAAAACTCCCTGTGTCTATTTGGGGTCATGCAATTCTTCATGCTGGATCACTAATTCGTATGAGACCAAGTGCAAATCTTAAATACTCTCCGTTACAACTTGTTACTGGTAATGAGCCAAACATTTCCCACCTTAGAATTTTTGGGTGTGCTGTGTATGTCCCTATTGCACCACCACAACGCATAAAAATGGGTCCTCAAAGAAGGTTGGGAATATATGTTGGATATGAATCAGCGTCCATCATAAGATATCTTGAACCTTTAACTGGAGATGTATTTACAGCATGTTTTGCTGATTGTCACTTTAACGAGTCAGTTTTCCCGGCATTAGGGGGAGAAAAGAAAAAACAAGAAAATGATGTCTGATGGTATGTTCCTTCCTTATTGCATCTTGATCCAGCAACTAAACAACGTGAGACAGAAGTTCAAAAGATAATACACCTGCAAGAAATTGCAAATCAATTACCTGATTCATTTACTGATACAAACAGAGTTACTAAATCTCATATACCAGCTGCTAATGCTCCAACTCGAGTTGAGATTCCAAATGAGCAAATAGATAACACAATGGCTCATGAATCTCAAAAACGTTTGAAACGAGGAAGACCAATCGGTTCCAAGGATAAAAATCCTCGAAAAAGAAAAACTCATGAAAAGAAAGTTGACAATAAAGTGAATGATCTTGATGAAACGCTACATACCAAAACCTCTCATGGGGAGGATTTGGATGAAAATAACAAAGAAATGTCAATTAACTATGGTCACACAGATATCTTATGGAATTAATATGAAATGGAAAGTATTGATGAAATATTTTCTTATTCTGTAGCAAGTGACATCATGAGTGGAGATGATGATCCTGAACCACAGTCAGTTAGTGACTGTAAAAATAGACATGATTGGGATAAATGGAAAGGAGCTATGCAAGCTGAATTAGATTCACTTAACAAACGAAAGGTCTTTGGGCCTATTGTTATTACTCTGATGGCCGTAAAGCCTGTAGGGTATAAATGGGTTTTTGTACGAAAACGAAATGAGAAAAATGAAGTTACAAGGTATAAAGCTAGACTTGTAGCTCAGGGTTTTTCACAAAGGCCAGGGATTGATTATGAGGAAACATACTCCCCTGTTATGGATGCAATAACCTTTAGATACTTAATCAATTTAGCAGTCTCTAAAAATTTAGAGATGCGTCTTATGGATGTTGTCACAGCTTACTTGTATGGATCACTAGATAGTGACATTTATATGAAAATTCCTGAAGGTTTTAAATTCCCCGAAGCATTAAGCTCAAAGCCTAAGGAAATGTATTCCATCAAATTACAAAGATCCTTGTATGGACTCAAACAATCTGGAAGGATGTGGTATAATCGTTTGAGTGATTATTTGACAAGTAAAGGATACACAAGTAATGTTATTTGTCCATGCGTCTTCATTAAGAAAACAACATCAAGATATGTGATCATAGCTGTGTATGTTGATGATCTAAATATAATTGGGACGCAAAAGGAAATAAATGAAGCAATTGCTCTTTTAAAGAAAGAATTTGAAATGAAAGACCTTGGAAAAACCAAATATTGTCTTGGTTTGCAAATTGAGCATATGCATAATGGAATACTTGTACATCAGTCAACTTATACTGAGAAACTCTTAAAGCGTTTCAATATGGACAAAGCAAATCCTTTAAGCACACCGATGGTTGTTAGATCACTCAATGTTGATAATGATCCATTCCGTCCTTGTGAAGATAATGAACAGGTCCTTGGTCCAGAGATACCATATCTCAGTGCAATTGGAGCTCTTATGTATCTTACTAACTGTACGAGACCTGACATTTCTTTTGCAGTTAATTTGTTAGCAAGATTTAGTTCAGCTCCTACTAAACGGCACTGGAACGGGATTAAACATGTTTTTCGATATCTTCGAGGTACTATTGATTTAGGCTTGTTTTATCCTAATAATTCAAAAGAAGGGTTGGTTGGTTATGCAGATGCAGGTTATTTATCTGATCCCCATAAAGCAAAATCTCAAACTGGGTACGTATTTAAGAATGGAGGAACTACGATTTCATGGCGTTCTCAGAATCAAACACTCGTTGCGACATCCTCAAATTATGCTGAAGTCATTGCACTACATGAAGCTTCAAGAGAATGTGTATGGTTAAGATCTATGACACAACTTATATCAACTTCTTGTGGATTGTAGAAAGATGAAAATGCAACACCAATCTATGAAGATAATGCAGCTTGTGTCTCACAAATGAAGAAAGGGTATATCAAAAGTGATAGAACAAAACATATACCACCAAGATTCTTTTCATACACTCAAGATCTTATTAAAGATAAAAAGGTTGAAATGAAATACGTTCAATCCAGCAACAATTCAGCTGATCTTTTCACAAAGGCACTTCCTAAAACAACTTTCAGAAAACATGTTTATGATATTGGCATGCGGCACGTACACGCAATGTAATGATCTACAAAAGACAATTTGAGGGGGAGTTATAAGCTGCACTCTTTTTTCCTTAGCTAAGGTTTTTTTTTTCCCACTGGGTTTTTCTTTAGCAAGGTTTTTAACGAGGCAATACTTAAACTCTTGAAGTTTGAAAAGTGTCATCCAAGGGGGAGTATTATGAATTATTACCATGGCAAGTGGATGAACTCTTTGTCAAACTTGTAGATAAGTTTGCTATGCTACTTATCTACCAAAATAGTTTACCTTGTCTACCAAGTTGATTGATCTTTGTAGTATAAATACCACCTCAATGTAGAGGAGAAAATGCACCTCTTGTATACACTTTCATAAGTTATACATTTCTCTTCTTCTTGCTCTTGCAATTCTCTTTAAAGTTCTTAAGGTTATACACTAATCTTGTGTTAATTATTGTGATATTATAACAATGTATCAATTTTATCTCATTGTTTTATTTGATTTATCGTGTTAGAATAAAAAGAATGAAATAAATTATTATTTTATGTTATTTGGTAGGTATGAAAAAAGGAATTGAACGAAATACGGCAGCGGTGGTGGTGGTGGGAACAAAAGGTGAAAGAGGTAAATGCAATTTGTATTTAAATTGGTAAAATGGTGGGTATCACATCTTGGATAAAAGAAAGTTCGGAAGGTTTATCAATTCGATCCACCGGTAGAGCGTAATTGTCTTCTACTTAATATTCCAAACTATTTTACGGGCCTTTTATCCCTACCCTATCACAGGAAATTGCGTATGAAAAAAAAGTCTAAACTCTAGTTTGTTTTGGGGTGAGGCGAATGAATTTTTTTGAGGTGTTTAAATGGTATAGAAATATTTATCTGCTAGGTGATTTTTTTTATTGATCAACCAACATCTTTTTTTATAATCTCTCGTAATGGTTCATTTTATTCACATGTTATTCCCTAATAGTCACCAAGTGTTGTATTTAAACATATACTTGATAATTGTTTAGCATAGGACCCTTTAGAATCACATATCAATAATAACACTATTATGTGGTGTCTTAAGCATATAGATCTAACAATCCCTTACTTGCACAAGATTCAACATGCAATAACATAAACAATGTAGGTAGTCTAGCAATGCATCATTGCTCTAATGATATATGACTCAAGTAATCCAATATAACCAAGTGTATGGACACTTATGCTTTAAAGGTGAAAGGCAAGAAGCATGGGAGCTAGAGGTGGGCAAATCGGTTTTTTCCTCTGAAATCAGTTCGGGTTGGGAACCGAATCAAATTTTTTAGGGGTCGAAACCATACTTTCCCAAACCAAATCGGTTTGGGGCCAGTTTGTTGGCTTGGTTAACTGAAAATACTCAAATAGGTTTGGACCGGTTTCTAAACCGGTTCGGCCCAAACCGGTGATCGATGTCAAAATACAACAAATAAAATGTTAAATGTGTATTCCTATTCACCTTAAACGGTTATGGTAAGTAGGGTTGTCGATCCTCATGACATTAGTGATCAATGTATTGTAATTCTTTTTCAGAATGCAAAGTAAGATGTTGATCATTATGTTATTAAGATACTCAGCCATTGGACAGGTATAATGCTAATTAATCTAATTTGTAACTAATACTTATGTACTAAAATTCATTTAAAAACTTCTATTAACCGTTATTATCATGTTACTATTATAAAAAAATACTTAAAATTAAAACCTCTTAGGTTAGTAGAGGAACAATTTTGGTTTGGGTGGTGGGTTGAGTTTCATCCGAACTATAGCCCATTAAGGGTTAGGGACATCATTGTTGATTAGGATGGTAGACAATGATAATGAATCGTGTTTTGGCAATAAATTCCATACACATATTTAAAATCATGTCTCGTACATATTAGGTATCAGTTAGTTATTACCATTAGTTTCATGGTGCTAGATATATATGTTTTGGTTTTATAAGGTTAAATTTTCAGCTAAAATACAAACCACCTAAAACTTGATATTTAACTCACCTAAACACCTGTTTGTAATTTTATTATTCGATTTTACTACGCTGGTCCGTGTTGCCATTGTTTATTGCACTCACAAAAATAAATAAATAATAAATAAATAAATAAGAGAAGAAAACAAGGTGTCTACCAAATTCATACAAGAATAATTTATTGTAGTAGCTTAAAACCAAGATCACAACGAGAGACATTCGATCCCAGAATTAGCTCTATCCCTCCTCTAATGATATGTTTTAAGCATGTGAGTTAGTGTCAATTGAATGAAACTAGAAAGAATGGCATAAGTAAAGGAAATAACTTGACTTCATCTCCCACATCGGTAACAACAAGATAAGAGTGAAACTTAAGCCGAAAAAAGATATTCTAGATTTCATTTTCCTTTTTAGTTTGAGTCTCACAAACCATCAACATTTAGTATGTATACACTAATAAAAATGTGAATCCAAACCACCCTACAAATAAGGGATCCATATTTTCTGTTCTAAAAATTAATACAAAATTAAAATATTTTTTTATCTTAATTTGGATACACTTGTATTTATACATTACTTCTAAAGTTGGCATATTAGATGGAATTTTTATCTTCATATCTTCGTTACTTCTTTATCACTATCCGTATAATAAAAATACTAAAATTTATTACTTTTTTTCTTATTGTCCATTAATAATAATTTTATATATCTTTATAATTATATAATCTCTCCCCTCCACTCACAACCACTTTAAAAATAACTAAAATATTTATAGAGACTTTACAGTGATTCCCCAAATATACAAATAAACAGTAAAATTTCTCTCATATTCACTAACAAACATTTACAACCATTTCTTATAATATAGGAAACACACTCACACATTTATAGGGAATTAACTGTAAATGTTCTAAGAAAGTCTTAATTTATCTATGTAAGTGACTCTTTTGCTAATGATTTTTTGGTCGAGTGGTTAACGGAAAGCTATGAGCCTTTGTTTTTTTAAAAGTTCAAGGTTTAAAGCTAAATGTTATCAATAATTACTGACTTGATGATATCAACAACTAATGTGTCATAAGTGACTCTCTTTTCATATATAGAAAATAACAAGGAAAAAAATCAAATTATGAAAAATGACATTATAGTACAGAGCACCGGCCGCATCTTAAAGTAGACATTGAAATCCCAACAAATGACACCAACCGTTTTCTCATTTCTGTTGGATATTCCCATAAACAATCAGCATATCCTCCAAAACTCATCCTATCTGCATAAACTACTTGAATGAATTAACCAATCACTTGCTTCAGTCATCAATGGCGATACCACCAAACAGATCGCCGGCGTCGATCATCACCGTCTTCTATCTCATCTCCGTCGTGGTCCGCCCAGAAGGTGTACTGGTGGATGATGACGTCACTTTCCGGCGTACGGCGGTGACTGATGGTTGTCTCCGGTTAGCCGGTGGCAGCGATGGTTCGTCGTTCAAGGTGGCTCTGTTTGCTGATCTGCATTTTGGAGAGGATGCGTGGAGTGATTGGGGTCCTCAACAAGATTTGAACTCCGTTAACGTTATGTCCACCGTTCTCGACGTTGAGAGCCCAGGTTTGTAAGCATCAACGAAAATAATAATCAAACGTCATAACCATATAGTCAAATAGAGTATTTACGATATGTTTTTTATTTTTGATGTGAGTGTTTGCATTATATTTTAGGGATGATTGTTAGTGGTTGTGAGTGAAGAAGAGAGAAAATTTATGCGTATTGTACCGTGATTCTCGTATTCGGGGAAACACGGTACAACACTCATAATATTTTAATATTTTTAAAAGTGGTTGTTAGTGAATAAGAGAGAAAAGTTACGATAAGATATTAAAAGTATTATTTAATTGAAAGAGATGGTAAAAAGTAATGTTTTTAGTATAAATATGAGGATGAGGATGGGGAAGTTAATGTAAATGCTCTAACACACTATTTACCATTAGATTGTTTCATATGTATTCAGGGACGAAGTTTAGTATAGGTTGTGGGGTCCCCGTTCCCTCTCGTTTTTTTGTCAGTAGTATTAATTTTCGGCACTCTGCTCATTAGTGTAATTTTTTTTAATATATATAGAGTTTGCCCCTAAAATGATTTACTTTCGCCCCCGCCTCTCATATGGTGTGGTTCAAGCTCCTCACTGTGTGTATTAAGTTTTTCAATTATAGCTTTTACTATTCGGGTTCGTTAAAAGTAAAAACTGAAATTCAAAGTGAATCAAATTCAAATCATGAATTTGAATTTGGTTTTCTTATTCCGAGTTAGTAACAAGCTCTTCTATTAATTTCGAATTAGTGAATTTCAAATCAATTTGACACTAATATTAGAATTCGAATTATGCGTATATAACTTTTTTATTTTTCTTATAATACATACGTATGCTTTATATTTATTTCTTTGTCTTATAATTCGGTTTATTCTAATTAAACCTGAATTCAAACTTTCAAATCAGATTTTATAAACTCTAGTTAAATATAGTGCTAAAATGTTCAAATTATAAGAGCTATATTTGGTCTAAATTGTAAAGTTAAATCTTATTTTAAATTTGTGACAGATTTTGTAGTATATCTTGGAGATGTAATTACAGCAAACAATTTACCAATTCATAATGCTACCTTCTACTGGGATCAAGCAATATCTCCAACACGAGCCAGAAACATACCATGGGCTAGCTTGTTCGGTAACCACGACGACGCACCATTCGAGTGGCCTATCGACTGGTTTTCGTCTTCAGGGATACCCCAAATACTCTGCCCTTCCACAAATGCTTCCAGTGAGTCACAAAACTATTTATATTAATGTTTTTGGATGAATTGCTTTCGAATCGCGATAACTTGTTTTCAGGGGCCGACAAGTGTAGCTTTAAAGGGACAACGCGTTTGGAGCTGATGAGAAACGAGATAAGGCGTAATGTGTTGTCGTACACGAGCTTTGGCCCTCAAAACCTATGGCCAAGTGTATCTAATTATGTTCTTACTGTTGTGTCCCCGAAAAGTGATCACAAGTTGCCTATAATGTTCATGTACTTCTTGGATTCGGGTGGCGGATCATACCCAGAGGTCATATCAACTATCCAATCTGAATGGTTCTACAACAAATCTCAAGAGGTGAACCCTGACTCAAGGTGAGTTATAAATGCACAAATTTTAGCCTGTTTACGTATATATGAGTCGATACGAGTTATGCTATATCTTAAACTTGTTGTATATTAGTAAAATTAGCTAAAATGTACACAAATGATTATTTAGTTCATATTACTTTAACTTTAAGTGGCATTGTTGTATAATAGCATTCCGGAGATAGTATTTTGGCATATACCGAGCAAAGCATACAAGAAGGTGGCGAAGAAAGCTGCTGCAAGACGATCACAATGTGTGGGTTCGATGTTTGATGAACCAGTGGCGCCCCAAGAAGCCGAAATGGGAATAATGAAGCTTCTTAAAGAAAGGCCTTCGGTGAAAGTGAGAATTACATTAATTTGTACTATATGGATACCATTGCAAGATACATTTATTGGTTGTATCTTATTTTGATGGTGGCGTGCAGGCGGTATTTGTGGGTCACAACCATGGGCTCGATTGGTGCTGCCCGTACGAGAAGATGTGGTTGTGTTATGCTAGGCATACTGGGTATGGTGGCTACGGGACGTGGGCTCGAGGTGCTAGAATCTTGGAGATCACCGACGAGCCCTTTTCGCTCAAGTCATGGATTAGAATGGAAAATGGCTCGTTGCATAGTGAGGTGGTTTTATCCTCCTAGATATAGTTTTTTTGTTAGGAAACTTAAAGACTAAATGTGTGCATAGTGTATACGTTATCCAAGTAAAAGTTGGTTTCCTCATAAGTTTATTTTTGAACTCTTATGATGATTTGAGCAACGATGAATTTGAAAGAGGGAAATAAATATGTGCATCAGCTTCACTAGAAAAAAATTATTAACATAGTGGGAAGAATAAAGTAACTTTGGTTACCATTTATTGATGCTACTAAAGGGCTTATAGCGTTACAGTATCAACTATCAAAATGTTTAGTAAGATGTTCATCTTTATAAGGTTAAGGGTTCAAGTCTTATAAATAAGTCGTGTAATAAAAAGATGTGAAAAAACTATTGGAGCTATTATTGGATTTGCCGATTGTAACGATAACCTTGAGAGATGTTTAATTTTCTTTAGAAAAGATTGTGAATGTGGATTTACGAAACCAGATCGGTGATTATCATCTTATATAATGGTTAGAATTAATCGTAAAAAGAGTGCTAGTTATCAATATTTCAAATGCAAATGCATATATAAAACCATTTCCAAATGAATACTCATAGATAACAATTATAACTAGTTTTATACCCGTCCGGTGGCCGGATAGTTTATTGTCATAATGGCACAATTATACTTCTTTACATTTTAATTGAACATATTACTTAAAACTCAATTGTGTACCATGAGCGGGCTATCGTTTCATCCGAGTCGAGATTGAACTCAAAATTTTTCTTTAAGAATTTCAAATTTCGAGCTTAAACCCAAGTTGAACCCGATCTAGGCATGCCACATTAATTTAGTTTATAACATCTTGAAAGTTAAGTTCATAAAAATTATCAACATATAAAACCATGGGGCAATCACACTGGAACGAAACAAATGCTATCATAAGTAAAGATTTATAACCTAATCATAGAATTGTATACTTTTTAACAAAAAAAAATGTTTAAATTTATAATATACGATCAGCAAAACAAAGCAACATTTGATAAGACGACAACAAACAAACTTATAGTAAAAACATTACAATAGTAAAAAGACAGAGTCGCACCAACAATAAAGAGCGAGAAGAACAAAAAAGAAATTACACAAACACAATAAAAAACACCACACATAACAGTCTGATGTCACTAAAGAGTCGGTGAAATAACACTTTCGGTGTAAACTGGTCCTTTTAAGGAAAAATAGTACTTGCTCGTGTAAAACCTCCAGCCCTTTTTATCCATAGCAAACGTGAAAACATCGCCCCACTCAGTCATCGTTAGCCATTTCCTTGTCAATGCAATGTAGGAAACAAAAAAACAAAATGATACCTGAAATTCAATGACACGTGACACGAACAAAACCTTTGTCCAGTTATTGTTTTCCATTTCCCACAAATCCATTGAATATAGAGAAAAACCAATAAAGATCCAATGTAACCATATAACATACTAAAAAAAGCATAGAAAAGAGGAAACCACAAAAAACCAATACGAAAACAAATACCCAACAACCAAAGCAAATGGCCTTCATGACGAACTAACGACTAATGTCACAAGCATCTTTCTTTATATTAAACAAAACAACAATTAAATTTATAATGATTTACATAACATGAAAAAATAGCACTTCCTTACAGTAAGATGATTTGTTATTATACGTGATCAAGTACAGTAAGATGGTAGAGAAACTTACTTTTATAAAATTCATAATATTAGCTTGTGGTACCATAAGAAACCCAACTGAATTATGTTCATTACCTTTGTGGCTTTCTCTTGACAGGACGTTCATTTCCATATCGATAGAGCTGTTGTCTTCTTCTCGCAGCAGACACAAAACTAAAAACGCATAAGTTGGAACATCAAGGGGGCTTTTATAGGGCTTTTTTGCGGTTATAGGATCACAACCAACCCCGATTTTGTTGGGGTGTTGAAATCAACACGTGACAGTTTTTTGGGTGCTACATTGTAGGTCTGAAACCACTTAGAAACTGCCTTCAAGCAACCGCCATCAAGAAACCACCGGTAACCAATCTGGAACCGTCAAAACGACTTATTTTAAAGGGTCAGGATTTAGTTTCAGCCAATTTAAACGGTTCATATCATTTCTACCGGCGGTTAGACTCACCGCTAGTAATATAATATATAATGTATTGTTTTGAAAATAAACTTGTGTTTTGACTTAACTGAATGATTCAACCAAACTTGAATCTCAAAAAAATTATTAATTGAGTTGATATATAAATCTAAGTATCAATGTTGAAAATTATTCACACCCTAAAAGAAAAAGACAAACAGAAATAATTGATAGTTATTTTCGTCTTTTGGTCTGTTTTTTTTATTTTCATATTTTTATTTCTTCTATGTTTTCATCCACTTTTAATTTAACTTAATTAATTGTGTTTTAAAGTTGGAGGCAATTAAGTTATTAAGAAATTATTTAAATAAAAACTTAAAGTAAATGATTCGTATAATTATTTAAATGCCTCCAACTTTACAAATATAATTAACTGAATGAACATAAATTAATGAAAATGAGAACCTTTTAAAAAGTTAGAAAATCACGAAAGTGTTGAATATGTTTTTTTAACAACAAATGTACGACCCTGATTCAGAGGATAGTTGTTATCTTAATCTGGCCAACCTATCCGTTTTTCAACCGAAACCACACTCCAACCCCCTCAAGAGGAAACTCATTGGCGAGCAAAACCTCATGATTCAACTCTAAAAATTTTACTTAGAATGAGATTTAAACTTATAACATTCTCATATTTACATATAATAAGTACATTGTCTTGACTAGTTGATCTAAGGATCATTACGTGTTGAATATACTTGTTCAGTTGTTTGGTTCTGGTTCTAGAAACATAAGCAGAACAAAAAACGACGCCCGTTATTAGAATATTTTAACTATTGATCATGATAGCAAGCGTCACCGATGATGTTCTAACTTAACCACCTTCACGTAAGCTGGTGGCCAAGCGACCCCCACTTTTACAAAAACAAACTACATAATAATATTAATATTAATATACATGCACCTCTTTTTGGACGATCACACAACTTCAAATTAGTAGTCACATTATTCTTCTAGCCACATATATTATAGAAATTAATTATTTCAAAGAAATTCGTATATAGATTTAAGAATGTACAATGGGAGCTTTATACTAATTCTAAAATAACAACAATGCTATAAACTAGGGAAACATAATCAATAAGGAGGTTTAAAATTGGTGAAGATATACGCCAATCTTCTCATGATTTTACTCTCTCTCGAGTTGGAGCATGAAGGTTACAAATCTGTTAAATGCTCAACTTGACAAGTAGAAGTTGTAGTTATCTTGAACTCAACGGTTTGGTAAGTAGTTATGCTAGTTGTGTCTTTTCAATATGTAATGGTTCTATTTCGTTTGATTCCATCCGTTCTCGCATGAAGTAACAATCCATCTCCATGTGATTTGTACGCTCATGATGAACCAGGTTATTAGCGATACGTTTGACCACCAAGTTATCGCAAAATAGTTAGGTCAATCTGTTTTGCTTAGCTCCTAGATCTATCAAAAGCCACTATACCTACAATATCTCACTTACAGTGGTTGTCATGGCCAGTATTCAACTTCTGCCGACGATCACAATACTATTGATTGCTTTTTTGATTTCCATGATATCAGCGCTCCACCAAGGAGTAACAAGCACCGGTTCTTGATCTTCTTGAATCTGGACACCCAAGCCAATCAAAGTCAGTGTAAGCCTTGAGGTTATTAGTGCGACCCTCCTTCGAGTAGTAGATTCACTAACCCGGTGTCACCTTCAAGTACCATAGGAGATACACAGCTTCCAAGTGATTTTGTTAAGGGTCAACCACAAACTGGTTCAGCCATAAATCTCTAAAGGTGAACCCTAATTCAAAGTGATCAGTAAATGTGACAGTATTAACTAGTTTTAAGAGTGATTCGGTTACTTGTTGTAGTTGTTGATACAGGTTATGTACTTATGTTACATCTTTAATTGGTCAAACATACTACATTGAAACTAGTTAGGTAAACTTGAAATAGTCTAACCAAATTAATTCATCTAATGTTTGGTTTAACATTTGACCTTGTAATACAAAAATGTTATATTGTTATTGATTATTTTAATTCTAAAAAGTGTTTGTAATATTTCATATCAACCCAACCTAACTCAAGGTGAACCAAAGTACAATGCTACCCGTTCAGACTTGTTAACCTTTCAATGTCGCTTTATTTCTTAAACTATAGCTGATTATCGTGTATAATAGCAACCCAGAGATAGTATTTTGACATATGCCCAGTTAAGCGTATAAGAAGATGATATGTGCGGATTCGATGTTCGAGGAACCCATGGCAACCTAATATGCCGAAATGGGAATGGTGGAGTTTATTAAATAAAGGCATTTAGTGAAAGTAAGTGATACAATAAAGTGGCTATGGAACATGAACTCGATGTGTAGAATCTTGGAAATTACTGACGAGCCAATTTCTCTTAAGTTGTGGATTAGAATGGAAAATGGCACGTTACATAGTGAAGTGGTTTTATCGAGTTAGAAATTGGTTTTAGATTATGTGAAGCAAACATCATACGAGCCAAACGATACTTACACCGAGCTTAGCGTTTATACCCGATCTCAGGTAACTCTAGGCCCATTTGGCACCTACATTTAAGACCTTGTCTAGTGCCATAATTATGATCTTATCAAGATGGTCCTATCAAATTTATAATTGTTTTCACTAATTTATTGTTTCAAAATCGGCTGCTAACTTTAGCTAAGTTGTAATTTAAAACGTATTGACCTTTCAGTATCCATATTGCTAAGTAAAACATGATAATAGAATTAAGAGAAAATTACATAAATGATCCCCAACGTTTGATCATATTACAAGTTTGGTCCCCAAGTTTTAAAAATTACAAATTTAGTCCAAACATTTGGTAAATAGTTGCAGATTTAGTCCCCACCATTAATGTCAGTTAGTTTTTAACGATGTGGGGACTAAACTTGAATATGATCAAACCATAAGGATCATTTGTGCGACCTATATTTATAATTAAACAAAATCATAAAATAATATATTAATCCAATAAAAGATTAAAAAATCATATAGAAAGATTAAAAAAATTAAAATTAAAAATAATTTTAGATAAGTAAGATAATCACTTAGTTGGATTTTTAAATTAACAAAAATGAAAAATGTATTAGTTTTGATGTAAATTGTATATATGATCTGAGTCATGTCAAACTTTTTCTTAACAATAATTAATAAAGTTTTTTTTACTTTTATTAAGTGAACATTTTTTACTTTTATTTAAATATACTTTTTATTTGTTTTTAATATTTTTATTTGATCTTTTAATATTTTATTGGATTTTTTATTTTGATTTGTGATTCTTTTAATTATAGATATAGGTTGCACAAATGGTCCCCGTGGCTTGATCATATTTCAAGTTTAGTCCACGCATCGTTAAAATCTAATTGACACTAACGGTGGAGACTAAATTTACAATTATCTATTAAATGTTTGGACTAAATTTACAATTTCTAAAACTTAGGGACCAAACTTGCAATATGGTCAAATCTTGGGGACCATTTATGCAATTTTCTCTAGAATTAATGAAAACATTAATAAATATGATACGATTATAGTAAAATAATACTTAATTTAATAAAATCTAAACATGATTTTGAGCTTGACATGTGTCTTTTTATTGTATTAAAGAATAGTATAATTTGATTATTGTGTCAAATACATCAGTCATTATGTCTAATATCCGTTCATTGTGTTAAATAATTTACTTAGTCCTTATATTAATAGGTAAAACACAAACTAAACCCCATGTTTATTTTCAAATAACTTTCACCCTATAGTTATAAAGTCAAACTTAATTCATATAATTTTGTTATAATTATTATTATAATTATTTATTGATTTGTTTATTATTTGATGTTATTTTAGGTTAATATAAAATTAGTTAAAATATTCTAAATATATAAGTTTAAATTTATCATATTTCGTTCTTTAATTTAATTTATTATTCGATGTAATTCATATAATTTTGTTATAATTATTATTATAATTATTTATTGATTTGATTATTATTTGATGTTATTTTAGGTTAATTTAAAATTAGTTAAATTATTTTAAATATATAAGTTTAAATTTATCATATTTCGTACTTTAATTTATTTATTATTTGATGTTATTTTAGTTTTTTATTAATTAAAATATTTTAAATATATAAATTTAGATTAGATTAAAATAATTTAGTTTTCGGAAATCTCTCACGACATCATATCCAGAGTTGGATTAATTTCGAGTGGTTTACAACCAATCAACATTCAAATGAACTTCTTCCAATCACGATTCAAGTTGTTTGCTCTTAAACAACACTATTTAAAATTAATATTCAAATTGAAACCGTCTTTCGAATAATCATTTAAAGTTTTAGTAGGAGATACAAGTCGTACTTTGAAATATCAATCTCTTATTGAAAAGTGTTTTACAGCAAGTCAATTTTCGTTATCAATAAATTAAAGCGTTTTATTTTGTTAAGAAAATCTTTTAATTCACTTCTTAACAGAAAGCTAACATATACGTGGTGTTACGTTTTTTTTGTTAAAAAATAAAAAAACTACATAAAAGAAAAACAAAATATATGCACACGTTTTATGTAGCTTTTTTGTTAGAATAAAATTTACTCCATATAAGAACACCACCCCCTGATCCTAGGGTGGATTTTTTTAACCTAGGCTCTTATTTTAATAGTTAAAATATAAATTAAATCTTTTTGATTTGATTCTTTTACTTATCTTAAAGTTATAAAAATCAAACTTAATTCATATATTTTTCTTATAATTATAATTTACTTAGCCTAACATTATAACATCAAACTTAATTCAAATATTTTCTTATAATTATTGATTGACTTGATAATAATTTTAAAATACGATATTTCACCTCTTAATGTATTTATTATTTGATTTTATTTTAGTTTTTTAATTGATTAAAAATAAAAATTTACATGCTATAAATGAGTTAAATTAATAAGGTTTACATGGTATTAATAAGAGTATAATGGAAAAATATTATTTTTATGCATTTATGAGTTGTACCTTATAAATTATAAATTATAACTTGTATTAAGTATCTTACAAATTTTATGAAATTACAATAAATGATAAATTTTTATATTTATATAGTAATATAAATAATTTTAGGTCACAGACACTTTGATTTATACCTATAATCAAGCAATTTGTGAGTTTCACTGTACCTAACTTTATTTCTAGAACATCAAGTGCTCAACTTTTTAAATAGAAGTTGTATGATATGTATAACTAACTACTTGTTTAGAAATTTTGGTGAAACATTATTTTTATATTTATACTTTATTCTCTTGAATCTTCTTATCTCAAGCAATGAAATAAGTAATGACCGTTAGGTATTTAGCCTGACTATTGAGAAAAAAAATAGCTGAGTTTTCTTTAGCTTTTGTGATTTGATCCGATTATAAATAAGTACTTTTTTGTGGTAAATTTATAAATGGAATGACTTGCGAGAAACTAAAGTCCTAAAAACAAAAATATTAAACATTATTTTTATGGGTAATTAAGAGTTCAAGTAAAAACGGTTTGTATTTATAAAGTATAAGAATTAATTTTGATCATCAAATTTCTTAATAAATGATTGAGATCAAATTCTAATAAAAAGTTTGTTAGAAGTGTATTTTATAAATGCCAATTTTATTGACCTTTTTCAACCTTCCTCATTTTTTTATAAGTTCATAACTTTTATATATAATATTTTGTTATAAAATTTACAACACAAAACTAGCTTTTTATCTTTAAAACAAGTGCAATATTGTTATATTACAAAAATAAAAAATGTGTTTTTTAGCTCATATAGTTTCCGCTTCTCATTGTGTATTTTCTCTGGTTCATTGTGTATTTTTGTTTATTATTGAGTTTCCCCAAAAAATTATTGTGTTTTTTAATATGATAAATTCTAAGAATATAATCGTGAAAAAACATTATTGTGGACTTCTAGTATGTGAAAGATAATGATAAAATAATAATTAATAACAAAATAATTAAAAAATGATAAAAAGTGTAAAACGGGATATTAAAATGTTTTATTATGTTTTTTCTACATGTTATTGTGTCTTTTTGAACATTATTTTAATTTTAAAATGATAAGTTTTGAAAAAACACATTAATGGAATAAAATCGTTATGTACTTTAATTGTTAAACACATATATAAAATAATAATAAATTTATATAAATAAATAACAATAAAAAATATCATGAAGTGATTTAAAAAGTAAAATATAATAATGAATACATAGAAGAAATGATAAAAAAATATTTAACACGTTAACTTGAGGTATTAGACAAAATCACTTGATGTATTTGACTCAATTACCGAAACATTCTCCCCTTTAAAATAACAAAGGGACACATGTCAAACTAAGAATCATTTTTAATCTTTTTAGATTAAATATCATGCTTACTACCCAAATCTATATGGTAATTTAAAATTTCACAAGGAGTGTTGAATTTAAAAATTAAATTTTACGAAACGTAATATAACTTTCATATATTCAGGGGTTGACTGTAACACGACTCGTTTAACTATAAAACTAATTTATAATATAATTTTTAAGTGTTAGTACTTTAAAATTATAAATTTCATACTTATATATTTTTATGTCCTTAAGCAAATAAACGTAAACCTTCAAAACTAGACATAAAAGTAGTTTGTTGCATTAAAAATATTAATATTATATAGAGTAAATTACTGTTTTCGTCCCTGAGGTTTGACGAAAATCACGGGTTCAGTCCAATAGTTTATTTATTACTCTGACGGTCCATAGTTTCAAGTTTTGTTTCAATTTCACCCAAGTCGCTAACACCGTTAGTGCACGCTCTGTTAAAAAATATAAAAAGACTTTTTTGCCCTTGGTTGATTAAATACCCCTCTCACCATCCCCACCCCCATCTCTTTCTTTCTCTCTCTCTCTCTCTCTCACACACTTGTTTTCTCTCAACATTCCCTTACCACCTCCACTTAGATAACACAACCACCACCGCCGCTCACCGCACAAACCTGAAACCCGTCAGCCACCACCAAATCCGGCCACACCTCTCGTAACCCATCTCTCCCTCCCTTCTCTCCCTTCCTATTCGACCACAACCACACCATCGCTCACCACCACCATCTAAAACCGCCGACCACCACCAAATCCGACCACTGACCATCTAAAAACCGTGATGATGGGGCAGATCTGGTGGTGGCGTTCGTGGTGATGGGCCGGATCTGGTGGTGGCGTTGCCAAAATTACAGTGGTGGTGGGGGATCTGGTGGTAGAGAGAGAACAAGGGGGTGAAGGTCGGAGTGGCGGCACGAGTTGGCGGTCGGAGTGGCGATGGTGGTTGGAGGTAGCCTGGGGGTTGGGGTGGCGACCTTGGTTCTTGATTTCTAGATGAGAAAGAGAGAGAGAAAGAGAGATGGGTTGGGGTTGGGGCTCTTGAACCATGGTGATGGTGGTTTTGTTGGGTATGATAATGGTGGTGGGGGTGTGGTGGTGAACTTGTTAGGAATGATAATGGTGGTGGTGATGGATGGGATATGGTTTAGGTGTAAGTGATGAAGATGACAAAATGATGAAGATGATGGTTATTTGAAAAGATTTTTTTATTATTTTTTATTTAATCATGAGGGTAATATTGTAAATTTACATTAACTTAACGGAAATATATAACGGTGTTAGCGACTTGGGTGAAATTGAAACAAAACTTGAAACTATTGGACCGTCAGAGTAATAAATAAACTATTGGACTGAATCCGTGATTTTCGTCAAACCAGGAACGAAAACAGTAATTTACTCTATTATATATAAATGAATAGGGTTAAACAGGTCAAACACTTGAGCCCATTTGGTTGATACGAACACGACCCTTTTATCTTAACACACACGTGCATTTAACTCGAAACTAACCCAAATATGCTCGCACCAAACCTAAAACCCATGAATTTTATGTTAACTTCGTGTTATGTTAAAAGTTCACACGCCCAAAACCCAATTTTAACCGGTTTAAAAGCTACTTCCCGGGTCGGATCCCATATATACGAAAGGTGACAACGGGTCATCCGGAACAACTAGATTGACCTTTGACCACGTGGACCCAAACTCAATTATTATCACTCCATCTTTTACCGGCACCGGTTAGCTTACTACAAGTCAATAACTACCGGAAACTAATAATAAAGTATTTCTAAACGTTTGCATTATGCCACTATCTCAATTTTTCATTCTCACTTTCAACGGTCAACATTCAAATCTCCAACCTTTCACCCCCACCTTTAACTTGAACATTTCATTCCCCCCTTACCTTTGACCCAAATCATCCCCAATATATATACACACTTTTAAACTTCAAGATTCATCATACCCACCAAATTCTTTCAATAATAAACATACCCAGATCGTCAAATCTTGTTTTTGCATTCAAAAAGTGTATAAAAATGGCATTTTTTTGGAAGAAACCAAGAGCTAGCCGTTTGGCTGGGAAGAAGCTTCTTTCAAAGCAAAGTTCTCAAATAGAGCTCACCATTCCTACGCATTTTCGGTGCCCGATATCTCTTGATCTTATGAAAGATCCGGTGACGTTGTCAACGGGCATCACTTATGATCGAGAAAGCATCGAAAAGTGGATTAAAGATGGGAACCAGACGTGCCCCGTCACGAATCAAGTCCTCACAAATTTTGATCAAATACCGAATCATATGATCCGGAGAATGATTCAAGATTGGTGTGTCGAGAATCGGGCTCATGGTGTTGAAAGGATACCCACTCCTCGGACCCCTTTAACCTCTTATGATATCATGGAAGTTTGTTCGAAAATGATGGTTTCGGCTTCAAAAGGGGATAAGAAAAGATTTCTTGATTTGGTGGAGAAGATAAACGTTTGGGCTAAAGAAAGTGAAAATAATAAGAGTCTCATTAGAGATAATGGACTCGGGTACGTGTTAGCAGCTTCATTTGAGTCGTTTTCGAGTCTTTCTTTTGAAAAACATCAAGATCTTTTTAAGGAGATTATGTTATTGTTAACATGGATGTTTCCTTTAGGGATCGAAGGGCGATCTAAGCTCGGATCAACACAATCTTTACGTTGCATGACATGGTTATTATCAGTAGATGATATGCATATCAAGAAAAGCTGTGTTGTAACCCTAAAAGAACTTCTTTCCACAGATCAAACCTATGTAAACGCCTTAATCGACATTGATGGCCTTCCCGAAGCCTTGATCAACCTTATAAACATACCCGATAGCCATTCGGCTAAAAAGTCCTCTTTTTCAGTCATATACCACATACTTTCAACACCAAATGGTCATAACAAACTCTCATCAAGATTCTTGGAGTTGGGTGTTGTTGAATTGGCCTTAGAAGCCCTGTGGAAGCCGATAAGGGCTTAAGCGAGATGGCGTTAGGCGTTTTGGATCGCGTATCCGATTCAAGAGATGGAAGGAAAAGGGTGCAAACACATGCATTGACAGTGCCATTGCTAGTGAAAAAGATACTAAGAGTGTCTTCATTGGCTACTGATTTTTGTGTTTCAATGTTATGGAAGCTTAGTGAGAATGGTGATAAGAGTGCATTGATGGAAGCTCTTCATGTTGGTGCTTTTCAGAAGCTGTTGTTGATGTTGCAGGTGAATTGTGGTGAAGAGACAAAGGTGAAGGCTACTGAGATGTTGAAGATGATGAATCAATACAAGAATAAGTTGGAATGTTTTGATTCAGGACACTATAAGTATCTCAGAAAGTCTTATTGATTTTTGGTAGGTTGTAATAATTTATGTTGATGATTTCATTTAGGGTTTTGCAAGAAAAAGTAAATTATGCATTTATGTATAAACTGAAAATGTGGATATCAAATTTTGTTAACTAACTTGTACAATCAAATTAAAGAAGATTTGAATATTTTTGGTTTTATTTTTTATTTCTTGTTTAAGCAAATAAAACATATACTATTTATATAAGGTTGCAAATTTTCAGTTTGATTTTACAGAATAAAAAAGAGTATTTTATGTAATCATCTTGTGATTTTTTTATGTAGGTTTGATATGATATCCATGATAAATATTAGAAAATTGTGATATTTTTACATAAAGAATATACAATTTGACTGATATGTATTTGTTTTCTAGAATGTATAAAAAATATGATAACATCTCATATTAGAAATTGTTAAGAGAACTTAAAAGGGGTAGCGAATTCCACGTTACATAAATATGTATTATATTAAATATTAAATGTAATAAAATCAATATTTAGGGGTTATACAAGACAAAATGTAATGGGTCCATGATACTAAAAATTTTGATCGAGTTTGGAGACGTTTAAGTCGACACTACATAAGGTGTGCTGATCACGTTTTACTTGTGTTTGGTGTGTTATATATAAAGTATTTTTTTCTCCACTAGTTAATAATTAAATACTTGAATAATTTAGAATAGAATACATTGATAAATTTATAAGACGTAATTTTTGTGTTTTGAACAAGATTAAAAGATACTTCATCTTCATCATCATCTCATCCTCTTCATCTTCTGTATCAACAAACATGAGAGAAAGAGAACCCGGAGTTCAACAGACAAACATAAGAGGAAAAAGAAAAGAGGTGGGGCGGTGGAAGGTATGTGTTGACAAGAAAATAAAAAGAAGAGCATGTAAGAACACGTGTAACCCGTAATAAACAAAGGTGACGTTTGGTTGGAAGGAATGGAATGAAATGGAATTGATAAACTAATATAATTTTAAAGTAAAATTATGTTTAAGTGGGTAATAAAATGTAAAACTCAATGGTATGTTTCATCTCAAATTCTCTTGGTTGTGGGATTTCAAAATCCCTGAAAAGATGGAAGGATTTTGAAATCCGACAACCAATGGAATTTGAGGTGAAACATTCCCCTGGTTTTTACATTTTATTACCTACTCAAACATAATTTTACTTGAAAATTATACTAGTTTCAATTCCATTTCATTCCATTTTTTCCAACCAAACGCCCCCTTATAAAATTTCGCATCAAAGCAATGGTCGGTGTATAAATTAATGAAATTAATTAACACTGCTTACTCTACTATTTCTTGTTATCTTTCTCTTGTTTTAAACTTAACATGGTATTTGGTTAGGGGCGGCCCTGATTGGTTATCGAGCATGTGACCGCACATGCTCTTTCTTTGAGGGGCCAAAAAATATAAAATCATTATATATTTTCTAGAGTTGTTGAATTTTAATAATCTTAACTTTCATTTATTGATCGAGATTAATCCAACTCAAGAAAATTTTATAAACACTCCCAACTTTAAACTTATTTTCCTCCAACGATCTCTTACTAACTGAGAGTTGACGCTATTAGTTTTTTAATAACGTGGACTGTTTATGTGGCCAAAACACTAAACAGAAAGTTAAAATATACCATCAGGTTCGTCAATCTAAAACTTTTGCACCATGAAACCCGTCAATCTTCACCTCCTGATATGAACCACTTGATTTATTGTAGGTAGATTTTAGGTGATGATGGAGGCTAGACAACGGAAAACGAACCTGATGGAGGCTGGGCGACGATGGAGTTGAAAAGTGGCTCAAAGCTTGCCTCATTTTATCAAAAAAACTAACAGTGGTTAACTCTCAGTTAATAAGGGTCATTGGAGGAAAATAAACTAAAGTTGAGAATGTTTTGTAAATAAATTTTTGGGTGGGTTAATCCCGACCAATAGTTAAAAGTTGAAATTATTAAAATCCAATAAACCTATTTTCTGTATATAAAATTATTTTAAAAGAGATCAAAGCTCATAAAAAACTAAATTATCAATTAAAAATTAACCTAAATAAACCAAATAATCTTAATACTTTCAGCCCCCAATTTAAACCATTTAACTCAAGGAATATTTTTAACCTAATTTAATAAACAAAAGAAAACTAGAATTAAGCCCCCGCGTTGCGGCGGGGGCGTAAAACCGTGCTAAATAGCACCAATGTCACATCACTGGCAACGACCACCAACACTGAATTTGCGATGTGTTAATGCGGAAAAATTAGACTAATACGTAAAACATATGTCAGTTTAACTAAGTCGATCTAGGACCCGCGTGTTACGATAAACTTGTCAAACGGGTGAAAATAGATGTAAAACCACACATGCATGTTGCGTCGTGTTAAGTCACAAATGTTAGAATGAAGCGTAAAAATGTTGAACCACACTTGCATGTTGCACCGTATTAACTTAAAAAACTCAGAACGAAACGTAAAACAGAAATTTACGAAAGATGAAAAGTATAAGATATTAAAATTGAAAGTAAAAAAGTTGTAAGGTCAAATTGACAAAAATAAAAAGTTTTGGGTCAAAAGTAAAAAATTTAAATTTTTGTGAGGTTACATTGCTAAGATAAAAAAGTTTTTGGTTAAAAATAAAAGAATATTTTTGTATAAAACACTCTATGCATAAGATACAACACCTTATGCATAGAGAAGTTGATAATTAGTATATTATAAATTTACGGCTAAAATCCAAACTCAAATTGCGACAATCGACATAAAGGTTGAAAGTATTACGAGAACTGAGAACGGAAAGAGCAAACCCAAATCAGTATTTTTTTTAATAAATTTGTTTATGATATCCAATTATAAGACGCGAGAAATGCAGGTTTATGAATTAGATTTTTTATTTACTAATTTATATTTTGATTTATAGTTTTTATGGATTGATTTAAAATTTTGTGATTAATTATGGTTATTATTTTTGTTTTATAGTAAATTTTAAATATAATACATACAAAACTTGTTTTTGAGGCTGATGTTGATAAACTGTGTCGAGGATAATTGTTTTATTTATATATGTTCGTCTTTTAAGGTAATTTTTACGTTACATTTAAAATTGTTATGAGTGTCTCACAATTCGATAACTTATGTGAACCAAGTTATTTAATATTGCAATTCTGTTTTGTTTATAAGTATAACAATTATCGATATTCTAATTAACTTTCTTAAATTATATAAGTTTATTTTTTGTGAGGCCGTCTTTACTATCCGCATATGACACCTGAAATGTTAGAAAAATGACCTTGTATTTGGCTATTTTTATATAACAAAATAAAAACTTACTTCTTTTATAAGAAAAGCAAAATCTAAGACAAATGGGTACGACTAGGAATACAAATGGCTCTTGATGTGAAATAGGGTCATGGTAACCACCCATGCGATTTATAGTTGTTTTTTCCTCGTACAGTCTTGACACGAAGCCCTTTAAAGATCACTAATCACGGGAATATTCTCGATCATATAAGAGGCCTTCAAACGTGAAACACAAACCATCAACCGTGTGATATCCACCATAAGAATGTGCGTGTTATTTTTCATGCTGTGAGTCAGCGGGATACGAACGAGCTTTGGTACCACTTTGTACCTTAAGAAATTGTAAACTTCTACCATACAAAACGGGTGCAAAATAAAGCTCCATGTGCTAGGTCAAACATTTGATAAACATTAACATATACATGTGCTTTGATTGAAAATGTGACATTATTGAATGAATTTGTAAGGTTACGAGAGGTTGCCTTTTTAGAAATTCTAGCAACTAGAAGTGTGCCCACGCGCGTTGCGCGGGGCACTCCGCAACAGCAATTTCAAAGGTTGGATAAGACACATCGTAACAACCATTTTGAAAAGCAAACAACAAATAAACCAAGAAGTTAAAAAATATAAATAAATAAAAAAAACGCACACACACACAAACCTTGTCATCGTGTAGATATAACTTGTCGTACAAAGCTCAAGCCCTGAAGGCTCAGTGCCTTAAGGGTGGTTCTAGCAGCTGTTGATGAGCAGTGTCTGGTTATGAGATCAAATGATTAAAAACCTATGTTAATTAACTATTGTGTCTTGTTCCTGTTCAAGTGCACATAAACATCAAAATCTTAAAGGAGTTAATATCCCATAATGTTGTGAAGTTAAAGAAAAAGTAGAGTATTTTATATTAAAAGGAATCAACCACGGTTTAAAAAAATGAGTTGTACTTTGATTATTGTTCCAGTGTCTATCACCGACCAATAGTGGCAGTTTTAATAAATTGTGAAGCAAACAATATTTCAAGACTTCTAGGCATATAAAAAAGAATTAAAATCACAATTTTCAAACCTAGATTGCACATCATCAACAGAAAAACATATAGAGAGGGGGCCATAGATAGAATGTGGCTAGCCATAGCTCCAAAATGCACCAAAAGACCATCCATATGAGCAACAAATATGCTTTAGCACATTTTGAACACCTGAGTCTTTCTTTACTCATTTTAACAATAAGATAGAAGTATTAAATCCTGGAAAACAAAAAAGAGTGTGTTGTTCATGGCATTCTTCTATAGAAGACTGGATATACACACAGATATGTTTCAAGTTGTGACCTTCAAATATCATCAATATGTTTTACATATGCAGATAATCAAATAACACCTTGTATTGAGTAACATCATCTAAAACACTTTTTGAAGCATATATTTGGCAAATAATAAAATCACGACCATAAATCCACCAAGTGAAAGATAACTATTAATACTTAACTTACTAATTAGAAGTATTTTAAAAGTATACATGATATATAGCTAGCCCATCAGCACCTAGAAGTTGCACAATTAATCATGAAAAAACATGGTAGTCCTTTAAAACCAACAAAAACAACAATAATACTGCAAATTGAGAATCAATAAAAACTTACTATTTTAGAATGACGATGCAAGAAAATGAGTTCTACGATTAGATCCCGACATCATCATCCATCTTTGACCAATTGGCTCATCCACTCCTTTACAATCCCCAAATCGCTTGAAGTTATTCAGTAAAAACAACTAACATTTACAGGATTTTAAAAAAAAATTACACTATTTATACCCTCTTACCCGACCATTTAATATGTAGAAAGAGAACCTGCAGATAAGTTCATAATCATCCTAAAAAATGAAGTCAAGGGTGTGAATAAGAACAAAATAAATCATCAAATATTAGGGTCAAATGTTTGATTATGCAAGCAAGAAGAACGAATTTATACATAAAATATTTTACTGTAATGATCTTATGAGCACAAATCAAAAAACATCCTTGCGTATATCATAGTCACATATTATTTCATTTAAAACAATCATCTGTAGCTTCGTTTTTTCCTTTAGTCAAACAAACAAAACCATAGGTCTATTTATTTAATTTAATGGTTAATAAACGGCTAAGTAAACTCACAAACACAACATTTGAAATCGATTATAGATACAATGCGACCAATATTTAAAAACATACCTTTTTAACTAATTCAGGGGACGATTCCATGGCGCCGACAGCCTTCATAACCACCACCAACGTAGTTCGGGCGACTGTTTCGGGGTAGCCGGTTCATCACCCATCATTGTCGCCGTCAGCATCGCACTGCGTTGGTCATTTCCTCTGCCTCTCTCTCTCTTCCCCCGACACCTTTCTGCCGAATCAAAACAAACAAACAACCAAAGTCCAAAATTCAAAATCAAAACCCTAATCAGAGGACCGCCATCTTCTATTCTGATAAGAGATAATGAGAGAGATATGATGGCTAGAGAGAGAAGAAGAGGGCTTAGAACACAAAAAAGTGAAACGTGTACACATTCATTACACGTGTTCAAAAGCCTTGAAAGAATGCATCCACTACTCGTACATCCCGCTCTAGAATCAATACATGAAATAACAATCTGTACTTGATGCATAGATATTTGCACATTACTGTAGCCAACGATGTCCTTTTATATAGAGAGTAATATCTTTGTTTGCTTTTAAGTTTAAAGCTATTGAAAATGTTTTATAACCGTTACGCAAGAGTTATTTTATGAAATGTATATAAGAGCCTTCGAGACACCTTTGTGCTCTTTAGAGCGTTCATATTATATATATTAGTATGACATATGAATATAAATTTGACTTTTGTATATTTTCGGTTAATAGGATATGACTTCTAAAATAAGTGAATACGTTTTAAAGTGACGCCTTTTTACTATAACAAAAACATTTAATTTTGTTGTCTTTTATCTGCTCAGTTGGCAATACGTTTAAACCTAATTTTATCTATTTTCGCACACGTCAACTTACGTGACACACCAAGACTATCAAATCGAGGGTAAGAAACGGTAAGTTTTGAAAGTTTGAAAATATCATTGTTTAAATATAGGGTTATTGGATTTTAATAATCTCAAGTTTCATTTATTGGCCGGGATTAATCCCAACTCAATAAATGTTTACAGATACTCTTAACTTTGAGTTTATTTTCCTCCAACAATCCCTTACTAACTAAGAGTTGGAGGAAATAAACTTTGTTTAAATATAGGGTTACAATCTTGTCAGGTAACGCGAGAAATCGCACTTACCAAATGCGATAACCCCATAAATGAAACAAAACCCCATGCAGACCCACTTGTGATGTACATGTTCAAACCTACCCTATTTAAAAAAAATCCTCAAAGTTGGCCTTATTGCATCAAAAAAACTAACGATGGTTAACTCTCAGTTAGTAAGAGATCATTGGAGGAAAATAAGTTCAAAGTTAGAAGTGTCTTTAAGAATTTTCTGAGTTGAAATTATTTCCCGCCAATAAATGAAAGTTGAGATTATTAAAATCCAACAACCCTTAAATATATAATGCAAGTTATTGTATGATTACTTTGATCTATTTTACAGGTTTAAGCATTTAAAGAATGACAATTGATTTTCCATTATTTCTTTTGGCAAGTGATACGTTAGCTCTAAAAATGCAAGTTTGGATGTTACTAATAATGCTTGATCTAAGTCATCCTTTCAAACATGTGAAGAGATCGAGTTCCTCTACAAGTAGCTAGTTAGTTAAAACCAGGGGTTGTTCAAGAAAGCTCAACCATGATTAGATTAAGAGTAAATTACTATTTCGCCCCTCGGGTTTGACGAAAATCACGGTTTTCAGTCTAATAATTCATTTATTACACTGACGGTCCAATAGTTTTCAAGTTTATTTCAATTTCATCCAAGTCACTAACATCGTTAGTGTTTGTTCTGTTAAATAGTATAAAAAGACTTTTTGCCCTCCCCCATTCCCACCTCATCTATCTCCTTCTTCTTCTTTCTATCTCTCACAAAATGAACAGGCAGACATTTAGGGTAAAACTGTCACACCCCGAAAATCGCAGCGGAAAGTCGCGTGACGTGGGTGGTAACGGAAGTTGGACTTGACCCAACTTTCATGGTCAAACGTATACTAAAATGTCATTTGTTATTAAAACCATTAGTCATATCATACAAGTACTCGGTTATTCTACAACAATACACTTTTAGTAGTACGAATATTACTTTTTATTACACAAACATGGTTTTATTAAAAACATTTAAAGTCTTAACGTTTGACCCTTCCAAAGACAAAAATTCCGGATTCCATGTCAAGCTCACCTATAACCCTGAAAAGCACGAAGGGTAATAAAGTCAACATAAAGTTGGTGAGCTTTCGGGGTTTTGAAATCTTGCAACCATACATCTCTTTTTAAAAACCATATGATGAAACAAGGCATAATATAATCCACATAGACTAGCTAGGTACTATGTTATTTAGGTCATAAGCCCATAATCAAACCAAGAAACACGTCGTTGCCCCACAACTATCCAGACATATAAACTCCCTCGCCACAACCTGACCAGTGCGACTGGTCGCGAGAGCGGGCCATTCTAACCTGATAGATCTACCAATATATTCTGTGGCCTCATCCCCGAGGTTAATGATTATAGAGGGATTTAGATTTCAGTAGTATATAGATCCATACTACTGATTCAAACTTATACCCTCATATTATATATTATCCCGTTTAACTCATCATATACTTTAATAAATCATTTCATGCTTTTCCCCCAAACAATTTAAAATAATACATTTAAAAATGGGGCCGAAGAACTCACCTTGAGCGTAATCTTTGAGGTTAACCAATGTGAAATGCTTTTCAAATAGTAAACCCTAATCATAAACATTATGATTATTATGCGATAATTCATGTTTAAGAGTGCACTTCACCCATTCTATATATGATTGTTTGAAATGATACGTTTTGTTTTAAAATTACATGTTTTGTGTCCTTTATTATAAGTCCTGACTATAAACCACCAATTTCCTTGTTCCTGGCTTATATGTATTAATTTTTACTAACTTGTCACTAATAAATTTTGAGTCAAAAAGTCTTATTATACCATCATCTTGGGTGTCTAAAACCTTCTTAAACAGAGAGTCAATCATCTCTACTTCGGGTTATTATTCCTAAAAGTGTTTATCTGATCGGGCTTTCTTTTACCTGAGTTCATGTAGAATTCAAGAAGTAGTTTCCTCACTATAAATTATTTGATTATTAATTCGTCTATTAACTTTTCCTTACATAACTTACTAATTAGTCGTTTAAGTTATACTCATATATTTCTTTTTATTAGACATAACTTGTCCAAGGTATGCTCCATTCTTAGTCTTGTATTTTTTGATGTTTCGACCGTCGTTTTAATCGGGTTTGTTAGTTATGGTTTTTCCTTGGCCTTTGCTTACTTAACCATAATTCTTAGTCTCAACATTCTTTAGTAGACTTTTGTCTAAGGAAGTCCTTTAATTATGTCCAAATTTTCTTTTATTTCAACCTAATCATCTTTCACTAATATTATTACCAAAATTACCTAAAATCCTTGATCTACCTATTATTCTAAGTTATCATGTTAAGAATAACCCTTCATCCAATAAATCTCCTAATTCTTTTCAAGACCATATTTCATCATTTTCCCATTCACAAGATTAAGCCTTCATACATACATAACATACCCCTATGTACATACATTTTACCACCTAAATCCTTAACATAACATGGTTTCATCCACTTAATCATCCATTTTCAGATTATCAAACCATCATAATAGTTATTTTACATACAAAATCATCAAAACAACCATTTCATACAATACCTAAATGGGTGAACTAGGGTTCATCAAGATTCCTTATCTTGATCATCCATGCATGAACATAAATATACATTGTCTATCTAATATACCTTACTAGATGGAACCCTTAACGGAATGCAAGCTCGATTCTTGATTTCCCGATGAAACTTCGGGTCTAACTAAGTTCCAACTAGAGTGTATAAGCAAATGAGGGTGGTTATTGTTGGTGTTAACGAAGGTGAAGGAAGAGAGGGGGGGGTTCACGATGGTGTGCGGGTGAGGGTGACGGGGTGAGGGCGACGGGTGAGTGTATCGGGTGAGGGTGACGGGTGAGTGTATCGGGTGAGGGTGACGGGTGTCGTGTGACAGTGGTGATGGCGGTGTGGTTTCGGGCGACGGTGGAGGTGGCAGTTGGCAGTTTCAGGCGACGGTGGTGATGGCGGTGTTGGTTTCGGGCGACGGTGGTGGTGTGCAGTTTCAGGCGACGGTGGTGTGGTGGTGTGTTCAGGCGACGGTGGTGATGAGGGTGTCGGATGAAGGCGGCGGTAATGGTGATGGTGTATGGAAGAAGGCGACGGTGGTGGTGGAGTCGGGTGTAAATGGTGGTCGCGGTGGTGGTGGGGTGGCGGATGGTGGTCGCGGTGGTGGGGGTTCGGATGGTGGTCGCGGTGGTGTGGTGTCCGGCGAGAGGAGGAGGGGAAGAGGGAGGGGCGGCCGATTGGAAGGTGGTGGTGGTGGTGGTGTGTGTGAAAATGGAGTGGGAGTGGAAGAGTTGTGGTGTGTGTGATTTAACACATTCAAATGAATGTGTTGTCTTGCATGCAAGACATAATAATCCATCTTGGATTTTGCAAATGATTATTCATCCAAATTATTATTATTAATATTATTATCATTATCATTATTATTATTATATTATTATTATTATTATTATTATATTATTATTATTATTATTATTATTATTATTATTATTATTATTATTATTCAAGAAATTGTTAAACAATTTGCGAGATTTGTCAAACGTTAACGCAGGGTTTTTGTTTAATTAGACCTAATGCTAAATAGTCATCAATTAGTTATTGCGGATGGTTTCGAGAGTTGACCTGTTTTGACCGGGTGTCACAGTCTCCCCTCGTTTAAGAAATTTCGTCCCGAAATTTACGTTGTTGATCCTGAGTCAAATCCGGTTTTGAACAGGTATGGGTACTTTTGTTGCATTTCATCTTGGCGTTCCCAAGTAAATTCAGGTCCTCTTCTAGAGTTCCATCTGACTTTAACTAGCTTGATTTGCTTCTGCCTGAGTTTCTGAGTTTTCCAATCTAAGACCTCTATTGGCTCTTCGATGAATTGGAGTTTGTCGTTGATACTAACTTCATCTGGAGGGATAACTAGAGATTCATCTGTCATGCATTTCCTTAAATTAGATACGTGAAATACATTGTGCACCTTACTCAGTTCCTCCGGTAATCTGAGTCGGTATGCAACTTTCCCAATCCGTTCCAGGATTTCAAAGGGACCTACAAACCGTGGACTTAGCTTCCCTCTTTTTCCGAATCTCATAATTCCCTTCCATGGAGATACCTTCAAGAACACTCTATCGCCGACCATGAATTCTAATGGCTTCCTCCGATTATCTGCATAACTCTTTTGTCGACTATTAGCCATTTCTAGCCTTTCTCGGATCTGAACAATCTTATCCGTTGTTTCTTGAATGATTTCTGGTCCTGTTAATTGTCTTTCTCCAATGTCGCCACCAAAACGGCGATCGGCACTTTCTTCCATATAGTGCTTCAAATGGAGCGGCCTTGCTTGATGTGGTGTGATAACTATTATTATAGGAGAACTCAGCTAGTGGTAGGTGAGTATCCCAATTTCCACCAAAGTCGATCACACAAGCTCTCAATAAATCTTCCAAAGTTTGAATAGTTCTCTCGCTCTGTCCGTCAGTTTGTGGGTGATAGGCCGTGCTCATATCTAATCGGGTACCCATGGCCTCTTGTAGAGTTTGCCAAAATCTAGAGGTGAATCGACTATCTCTATCAGATATGATTGAAATTGGTACACCGTGGCGTGAAAACTATTCTTGATGTATAAGCTTGCCAATTTGCTCATACTGTAGGTTTCTTTCATTGGTAGGAAATGTGCAGATTTTGTTAGTCGATCAACAATTACCCAAATGGTATCATAACCACTTGTTGTCCTAGGTAATTTTGTTACAAAATCCATGGCAATGCATTCCCATTTCCATTTTGGAATTTCTGGTTGTTGTAGTAGTCCTGATGGTTTCTGGTATTCTGCCTTTACTTTAGAGCAGGTCATGCATTGGTTAACATAGGTAGCTACGTCTCCCTTCATGTTAGGCCACCAGAAAAATTCCTTCACATCATGATACATTTTGTCGATTCCTGGGTGAATCGAGTACCTTGTTTTGTGTGCCTCATCAAGAATTACTTTGCGTAACTCTCCATGCTTAGGGATCCACATTCTTCTGGCAAATCGTATCATTTTATCAGAACCTGTTGCTAACTCCTTGACCATCCCTCGGAGACCTTCTCTTTCTAGGTTTTCTCCTTTTAATGCTTCGAGTTGAGCACTGCGGATCTGGTCAGTAAGATTCGAGTAAATGGTAAGTTTCAACGCTCGCACTCGCAGTGGCCTTTCCCTTCTTCCTACTAAGAGCATCTGCCACAACATTTGCCTTGCCTGGGTGATATCGGATATCGCAGTCATAATCATTCAACAGCTCCACCCAACGACGCTGCCTCATATTTAAATCCTTTTGATTAAAAATATGTTGCAGGCTCTTATGATCCGTATAGATGACACATTTGGTTCCATACAAATAATGTCTCCATATTTTAAGAGCAAAAATGACCGCTCCTAGTTCTAGGTCATGGTGGTGTGTAATTCTTTCATGTACTTTTAATTGTCTTGATGCATAGGCAATGACCTTATCTTTTTGCATCAATACACACCCAAGGCCTAATCGCGAGGCGTCACAATATACTACAAATCCCTCAGTTCCATCTGGTAGAGACAGTATGGGTGCGCTGCACAACTTCTGCTTTAGTAATTGAAAAGCTTTCTCTTGATCTTCGCCCCATACATAATTTTGTCCTTAGGGTCAATAGGGTCAATGGTTGAGCTATCTTTGCGAAATTTTCTATAAACCTACGGTAGTAACCAGCTAGCCCTAAAATTGTCTCACTTCTGTTGGAGATTTGGGGACTTCCCAGTTCTTAATTGCTTCTATCTTGGTTGGATCCACGTGGATACCCTCCTTGTTGATAATGTGATCGAGGAATCGAACTTCTCGAAGCCAAAATTCACATTTTGAGAATTTTGCGTACAGCTTTTCTTTCTTTAACACGTTTAGGATTAGCCTGAGATGTTGCTCATGTTCTTCTTTGGATTGTGAAATATCAGAATATCATCAATGAATACTATCACAAACTTGTCTAGGTAGGGTTTACAAACCCTATTCATGAGATCCATGAATATGGCAGGTGCGTTGGTTAATCCAAACGGCATTACTAAAAACTCGTAATGACCGTAACGTGTTCTAAAAGCCGTTTTTGGGACATCCTCTTCTGCTATCAACAGCTGGTGATATCCAGACCGTAAATCTATCTTCGAGTAGTAGCTGGATCCTTGCAATTGATCGAACAAGTCATCAATTCTTGGTAATGGGTATCGATTTTTAATGGTAAGTTTGTTTAATTCTCTATAATCGATACACATTCGGAATGATCCGTCCTTCTTTTTGACGAATAGCACAGGTGCTCCCCATGGAGAAAAGCTTGGTCGAATGAACCCTTTTTCTAATAATTCTTGCAGTTGCTTTGACAACTCCTGCATTTCGGAAGGTGCTAGTCTGTATGGTGATCGTGCTACTGGTGCAGCTCCGGGTATCAAATCAATTTGGAATTTGATCTGTCTTTGTGGAGGTAACCCTGGCAAATCTTCGGGAAATACTTTTGGGTATTCTCGTACAATGGGAATATCTTCAATTTCTCGCTCCTCATTCCTAGTGTCAGTGGCTTTTATCAGGAAGGCAGGATATCCTTCATTTAGGTATCCATATGCTTCCATGACACTTATATTTTGAATGAAGGTTTTCCCTTTTCTCCTTGTACGATTAAGAGTTCTCCACTGGGAGTTGGCAATCGAATGATTTTCTCGAAACATACTATTTCAGCATGATTTCGAGAGAGCCAATCCATTCCAATAACCACATCAAAACTTCCCAGATTGACAGGTAATAAGTCAATACCAAAGAGATGGTTGTTAAGTTGTATCGTGCAGTTTCTAATTACTTCATTGGATTCAATTTTCTTTCCATTAGCTAACTCAATAATATACTTCTTTCTTAGCTTACATGGTTTAATTCCCAATGATGATTCAAACTCTTTGGATACAAAACTTAAATCAGCACCAGTGTCAAACAAAACAGAGGCATAATGATTATTGATAAGAAACGTACCGTTGACTACTGACGGCTCTTGCTGTGCTTCCTGGCATTCATTTCAAAGGCTCTCCCTCTGGCCCTAGATCCATTCAGTCTTGGACAATCCTTCTTGAAGTGTCCAACTACACCACATTCATAGCAAGCTTGATCATTTCTGATCATCCTCCCTTCAGGTTTTGCCCGACAATTCTGGCTTAGATGTCCGAACTTATGACAATGAGCTCAAATTTTACAGTCACCAGTATGGGGATATCCACATTTGCTACATTTTCCTTGAGGTTCTTTGGTTGATCTTCCATTGTTCGATGTTGCCACATAAACCCGTTCAGATCTCTGATTAAAATTCTTCCTGTTGTTTACTGGTCCCTTGGGATTTTCAAACCACTTTTCTTTCCATCAAATAATCTTCGGTTTACTTTAACCGTCTTCCTTTCAATTTCCATCGCACTCTTCCTTGATCGTCCTTCTTGATCAGGGTTCCATTCCGTATTGCGTCATCAGTTAAGGTGTGTGCAATAGTGATTGCACTTTGGATGGTGGTTGGTTTGGAAGCTGTAACGTTGCTCCTTATTTGAGGTGCCAATCCCCATATGTATCTTTCAATTCGGACATATTCCGGCGTGACCATTCTAGGTACTAACCTTGCAAGGTCATTGAATCTTGAGGTGTATGTCCGAATCTCAGCTCCTTTCATGGTATGATTCCAGAATTCGGTCTCAATCTTCTGGAGCTCATTGCGTGGGCAATATTCTTTAAGTAGCATCTCCTTTAGTTGCTCCCAGGTAAGTTCATATGCGTTGGCATCGCCCAAAATCTGGCGTTGGGAATTCCACCATGACAATGCTGCATCTTGAAAGGAACATGTTGCATACTTGACCTTTTGATCGTTGGAACAATTGCTTATCGTTTATAACCGTCTCCATCCTTCGATCCACCTGATTATATCTAACGGTCCTTCAGCGCCTGTAAAAGTTCTTGGGTGCATCCTTGAAATGTTTTATACGAACACCTTGTGGTTGTCCACCTGATGAACTTCCTGGGTTTCCGTTCGTGCCGGATCCATTGTTTGCACCCATACCGGAACCTACGTTTGAACCATTTCCTGGTCCATTTCCAAGGCCATTATCTGTGTTTTCTTGCCTCCTTACTTGACCAGCCACTAGATTTGCATCATGTTGTTCTAAAGCTGATTTGACGTGTCTAGCTATCAATTGGGCTAGTTCCTGGGGTGGATGGTAAATTGGCGTTTCCACTTGAGGACGTATTTCGGGTTACAGGTGGCATGATTCAATTCTGTTCCGAAGGTAGTGGAAGAAGGAAGAAGAAGTTTAGTTTACGTACGCTTGTTATTATATTATTATAATGGTATATTATATAAGAATTTCTGTATAATTGATTCCTTAAATAAATACAATAATTGAATATTCCTGCGACTAAACACATCTCATCAAGGCATAACTTTTAAAGTTTTCATAAGCGTCTAGTTCATCCATGGTTATCAATTACATACGAGTTAGTTATCAAAAGATCATAAGTAAATCAGTCTACATGCATCATCGAGTTTATAACTTGGTCAAAAGATAATGTTCAAGTACCCCGGCTAATCTCATAGTCATACTAAAACAAGGTTCCACTACCAACATGCGTGAGGTAGGTAATCATCATCAAACATAAAGTAGCCATAGCCATCGATGTCTCCGCTCTCTCTCCCATCACTATTGCGTACTGCTGAGCCGTCACCAATGCTGTCTCCGCCACATCTGCCCTCTGCTCTGCCTGGGTCAATCGATCCCTAGTCTCTGCGAGGCTAGTCTCCAGGTCTGCTATACGGAAGTGCATCTAGCTCATAGCGCTGTCATCCAACAACCTTTCCTCCTCAATCGTCATCAATCTTCCATCCAAAGCTTGACTCACCTCCTCTTGAATCCTTATCTTCTTTCTGGTAGACAGTAGCTCCCTCTCAAGTCGCACACACTGGGCTACTAGGGTAATCATCACGCGCTCGATGGACTCACCACCCAAGTGGTCCTGTGTGGCGCAGAAGACGACTCTCCTTCCTCAAAGGTGGAAGGAATCCCATCCCTCGAAGCCCAGCCTCTCATGGCATCCATAATCCATCTCCAATGATCGTCTAAAAGTCTGGCCCGTTTGGGCATAAGCGTACTCTCCATGACATCATCATCCATCACCTTTCTCTTCTCTCTACGTTTCCTCCGTTCATACACCAACTTAATCCTTGGCGGTGCATCATCCACAACCGCTTCTCTTCTCCCTGCGCTCCCTTCGCTCATACACCATCCTAATCTTTGGTGGGTGTCGCATGAGGGAATAGTAGCAGCAGGAGTCACAGCAGTATGAGTCTCGCTCTCTGAGGCTAAGTCAATGGCTCCGCAGCAATGGGCTCGAGTGCGACTGCTGGTGGGGGTAGGGCTCTCATCATCGGACTCAGATATCCACCATTCCCCGAGTTCTCCATACCCGGGTACATGGTAGCTGCGAAGTATGGCTGAGTAGGGTGATGATACATTGTGTCGAGGAAAGAGGCCGGATGAACCATCGGTGCTACTGCTATGGTCAGGTGCTCTCTCTCGGCTAACACGATCAGACATCTACAAATAGAGAAATGCAGCATGCGTACATATTAATATACTAAATTCTATCATACAAAATTGCAATCATAATTTTAATAAGACTATATTATGCTTATGACACGGAATTGTCTTTGGAGTCAAATAATCTTTTTAAAGGTATAGTCTGATTTTGAAAATACTCTCTAGTTCACTATAACCGTGGCTCTGATAACAACTTCTGTCACACCCCGAAAATCGCAGCAGAACGAAACTGTTGTCGCCGTGGATGTGCGTAGGTAACGGAAGTTGGACTTGACCCACTTCATGGTCAAACGTATACTAAATGTCATTTGTTATTAAAACATTAGTTACTACAAGTACTCGGTATTCTACAACAAATACACGGGTAGTAGTACGACTTTACTTTTTTCACCAAACATGGTTTTATTAAAAACATTTTTTAATGTTTTAAAGTTTAACGTTGACCCTTACATAAAGACAAAAATCCGGGATCCATGTCCAGACTCAACCTAAACCCTGAAAAGCACGAAGGGTATAAAGTCAACATAAAGTGGTGAGCTTTCGGAGGTTTGAAATCTTGCAAAACCATAATCTCTTTTAAAAACCATATGATGAAACAACAGGAATAAATAACACTTAGACTAGCTAGGTACATATGTTCATTTAGGTTAAGCCCATAATCAAACCACGAAAACACTTCGTGCCCCACAACTATCCAGACATATAAACTCCCTCGCCACAACCTGACCAGTGCGACTGGTCGCGAGAGCGGGCCATTCTAACCCGATAGATCTACCAATATATTCTGTGGCCTCATCCCCGAGGTTAATGATTATAGAGGGATTTAGATTTCAGTAGTATATAGATCCATACTACTGATTCAAACTTATACCCTCATATTATATATTATCCCGTTTAACTCATCATATACTTTAATAAATCATTTCATGCTTTTCCCCCAAACAATTTAAAATAATACATTTAAAAATGGGGCCGAAGAACTCACCTTGAGCGTAATCTTTGAGGTTAACCAATGTGAAATGCTTTTCAAATAGTAAACCCTAATCATAAACATTATGATTATTATGCGATAATTCATGTTTAAGAATGCACTTCACCCATTCTATATATGATTGTTTGAAATGATACGTTTTGTTTTAAAATTACATGTTTTGTGTCCTTTATTATAAGTCCTGACTATAAACCACCAATTTCCTTGTTCCTGGCTTATATGTATTAATTTTTACTAACTTGTCACTAATAAATTTTGAGTCAAAAAGTCTTATTATACCATCATCTTGGGTGTCTAAAACCTTCTTAAACAGAGAGTCAATCATCTCTACTTCGGGTTATTATTCCTAAAAGTGTTTATCTGATCGGGCTTTCTTTTACCTGAGTTCATGTAGAATTCAAGAAGTAGTTTCCTCACTATAAATTATTTGATTATTAATTCGTCTATTAACTTTTCCTTACATAACTTACTAATTAGTCGTTTAAGTTATACTCATATATTTTCTTTTTATTAGACATAACTTGTCCAAGGTATGCTCCATTCTTAGTCTTGTATTTTTTTGATGTTTCGACCGTCGTTTTAATCGGGTTCGTTAGTTATGGTTTTTCCTTGGCCTTTTGCTTACTCTTAACCATAATTCTTAGTCTCAACATTCTTTAGTAGACTTTTTGTCTAAGGAAGTCCTTTAATTATGTCCAAATTTTCTTTTATTTCAACCTAATCATCTTTCACTAATATTATTACCAAAATTACCTAAAATCCTTGATCTACCTATTATTCTAAGTTATCATGTTAAGAATAACCCTTCATCCAATAAATCTCCTAATGTTCTTTTCAAGACCATATTTCATCATTTTTCCCATTCACAAGATTAAGCCTTCATACATACATAACATACCCCTATGTACATACATTTTACCACCTAAATCCTTAACATAACATGGTTTCATCCACTTAATCATCCATTTTCAGATTTATCAAACCATCATAATAGTTATTTTACATACAAAATCATCAAAACAACCATTTCATACAATACCTAAATGGGTGAACTAGGGTTCATCAAGATTCCTTATCTTGATCATCCATGCATGAACATAAATATACATTGTCTATCTAATATACCTTACTAGATGGAACCCTTAACGGAATGCAAGCTCGATTCTTGATTTCCCGATGAAACTTCGGGTCTAACTAAGTTCCAACTAGAGTGTATAAGCAAATGAGGGTGGTTATTGTTGGTGTTAACCGAAGGTGAAGGAAGAGAGGGGGGGGGGGGGTTTCACGATGGTGTCGGGTGAGGGTGACGGGTGAGGGCGACGGGTGAGTGTATCGGGTGAGGGTGACGGGTGAGTGTATCGGGTGAGGGTGACGGGTGTCGTGCGACAGTGGTGATGGCGGTGTTGGTTTCGGGCGACGGTGGTGGTGGCAGTTTCAGGCGACGGTGGTGATGGCGGTGTTGGTTTCGGGCGACGGTGGTGGTGGCAGTTTCAGGCGACGGTGGTGATGGCAGTTTCAGGCGACGGTGGTGATGAGGGTGTCGGATGAAGGCGGCGGTAATGGTGATGGTGTATGGAAGAAGGCGACGGTGGTGGTGGAGTCGGGTGTAAATGGTGGTCGCGGTGGTGTGGGGTCCGGATGGTGGTCGCGGTGGTGTGGGGTTCGGATGGTGGTCGCGGTGGTGTGGTGTCCGGCGAGAGGAGGAGGGGAAGAGGGAGGGGCGGCCGATTGGAAGGTGGTGGTGGTGGTGTGTGTGTGAAAATGGAGTGGGAGTGGAAGAGTTGTGTGTGTGTGTGATTTAAACACATTCAAATGAATGTGTTGTCTTGCATGCAAGACATAATAATCCATCTTGGATTTTGCAAATGATTATTCATCCAAATTATTATTATTAATATTATTATCATTATTATTATTATTATTATTATTATTATTATTATTATTATTATTATTATTATTATTATTATTATTCAAGAAATTGTTAAACAATTTGCGAGATTTGTCAAACGTTAACGCAGGGTTTTTGTTTAATTAGACCTAATGCTAAATAGTCATCAATTAGTTATTGCGGATGGTTTCGAGAGTTGACCTGTTTTGACCGGGTGTCACAAAAACACATGGACACCTTGATCTAACCCCACCTAACAAGAGCATGATAAACATTCCCCATTGCAAACAAAGCCTGTTTTAAAATCTGTTCATCATTTTCATCACAAATTCAGATGTAACAGACAACAATTGAGGTGATGTTTGTTGAAGGGTAACGAGACAACACAAGAGTTCTCAACCAAATTTCCGCCATTAAAACGCTGGTGCAGAGCTCGTGGAGCTTCTCGTGGTCGACAGAAACTCCCATTGCATGTGAAATGGGTTGTAATGCTTTTGGGGTTGAATCTTGATGGTGGAGACTTGAGATTTGCAGTGGTTCAGTGAGCGATTTTGCAAACTGTCACCCCTACCTTCGATTCGATTATGGTTCTTTAATTTGGGGTTTTTTTGATCATATGGAGGGGAGACCAGATTGAGGTGGTGGAAATATGATGATGAAGGTGGAAGAAGCGTCATGATACGGGCTACGGGGTTTATGTTTGTGATGGGTGGGTGGTGGTGGGTGGTGGCGGTGAGCAATGCTGGTGGTGAGCAATGGTGGTGATGATGAAGGAATAGCAAGAGAGATGGGTTAGGGTTAGATGATAGTGATAAGGTTTAAATGATGATGATGATATATTTTTTATCTTTATTTACTAAGGGTAATATAGTCAATTCACGTTAACTTAACAAAATTACACTAACGGAGTTAATGGCTTGGGTGAAATTGAAACAGAACTTGAAACTATTGGACCGTCAGTGTAATAATTGAACTATTGGACTGAAACCGTGATTTTCGTCAAACCCCAGGGACGAAAATAGTAATTTACTCTTAAATTAATATATATTATTTCGAGAAAGTAAAGTTGATTACATCCATATCTATACTCTATAATAGAAAAAAATTATAGATTTTAATAATCATAACTTTTATTTATTGGTCGAGATTAATTCTAATTTAGAAAATATTTACAGGCATCTTTAATTTTAAACTTATTTTCTTCCAACGATCTATTACTAATTGAAAGTTAACTTTTTGATGGTGTGGACTGCTTGTGAACAAAACACTAAGTAGAAAGTTGATATCTACCATCAGATCCGTCAATCCGAAACTTCTGCACCTTGAAACACGTTAATCTTAGGTTTGGGCTAGGTCGTTGCGCTCCTGCCACCTCTTGGCAAAGTAGGCTGCTGGGAAAGCCCCCTCCTGTCGCGATGGTGTAATCTCAACCTCCTGATCTGAACCACTTGACTCGTTGAAGGTAGATTTAGGGTGATGATAGACGCTAGACACCGGAAAACGAATCTAATGGAGGCTGAGCGGAACCGGAGTTGAAAATAAGCTCAAAGTTGGTCACATTTCATCAAAAAAACTAACGGTATAAACTCTCAATTATTAAGGGATAGTTGGAGGCAAATAAGTTAAAGTTGGAAGTGATTGTAAACATTTTATGAGTTGTGATTAATTCGGCTAAAAAATAAAAGTTTGGATTATTAAAATCTAATAACCTATTAAAAAAGTTTTGGTAGACATTTATCACTCTCTGGTGATTCATTACCCTTATTTTTCTGTTTTTCTCTCATTTTAAATAATGATATTAAAAAATACTGTTTAGGTATTTACAAATATTTTGATCTAAAATTTTGTTTATCATTTAATTAAATTATTCACTCATTTTATAAATTTAAAATTATCATTACCATTTTATTTTTTATTAATCCATATAATACACGACTTTTGTAACTTAGTTAAATAATACGTCCTTAAGACAATACAAAGTTTGTGTAAGAATAGCAGAGGATTTTAGGAAGAAATTGATGTATTATTTAATCCTTAATTCATTACATCAATTCTTCTTTTACAGGCACGAAAATAAATTCTTACAATTCAAGCCAAATTTAATAAATAATTACTAAACGTGTGAAATACTCGAAACAAATATCACCGCGTTACATAGAAATTGAAATAAATTAAAACTTGAAAAAGTAGGAATATCCATAACTTTGAAATTGAGGCTTCATATAATGAAACTCCGGTCCGACAATTGGGATAAACTAAACCTTTAGCACTTTGAAAATAATCAAAACCTAACCCCTAACATTATGATTATTAATGAGTTTTTAGCATTTTAGTGAATGCAATTGACAAATAAGTTACTCTTACTATCACTCTACAAAATCGCATGAGATTTTCATCTCATAACGGCACCTCATTCAATTCTTTTGAAGTTATTCGATCCTTTTCCGCGTTTAAGAATTCCCTCCCTTCTTCCAGTTCGTCCCGAAGAGTAATTAGAACCAATTTAGTCACGTTTTCATGTTCCAATTGAACACCAACAGTTTTTTGTTCTTTTTTTTTAATTTTCAACGGAAAAGATTATTTAATTCAGATCCAATCACAATCTTTTAATAATAATTATGCACGTTAAACATAAGATCACGTGTAATGCATCACATAGTCGAGTCTAAACGGCATTTGATCCTCATATTTGCTGACCAAGTCCTCACCTTGTTAAACGGTCCAAAGCTCCAAAGGTTTGAATAGTATATTATAGAGAATTAATAATGATAGTGATTTAAGAATGCAAAGACTTCTATCAATATGTAATATGTAATAAATGATATTTCTATGTGTGTATAGGAAAAGATGCATCTATAATTTGTTATTTGTCAAGCATTTATTAAAATATTTTTCAAAGTCATCGGGGCAACGTTATCATGTATGACACATATTAATAACAAAACATTTTGAAGCAAAACAATATGCAAAAATATATGTTTTAGCATTTTATAAGAAGAAAAGTTGTTTTAGTGGAAATAGATCAGATATTACTCCATTCTACGGTATTCATCATTTTCCGTTGTTAATTAAAGATGTTAAACTTTGAGTTATTTACATACTATGTTTATATCTCGTGTATTACACGGGTTGCATAAATAAATATTAATTTGTTAGTAATGATTGAGATGTGATATTATTGAAATTACGTACGAGTACGGACTTTAAACTATAAAACAACGATCATTTTTTAAACTTTTATTTTTTATTTTTAAAAGTATATTTTTAACATTTTGTTTCAAAATAAAAATTTTTAAATATGTTATTTTTTAAAAATTTTCTTATGAAAGTTCAAATTTTAATCATACTTCTTTCATAAAAAATTAATTTTAAAAACATAAGTTTTAGAAATTATATTTTTAATCGTTTCTTATTTTTAAAATTTTTTGATGTTTTAGATAAAAAATATTTTATAAATTTATTTTTTATTTAGAAATTACATTTTTAGAAAGATCTCTTTTCTTAATTTATAATAAATATTTTTAATCTTAAAATGAATTAAATAATATTATTAGAAGTTAATGAAATTATTTATTAGGAGAGAGAAGCGGGAAAATAAATTTTAAAAGCTCTATAATTGCATCATGTGTGACCAAAAAAATCTTCTTTTATTAGTATAGATAGATTTCTCTTTTTTAAGATCATTAATTACATATTTCTTTAAAGTAAAAAAATCAATTACATATTTTTTTAAAAAAATATTTTAAATTACACATTTATTCATTATATTAAAATTAACATATTGAAATTTTACTAAAATATTTTTACATATTTACTTTTGTAAGATTATCAAATATATATTTTCTTAAATCTGAATTTTCTGTATAAATAGAACAATAAAATTACGTCTTCAAAAACAAAAGTTGAAAACTTCAAACCAACAAACATCCATAATAAAATTACATTTTTAAAGAAAAAAAACAATTACCAATGTTTTAAATAATTACAATATCAAAAAGTCAAGATATATAAATTCATTAGTATAATGTTTTAAAATCCCTTTTATGGACAAGAAAAGATATTTAATGTGTTAATAGGTAACCGATCACTTTTTTTTAGAGGCGATATGTTAGCACATAATGTGATTTACAGCGGCCAATAATTAAAAAGGTCGACTTCTATGTCACCTTGTTGGAATTTGAAAAAAGAACAAATATGATCGTAATTTTAGTATTATCAACATATATTTTAGTGTATTGAATTAACTTGTTGATCGAGTAAATAATAACAAAGATAAACAAGTTAGGCGTCGTGGGAGTACGGGTTTGATTGAATTCCATATGTTATTTGGGTTTGATGATTAACATTCGGCTTTACATGTTATTGAGTATTTGAGTCATTGAATGTTATTTAAACAAATAATTTTGTTGGGCTCATTTAATGTTTAATACTAATTTTGGTCATAAGAATTTTGTGATGTCTGAGGGTTTTATAGGCCCACATTTTGGTTGATTAAGGAAAAAGTAAAGAACGGCCCAAAAGAGATCTCTGAGCATTTTTATTTTTCTTTTTTCTCTCTCGATGAAATACATAAGCAGAGGCACTCACGATTATAATGAGATCTGAAAAACATTTTTCTCAGTTTTCAAACAAAATTCTATTTAATCAGGTAAACGATTTTGCTTTAGTTCTTAAATTGTGGCCCATAAATTCAAAAACCATAAATTTGTTCTTAAATTGTGGCCCATAAATTCAAAAACCAATGATACTAAGTTAATTTGTGTGTATCTAGCTAAATTATTTTATTTACGGTTGTAGCTAGATTCAAAGATTGGTTCAGAATCTTTCTCTGTTTATGTAGCTAATTAGTAAATCATCTCTATTCCTCTAATGCTCTAAAATATAAAGGATTACACATATAAACAAGAACTGACACCAATGACCTTTAGTTCAACTGGTTAAGATGAGGTACTCATGACATGTAAATAAAGGGGAGGGGGTTGGGGTGCGGTCGTGACTGGAAAACGGATAGGTGGGACTGATTAAGATAACACCTATCATCCGAAGCAGTGTCGTACATTTTCCGTTCAAAAAAAATAAAATAAACAAGAACTGACATGCATTTAAAGTTATAAACAAAAGAGAGAGTAGCTTACTTGTGAAAAATATGCCCAACAGCAATTGCATATCTTGACACTAATCCTCATACAGAGTGTGTTAACAAAAGAAAATTATAAAGATTTGGCTTGTGATATATAACTTCAAAATGAAAATTAAGAAGATTGGCTTGTGCTTTACAAATCCAAAGTGTTATATAACTTTCAAGTCACACCAAAGTTAAATGTTGAATGGTAGATAATTATTCGGTAGATAAAAATAAATGAACATCAATTAGATTCGACATTAGACTACTAAACATATACCAAAGAACATATGTTATGAGATTATCCATTGTTAAATTATTAATGATAAGAGGTTTAGGCTAATAAACAGATGATCAAAAGGTAGATTAAAGGATTACCAAATAGTCTATTAAAACCAACAAACAATCTATTACAACAAAACAAGCAAACAATCTGCTCAATCAAAATTCCAAAAGAGATCAAGACAAAAACACTAACCTGCTTGCTTAGTAGCTTGAATATGTATAATTTCATTCAATTGCAACAAATAATTAACAGACAATCACTTATTCGCTTTAATAATCAACAATATTAAGCATATAACCACCTAGAAATGCAGCAAGCAATCGCACGAATATGTATCAATTGCAGTTGTGGTTTGCATTTCCGGCCAGTGGACGATTTGCGTTTCCAATTGTATTTCCCAAGAATCCATGATTGCATGCCGTTAGAGTCTTTGTATTTCTGATTTCCTGTGTGGTAAGTTTTATTAATCGTCACCCTAACGCTATATTCCCGAGTTTACTTAACGAGAGATAAGAAAGGAAACATTTTCTTTTTCTTTATTTTCTTTTCTCTTCATTTCGTTTCTTTCCTTTCTTTTTCTTCTCTCAATTTCTTTCCGATTTGGAAAGATTGTTTTTAGCCCTTATTTTCCTTCCATTTCTTTTCTTTTCTCTTCATAAGTAAACTTTGGAACACAACTTTTTTGTTTTCCTTCCATTAAAAAAAACTCTGGAACACAACTTCTTATTTATTTCCTTTCGTTTCTTTTCTTTTCTCTCCTTAAATGAACTCAGGGAACATAGCGTAAACAAAAATGAAAAAGCAGCCACGCATTCGGTCATCGAGTTGTCGATTTAGCGTAATTGAGGGTATGAGAGAATGGATGCTCCGTGTAGGGTTTCTGCTTATTGATTTTTATATAAGTTAAAGATAAAAATAATCATTCATGTGGATAAAATATTTTTTCTTTGAAACATGCTAGTAAAAGTAAATGGGGAGTATTATATATTTATATATGTAACTTATGAAATGAAAAAAAATGCACTAGTTATATGACCATATTGTAGTATCATTTTGTATTTTCTTTTCTTTTAGTTTTTTGGCTACTATGCAAACATCTCTTATAAAATGATCGTTGTGAGTAACCAACATCTTAAAAGCTTCCCTCTCAGTCGCTTCTTGCTTCAACCAAAGTTGTTCCATATGTGTCTTGTTAAACTTGTCCAACCCATCCCAAATAGGTATCATATTTTTGGGTACGATTGACGATGATGATTGATGAGCGCTTACTTTCTTTCCTCCAGAGCGATCGTCGTAGTAATCCTTCTCCTCCAGGTATTTCAAAAAAAGGTTAAACTTTTCAAGATGATAAAATTTGTAATTTTACTCCTTATATTTGGATTGTTTTTACATTTTATCTTATTCCTAATAACTATATTTCTAATGTGACTATATTTCTAGGAAACAAAAAAAAATAAACTTATTGAAAAAACTTTGAATAATTTTAATGAAATATCTAGAAAATGTAATTGCTATGGTGTGAAATTTTCACTTAACTATGCATTATTTTTTTACCAATCTCGCGATCAGCTTAAATTATTAAATTCTTTCACATTTATTTGATTCTAAGTATTTGCAAAACAATAGTAACTCACAACTATCACATAGGTGAAGATCACTTATGCTACTAGTGTTTAAATAGTCCATAGCTCGAAACTCATTCATAAACTTATTCAAGGTCAGCATGTATTATATATGACCAGAGCACTTGTTTAAATTAAGGACACTTAAGAAGCTAGGTAACATGCAAGAAATATAAGGTTATAGAAAGTATACGAATTGGCTCCCGGAGCCGCGAGCTTACTCGAACATTAAACGAGCCTAACTCAACTGATCAAATTTTAGGTCGTTAATATTAATCGAGTCGAATCAAGCTGTCTTGTTTTGCTACGGGATGCAATCTCTTGATAGCTTTTGCTACATGGTCATAACCTTGATTATTTAATTTGTCGGATACAAAAATGTTATATTTATCAAGTTATACATTTTTTATAGAATATTATAAACTTAGGAAAATGTTAATCGAAAATAATACTTTGAAACCTAACTACACAATTCATGCATTATGCATTGCCCTTACACATAACATGTGTTGCAGATCACACTCAACTAGTGACTAGTGATTCTAGTTATCTAGAAACTAACAAACCAACATATTTCAATACTTTAACTTTTGAATACATAAGATAGTAGCTGGTAGGTTGTTAATATATTGCATAAAATACTTTTTAACACTTTTAAAAGGGTGAATATGTATAAACCTTTATACTTGAACTTATAAATATGTAAGAACGCTGAATTTTCACCGCACTATAAATTCTTTTGCGGTGTTGCATGTAAGGGCGACGGCGTTGTCACGCACCGTCACACGTCACATCTTGCCAAGGGCGGAGCTTACTATGGGCCGGGGGACCGCCTCTCCTCTTTCTTTCATCATAAGTGTTAATTTCCGGTCCGGTAGTGTAAATTTTCGGCCAGATAGTATAAATTTTTTTAAAAGTATAGATTTCGCCCCCCCTTCAATAATATGATTCAAGTTCCGTCACTGCATCTTACATCAACCTGCTACATTGTGTGGTGCTACATGGCTACTGCTACGGATGGCCTAAAGTCATTTATCTTAGAGATATTAAGCCGCGACGAGGATGTAAACGAACGAAACATTTAACGTAAAGTTCATGAACTGTCTCTGCGAAAAGTTTGTTTATGTTCGTTCGTTTACTAAATTATGAACGAGCACGAACTAAAAAAAATTTGTTTGTTAAGTTAAACAAACGAAAATGAATAGATGTCATGTTTGTTCATTTATGTTCGTAAATGTTTGATAATGTGTTTGTTTATTTTTGTTTGTGTTTTTATTTTATTGATTTAATATTTAAAAATGTGAAACCATAGTTGAGTACTTATTTATTTTTGATGGATTAAATGGAAATATGACCATTTGTATTCATTTGTGTTCATTTATTTTCATGAATATTTGTTCGGTTCGTTTGCATCCCTAAATTATAAGTTATGTTTATGGAAACTTTGGGGTGATACAACTAGAGAGAGACGTAAACATCTTGAGTCAGTTATGAACTACTCAAAATCGGCCCCTTAAAAGCTTGAATTATGGACTCAAACGAGCTAGAGTCATAGCTTCACGTATCGAGTTTAACTTTCATTACAAGATAAATTAGCAGGTTATTTACATAATTTTATTTAACATTAATTTACAATTTAATAATTATTATAATTTATATTATAAATAATTAAACGTAATATATTATGTAGTATATAAAATTTATAATTACTAGTGTATATATAATCATATTGTATAAATAGTAAATAATAATCCCGAAAACTACTCACAAGTTTGTAAGTGACAACAACCCCAGCTAGAGCTCTTAACATAAAGTGGTAAACAAACCAAGTTCAAAATCTTTTAAGTTAGAAGAGTTATGCCCGAGCTTAAGCTATCTTAGATCTTGAGCTCGGCTCGCTTACACCCAAAGACGACGGTAAAATCAAGTCTCGTCTTAGATTTTTCATGTTCTTAAAACATTTTAAACGTAAAAATTAACTATTTATACTCATACTACTTAAATCTTAATCTTGTTATTTCAAAAATACAATGAAATTAAAAAACCAACTCTAAGAGATGGAACTTTTACTTGTGTATATGGGTATCTTCAAAAGATCCGGTGAACAACTCATAAGAAGATATTTTGCGCCAAAACTTCTTCATCATCGATCTCTTCATTCGACTTTCAACAAATACAAGCAACTTGACTTTGCACGTCGGAAACACATATTACTTTATAAGCTAACCTTAAAACAAACTTTTAGTTCAAGACGTCAAGGATCAAGGGATTCATGGCCCTTTTATTTGATGAGTTTGTCGGAATTGTTTTTGAGCCATGATATTAGATGCAACCATGTTCTTTTCACCAATAGGCACATCCTCTGAAACGATGGGATGATGATCGTTATCATGATTGAGAGGGGAGAAGAGTACTGACAGCGCGTCCAAGAAACAACTAAGAAGGGAAATAGAATAACTTCGTTTGTCGTTCATATTGGTACACTCGATTTCCACTCCTTCGCTTTTGGGTTGATTAACACTCATAGTTCGGTAATAGAATTAGATGAATATTGGTACTTGCTTGAATGGAAAATGGCAATGGAGTTGTCCCTTTATATAGAGAAAGATAGAGGGTTAATTGGTCATTATTTTTCATTTTCTACTTAAAAATAGAATTTTAGAAAATAATTGATACTTTTTCACACAAATAGCAGAGTAGGTTGAATAATTGATGCTTGGTGAGAAAGTCAAGTTGAATTATTAGGCTGAGCTTCATGGAACTATCATATTGCCATCATCTCAACTTTCCTACCCCTTCCTCAAGTAACAAAAGCATTATCCTCTTCTTTATTTTGATAAGAAGTTGATTGATAGAGTACATAATGGAAGATGATTTGGAAACTAGTCATATTACTATGTATACTACTATTTTATATTACATAAATTACACATGATACAATTACATTTATTCTATCTACTCTAATAAAAATGTATCTTGGGTTGACACGTGGTATCACCATAATTATTCTCACCAAAATTTTCTCGTCTCTCTATCCTATTAAATAATTACCTTAATTACTAATAATATTCTTTAACATCTTTTTAGATTTAATAAATTAAGAAAAAAATCTATTTATTAATGATATTTCTAAATAAATAATTTTTTATAAAATAATAAATTTTTCTAAAGCATAAAACTTTTTTAAAATACAAAATATTTTAAAATTGGTATTTTTAAAAAGTCATTTTTTTAAAACAAAAAATAATCAAATTTGAAAGTTATAATAGGAAAATTTTTAAAAATGACATTTTTATACGGTTTGTTTTATTTATTCAACCCGTGTAATACGTGGGTTTACTAAAGCTAGTAATAGCATGATACGGAGTGAATTTAATAGTGTATTAATCATATCCATTATATTAAGTATCATTACATAAAAGTAATTTCAAATAACAATTAATTTTTATCTAGTATCCTATAAAGGATTTTAGTCACCTCAAAACCTGGTCAATCAAACTCCGATTGAACTAATTCCTATAATGTTAGAATTGACTCGTCTTATAATTGGATCTATTACCGTCGATAACCATTCCCCTAAATTTCCTAATTGAATTTCGACAGTAAAAGTTATTAAAATATAATTGGTATAATTTCAAAAAGATAACTCAAAATTCAATCAGACAACAAAAATTTTATAACCAACAGTATAAAATTTAAACAAAAATCACGAATATTAAAATAAAAAGTGCAATCTCAGAAACATATAGTGTGTTCTTAGCCTTGTTAGCCAAAATTAGTTTTTAGGATAATCTTTGCATATAGTTAAGAATATTACAAAAATAACAAGTAATTGATGGAAAACAATTAGACAACATAGCCGTTCATGGAATCCATGAGCATAGTAAATTAATAAAAAATACAAAAAGTTCAAACAAAAATAACTTTTAATTTGGGAGAGTATAGAAACACTCATTTCTAAAAGGTCAGTTTTTATTTTACTTTTACTGCAAATAATATAAAAGTGTTATTAATTTTATATAATTGTTAGTGATTTTATGCTAAGCAATTTCTTTCTGTAACTAAGAATTTCAAGTTAGCTTAAGACAACTTATAATTAAGACATGGAAGATGTACGGTCGTGTAAACTAACCTGAATTCAGAAAGGATGAGATTTAGGGTTAAGGGATCATGCCTCTTATGTCTAGGGAAGGCGTCCCTTACGTTTCAAGAAACAAACTCGTATTACTAACTTGATAATGAAAAATGAATCTAAAGCAGCATTAAATGGTAGGAAAGAGACATAATGGTTTATGAAAACTATACACTATAGAAATTGAATACACGATATACCCTCGGACTCTTCATACCAATAAATAATGTTCGTTCTATCCATGAGAAGCTTACAAATTCGTTTTTATTACTTTAGATAAAACTTTTAAAAATGTCACCCATCCTAAGTTATGTTGGTGAACGGGCCAAGGATCTGTTGGCACTCACACAGACCCCAAAGTGAAAATTTTACAAAAACCCTAATATCTTTTAGAGTAAATTGTCGTTCTCCTTCTTGTGGTTTGATCACATTTGTCATTTTCATCCAAAAATATTTTTTCTTACATTTGGCTATTTAAGGTTTAAAAAATGTTACTATTTTCATCTCAAAATGTTAGCTCCATTGTTTTAAAGTGCTAAACATTCATCGTTAAAAGATTACTTATGTCAATTTTTATATAAAAACAAATATCTAATTTATGTTTACGTGTTGTTAATAAAAAATTTTACCACTTAATTCATGTTTTTGATTGAAATAACAACTTTTTTAAACCTTGGGGAGCCAAACGTAAGACAAACATTTTTAGATAAAAATAACAAATATGACCAACTATAAAGAGGAAAACTACAATTCACACTTACCTTCCACCGGTTTTGATTGGTTGAGAGATAAAGAACACAGGCTGGAGATTATAAGTCTGGAAAAATAATTTTCTGGATCCACTATTTTACTTGTACCACTGGCGAAGCTTTATGGGGGCCAGGGGGCACCCACCCCCCCTTTTTTCCGTCAGTAGTGTTAATTTTCGGCTCGGTAGTGTAAATTTCTTGTCCGGTAGTGGAATTTTTTAATAAATATAAATCTCGCCCCCTTAAAATAATTTACTTTCGCCCCCGCCCCCTTAAGGCGTAATTCAAGCTTCGCCACTGACTTGTACTATAGTAATCCAAATCATTGATTGAAAAACATTTGTTGTGTTTTTTTATTTTCTTAAGTTCCACCCTTGGTTACAACTTTTCTTAACATAAAGTATTAAAATTGTCTCCATATAGTAACTAGTCGTGGATGCACTCAATACCACAAGGGATGCATACTCACACGATTAAGAAATTCCTAATTTATTTACTTTAAAAATAAATTTAACTTTTCCTAATAAGACGACGTGAGCGAGTATGTAACTTTAACATGTTTTCTGTTGTCTCATTTCAAACTTTATTGAGAAATGATTTATTTAATATCTTTCATTCTTTTGTATTCTCATCTAGATATCTTTTCTAATGATTAATATCTAATACGAAAGAATTTTAAACCAACTAAAAGTTTCCTCGATGTTTCTAAAATGAACATTATATTATTTTAAAGAGAAAGAAATTGACATATGTAAGTGTATGCTTAAGAACAAGATTATGATACAACAAAATGTTAAAGGTAAATATGACACTATTAAAATTATTTCATGTCAAAGTATCAAATTGATATAGCATTAGGATTTAAATCAAATATATGAGACAATTTAATCAGTGAACTGAACCTAACTCAAAATCAATTTGTTGATGATGTCATCATTTTAATTAATTTAATACATATATTTATGTATATATGTAAGAGATGATTACACTAACACTAAGTTCTACGAGAACACGTAGAACAAATCTAAAACACCTAATTTTTTTATCTATCGGTATATATATTTTTATTAAATCTTGTTCTCCTTACATATAAATGTGTATCTATGTATGTAAAAACCACAAAATAATTTGTTCATATGGTTTTGAGTTTGCATTGTTCCACACATACAAGCATATATGTAGCTTCGGTACATAAACTTCATAATTTTTTAAAAATACAGGCATGGGGAACAACAATCATTTTATTTATAACATTTTCTTTACTATTAAACTTTTTGAAAAAAACACATTGAGTTATTTTATACTATGTGTAATATACAATGTACTCCATTGTAAAGTATATGGTAAGACTACGTATATTAGATGTTCTTTCCTGTACGCTACTCAAAAGTGGGAAGCACCATGTGCTTTTCTTTCTATTGGCGAGATCATTTACGCTCTGTTCCCGAGTCTCATTAAGGAGAGAAATGAAAGGAAATGAATGGAAAGTGAAAAATAATTATGTTCCCGTTTTTTTAAGGAGGGAAATGTAAGGAAACAAAAAAAAACTTTGTGTTCCCGAGATTTTTAAAGGAAGGAAATGGAAAGAAACGAAAGGAAAAATTTTCAATAATTTCTCTTCTAACTTTCCTTCCAAAACGGAAGGAAATGGAAAGAAAAGAAATTAAACACATAAATTTCTTAATTTTTTTCATTTCCTTCGAACTCAGGAACACGAAAATTTAAAATGTCTTTTCTTTTCTTTCCATTTCTTTTCTCTCATTAATTCCTTTCTCTTCATTTCTTTTCTCTCGTTAATTTACTTTCACATCTTTTTTTTTCCTTTCTTTCGTTTATTAATCTCGAGAACACAACGTTAAGGATGTGAAAAGAACAATATATCATGACAGGACCTTAGGAATCAAGAATTCACGTATATAGGCACAAAAGAAAAGAAGGTTCTCAAAAAGCTTGGTTGGAGTCATAAGCTTCAAATTCTTTTTTTTTAATCTCTTTTTTGAAGTAAAAATTAATAGAACATTTAAGATTATAAAGCTTTTACATTTCAACTATGTAAAAGAGACTGGACTAAATAATATTCTGAACACTATAAAGTATAATAAAGAGGAACCCTAATTATATAGAAACAGAAACTAAAAACCTTAGATAAACCTAACTTAACCCTGGGGGCTGGGGCTAACTAAAAATAAACCTTAATGATAAAATACTAATAATTATATATAACAAACTAATTTATCATCTTCACATAAATTTGTAAAATAATATAACAATGATCGACCAGAGAAACGAACTATATTTAATGATGATATCACTTGGTGATTTATTTATATCACAAACACTTGTGCCAATGTATATGTAATGTCATAATACAAAATTTTGCAGCATGATATGGTGTTATGATGCATAACTCATGCCTGAGTAGTAATTAAGTAGAGTTTTTGGCCATCATTAATCATAGCCACATCAGAAATTTTACCTGCATCTTCTGTTATTAGGATGCAAGAAGTGGGATCAAGGTCCAATTGTAAATGATCTGCTGCTGTTTTCAAAAGTTCATCAATGGAGTCGGGAACCCATAATAAAATTCCAAGCTTGTTTTGATCCTTTGGTTCCCATGGCTGAAATGGGTATATGGTACATCTTTTTCGTTGTGTTTTATCTGACACTAGACGCCAATTAGTTCATGGTTAGAACAGTTGATCAAAGAAACGAGAGCAAAACTTAGCCGCATTTGTGCTGGTTAGACATTGGTGCAAAAGTCAACTACTTTTGCACCGATTACACTGACAACCAATAGCACATTCACAAGTGTCATAATTGGCATAACAGTGTAAAAATGCCTATTTTTTACAAGTTGCATATTTTGATTGGATGTAAGTATCTGTAACGGCCAAATAGATAAATATGAAAAGAGGTTAATGACTATATGAGTAATATGTTCAGTCAAAATGGTTATTTACGCAATTTCCCTTGTAAATAAGCAGCATGTAATCGGTTATACGCACCAACTTTCTAGTAGTATGATGAGATTGAGGAGTTACTGGTTTATCGAACCATTGTACTTGATATTTGTTGCATACATATAGTTGTTCTTGTCTTCTTGGCCTCTTGCATATAAGATTGGTAAATCAAGAATTTTGGTTACCTGTTGATTCTTGAGAGCATGAAGGGAATTCTAACAACTGCACAGATTTCGCTTCTTCCAATAATTTTATCAATACTCTGCTTCCAGATGATCTTGCTTCATCAAGTGGAGTGTTACCCCATCTGCACATTCGGACCATAAGTTCTGTTAGACGTCGTATGTTCAACCTTTTGGATTAGTGAAACTGGATATGATCACAAAGTTATACCTGTCTTTCAATAGAACATTAGCTCCAGCTTCAACTAGCAACTTTGCTATTAAATATGATCCTTGTGATGTGGCAACATGAAGTGGAGTTCTAAAATCATAGTCTTTTAAATTCGGGTCAATACCATTTGATACAATCCGTCTGATGAAATCTATGTCCCCTTTTGCCACTATTGAACACATGAAGTCACCAGCATTTTTTATCTGTAATGAACCTCCTCCTTTTACTAGTACGGAAGCAATGTTATCATGCCCGTTCTTGATTGCTTCAAGCAAGGGCGTGTTTCCAAAGTTATCTATCAGTAACATGAGATGAAGTATGTGTAATTAGTTAAAATGACATAACAATCTAAAAAATCTGAAGCTAAATTCAAAAGGGAAAAAGGATGTTTACCTGAAACGTTAACTTCTACACCGTTTTGAATTAGGAAAAGCGTGATATCCATGTGTCCTTTTGATGCAGCAAGATGCTGTACATGCTAACAACTTGTTAGTAAGATTGATACAGAGCTGATCTAAGAGCTAGTGGACTCATACAGGGACCAACTTGATAGATGCAAAAGAGCTAGAAAAGAGGCCAACTTAAAAAGGGGATAACATGGGATTAAGAAGTTAAGGGGCTCATAAGTAATGGCAGAAACATCTCAATGACGGGATCATGTGGCAAAATACTGTTGGACCTGAATTCCATCATTTGGGTGGTGGATCCCGATTACAGACTCAACGGTTTTTCCCCATATGTAGAAATGTTTTAATATTTGATTAGAGTAATTTACGCGTTTATTTAGAAAGTCAATTTCATAATTATGCATTCAATTACCTGTCAAATTTATATTTATCCTGTAAGAGAGGGATTGATGTAATAGTTAAGGCAGTCAATATCATATTAAATTTCCTCAGATTATTTCTTTGTTTATTTATGCTTCCGCTCTGTCAAAGTTTTATACAATTCATGATTTCTTTTTTTGTAAGATTGCTAAATGAAAAACATACCAGGGGTGACCTCCCATCATAATCTTTCTTGTTTGGGTCGGCTCCAGATCGAATTAAGCTTTTTATCTGAGACAAATCTCCATTAAAAGCTGCACTGTTGAGTCTTAGTGCAAGTTCTGCTTCTTGCATTCCAATATGAACTGAGATATCTGTCACCATATGCTTCATGTGAACATCATTTTCTTTATCCTGCAAGAATGTTTTTCAAGATAAATAAAAAGAAACAATGTGAATATGAATTTAAAAATTAAGTGATTACCTCCAGCAGATTGTTTAAAACCTTCCTTCCATCATTAAAATATATTTCAAGAATATTAGTGAAAGTTTGTTTATCAAGCCGCAAAAGACGACAAAGTTCACAAACTCGAACTGTGTACGGTTGTGGAATGTTACATAAAACTGAAACATCCCCAAATGAGTCATGAAGTTTTAGATTTGATACTATTTCTTCTGTTCCATCTTCACAAGCTACAACCTCTTCCTGTTCCAAATATAATTCATCATTCTTATAAAGTTCTAAACTTCAATAAACAGGAAATTAATGCAATAGGAATAAACTTAGGAGTGTGAAGTCCTGACACAACATGAACCTAACATGAAGTTGTGCGTTTGAGTTTAGTCTAAAAGGAGTTGGGTCAGTTCTAGGTCAAATCCCCGAACATGTTTAGCTAAAAGTTCGTGTATGGGTCGACCTGGTGGGTTCATGGTTTGGCTTGTTAATTTGTGTATTTTTATATTTCTTTAAAAAATGTGTTTTATATCATAATTAAACTGATAGAGTATTTTATAGCCAAATTAAAAAGAAAAAGAGAAACGTGCATAAGGATTCACAGTTTAAACGTAAGTATTTAACATATATTAGTAGTTTTTGTTGTAAATTTGTAATTTTAGAGTACAGATATGGAAAAAAAAGAAAAGATAAAATTTCAGGTAAACAGGCCATGTTCGTATCAACCTATGAAACTTATGTCGTGTTCGGGTTCATTTCTCTAATATGGTTTTCAGAGTTTATATCAAAATTTTGGGTTTCATGTTGACCCTCCAACCCATGACACAGTCATCTAACACCTCTTAATAAAAATGATACCAGGTTGCCATGACAGATGAAATAAAGCTGATCAACAACAATCCCTTGCTCCATTATTACTTCCCCAGGAAGAAAAAACTCTTCTTGCACTCTAGTTACAATCTGATTAATAAATTCCGAAGAACACCCCCTGAAAAGAGAGACTTTTTCGATATACTTCTTGTATAGAGTTTCAGATATCTACAAGCAACAAAACACAGTTTAGCAGAATTAAAAACTAAAAAATAATAATAATCAGACAATGTTTGAAATGGACATTAAAACCTGAGCGCGAATAGAGCTTGGAAGGTCTTGAATAACAGCAGAATCAGTGTAACTGCTGTCATATTGTAACCTCAAGTGACCTTTGATTTGATTACGTATGTCTCTACTTAATTGATTTCTATCCATGAATTTAAGAAGATCTGACATTTTATCCCTGTATCTTTCTGTTTTTGACCCTTTAACAATTAAAGCTGTCATGTTACCGATCAAATAAGCACCAAGAACCATATCAAATGAGACATAAACCATAACAAATATCATCTCTCTTAGATTGACTGCATGTATGTCACCATAACCTGTAAAAACAAGTCCACAATCATTCATCATACAAATAATATATGGCATACTAAACTGTTTTATGCAAAAATGAAGGAGCTTGTTACGTACCAACTGTTGCCATAGTAACAATTGCAAAATACATTGATGTTATATAACATTTCCAAAGACCAATGTCTCTGAAGTTCGCGTAACTATAATCACCAAGTTGTAAGCTCCCGATCCATGTGTATCCTTCTTCGACAGCTGGCAGAGTCGTAGCCAGATAATAGAATATGCAAGCAGCCGTATGCGTGCAGTAGAGCTCAACAGCAATAAGCTTTATGATCCTTGAAAATAAGTACTTGACCCGTATGTCTTTTTCTAACCTGGAAAAGAATTCTAGAACCTTCCGCGCCCTTACTAGCCTAATTAGTAGAAGGCATCTCACTTCTTCTTTTCTCCCAGTAGCCTGATTAATATTATTATATGATCCTATGAGCGTTATTGATTGAAATATATGTTTCTCGTATATATGGAGTTTAAAGTAGTACCGCATAAATTATGTCCCAAGGCATGCAGGCAAGTAAATCAAAGATGAAATGAGATTTCAAGTACCTGCAGTAAGATAGTTAACGTCTGAAACTAGTGTGAAACAGTGAAACAACCATAGTAACAAATAAATATTGGTTTTGATATTTTAGGGATGAAAAGCTAACCGAATAGCAATGAGTCGTGGGCTAACTATGATCTTGTAGGTTTGGCTGTCTCTGTAGGCAACAAAGAACTGAACAACAATGTCGACGAAGAAAGCAGCCTGACTAAATATATCTAACAAATAGAGGCGATCAGGTAAACCCCTGAAGAACCCAAATTCGATTGGTGTGAAGACAGAAGAGTAGACTGCCCATACTAATATTACCTTCACCCATGCCCGGTACCATCTGCATCATAAGAGTCTTGAATAATGCATGTTCAGAATTTTTTTAATTTCAAATGTTAGAGAAATTCTAAAGCTTTCATCTATAATATGATACAGAACACTGCACAAGGTGTAAAGATATGGTATGAACAATATGAGAGGCTACAAAATTTGCACTTATACATGCTAGATCAAAATGATATGAACTAATACATGCGATATGATAAGGTATTAAGGTTGCCCGAAAGTGGTATGTAAGGTGTAACACTAAAACTTACGAGTAAACCAGATATAAAGATGGCAACTAGATATGTTGTTTCGGTGGGACACGGTACAATTTCAAGAGGTTTTAGTTACTTATAGATGTGATCAAGTAATCTTACCTGATTTAACATGTTATATGATACACTGAACTAATATCATCATTAGTGAACTTTGTTTACATATCAATTATTTCATCTCTGTGTACGCTTATGGAGTTTTTCATTTATCTAGGCACCAAAATTTACCGAATTTTTTATGTTTTCGTTTCGGTTATGGTTTGTGTCAAAACCAAATAACTGAAATGAATGGATATGTTATGCTTTTATTTGAGTGTTCGTTTTTTATGTTACTATTGATGATAGAAACTTTAAGATGGGTTGGATTTGTCCCAGATAAGGAAAATGAGGAGAAACAGGGAGGTGAGGTGGATAGTGGTGACTGACGTGGAGGTGATTGGCGAAACCTGGTGAATATTCACCGGGTCCAGAGAAAAACAAAGAAGAAAATAGAAGGTGCGCCGGGAAGTTGGAGACGAGGAAAACCAAGAACACCACCCCTGATTTTAGGGAAAATAGGTAATATCAGGGACTCGGGACCACTATGTGTGCCCGAGCGAACGATTAGCTCTAAAGTCAGAGGCCTAAAGAACACAATTAACAAATTGACTGGTCGTACGCATAGAACCCTACTACCAGGTTAATAGACCTTAAGGATTGGATTCACAAGAAATTTCAATTCTTTATAAACATTTATAGGCTCAACTTGTCTATTGTTAATTTTTATAAACAACACAAAAATTTAAATTGGTTTTGTCGATGTGACCTTCCTGCAATTAGCGTTTATCCTATTCACAGTGCTCGAGAAATTACAAAGACATACCATCTGTCTATAATGCATAAAAATTTGAGTTTTTAAAATGTAAGAAAAAAAAACCGTTAAATTAAAAAACCGTCTAAAATAAAACTAGGGCCGGATGCCCTTAGATATACACATATCATCTATTTGACTCGTTACTTGTAACTTATAATCAACAATCTTTATCATCTCTAGAATTAATATTATTTAATTTCACGATTCCATCAACATCGAAACCACTACTCATAATGTAGTGGTTGGGTTGGATCTACCCATGTTCTTTCTGTTGACAGGTGCCTTGGTGGTCCTTGAAATTGAATAAACATATATTAAAAATGTAAAAGATCAAACTTGGCTCAATCGTCGCTATATTTGACTTTTTTTATTTATAAATTCGAGTCTTTTATGTTTGTGGGTTCGGTTTGTTTATAGTAAATATATATTTATTATATATAAATGATCAAACGTTGTCTCAGGATTTCCTAATGATGTTTGGGTGCCGTGTGAAGTGGCAATTACTTGTGGGTTTGCTTGCGCAGATGATATTGATGTGTTTTTATTTTTAGAATATAATAATAAAAAGGCATTTAATATAGTTTAGTTCTATTTAAGATATGTCCTTTGATTTCTTCGACGTTTTAAACCCCACTCGCAAGAAGCAAAATCTGATTAACACGTTAATTGATTAGATATAATTATACGTTACTCCTCGTTTCATTAGATAAGCTTTTACACGTATAACCAAAAAAAAAAATATTAATACAAGAACCCACCCTTATTTCATGTAATGTTAAAAACCTTTGAATGTATAAAACCACTCTCTTTTTCATATATACACAATATGTATTATTTGTTGTATGTTATATGAGCTGTCACATAAATCTTGTGGAGGTTAGCTGATTTTAGTTGATGGAACTACATTAGGTGCCGTCTATAAGAATATAAGTTGTCACTCTACCAAAACACATACGTGATTAAACAAGACGTTTTCAAAGTAAATTCGATCGAAAAGAAAAGAAAAAACTTAACACCACAAGATAAATAATAAATGGATCATATTTTCTACTTCCAAAATTTTTTTTTAAAGTGGATCCGGATAGAATTTCATGTTCATGATTTTATTGACCTTGTAAAAACTTGTGTATAGTTGTCACCAAGAGTTGTGATCGTTCAAAACAGATTGAAGTAACGACGCCCCGATGGTCATATCCACTATTCTAGTGCCACGTGTCCTAACATGTTTTATAACGATCGCTAACCTATTTTTATTTTTATTATCTGTCACTTATAGAATTTAAACCCGAGAGAAAACACTTTACCGTTTTAACTATCATACTTACGACGTGTAATTGCGTATGCGTACTCATAAACCAAAAGCTGAGAAGAAAACCTGTTCTCGGGAGGGATATAGAAGCCTTTGATGCCATCGAACACTTTGTCTCTATCGAACACTCTGTGAGTAGAATCAAGCCCTAAGTCCCACGCCAACAATGCGAACAAATTCCGTCGTCTTCCAAACTTCGCATCATCCCGCAGATTCTCCACTATGTACTCCTCCTCCTCCTCCGTCGCCGTCCTCCGCCGCTCCTCCTCCGTCGCCGCCGCCGCACTCCTCATCTCATACAATCAATCGATTGATCGATTGAAGTATCAGCTGATGAAGTGTGATCGATCGATGTGATTTGATTTCTGCAGAATTGAATGGATGAGATTGATTAGATGGATGAGTGGATGAATATTATATTGATAGTGTGTGTGAATGTCATTGCAGAAGGAGATGGATGATTATGAAGATGGTTGCAGAAGGCTATGGAAGATGGTGATCGGAGAGTTAATTGATTGATTACCTTTGTGTTGTGTTAGTGGAGTCACGGGGAATGAAATGGAGAATGTGTTATGTGTGATATAGATCAAATAGATGTGAGATGTGGAAGCTGTTAGCTGAGGATTTGTTTTGTTTGTAATTTGGATTGGAAATATAATATGGCTAATTGATCTTAGCTGTCTTCAAAGAAAAACGAAATTTGACTTTCTCTGTCTTTTTTTTTAAATATGTTAATATGTTATTATGTTATACTTAATCTTATCTTACTATCTTTTATCATCATGCTTATCTTTTAATAATACTAAAATTCGGTGAATTTAGATCTCTCTTTCCATTTTATTTTGATTATTTCTTTAACGGCGTTTCTGGTACGGAATGTCAATTGGTCATGCTAATTCTGACGCTCCAAGCTTTACTTACATTGGAGTATCATCAAGGAGGAAAACCATTACTGCGGAAAACTCTTTTCAGTTAATTTTAAATTTAAAATCTTAAAAATCTCACGCTCAAACCATTACTCTCATGTCATTAGACCAGAAGACCAACTGTTTTTACTTCAATTACTTATCTTTTCATTTTTTCCCTCCATTTAATATTTTTATAATAACAGCCAAGTTTCTTTTATCATTTTAATGATATTGTTGTGAAGATTTTATTTAAATGTTATATTTTGAAAAAATAAGATAAGCTAAGCAAGACATATATGAAATTTGATTACTATTTGATATTTATCTTTTAAGTTAACCATAAGAAATAAATGAGAAGGAAACGTTTTCACTAAATAATAATTAGGTTCCATAGTTGCTCCATTTTAATAGTAATCGTACTGAAAATTACAGATTCATAATATGTGATGTTTTGCAAACCAAGTACCATACAAAATCTGAGGTGTTATATCCGTACCAAGTTTTCAATACTTCACCGTTTTAGTACCGGGAGACACCATTTTGTTATTTTTCTTCGGTTGTCGCTAACATGCATTTTTTAATTGTAACCATAATCATAAAACCATAATATCAAAAACACCATAATCTAAAAAACTACCCACATTCCTAAATATATGGTACGCACTGCTAAAATACACTATTCTCATTGTTCCTTGTACCGCCAAATAACGTTACCAAATTAATTGAAATCCAAATATCGATACCGATACCATTGACGTCCAGTCAGGACAAGTTCGGTACGAAATTAGTATTCGACACAGAAATCTCATCACTACTAACTAGTAATCGAGTGTAATATATTAAGCCATTTATTTATAGTTCTCAACTTTTAAAAAACACAGCAAATGAAACTTAAGTGATTTTATAGTTAAAAAATATAAGTGACTTTACTAAAATAACATTGAACCTTCCTTATTTTATTATTATTATTTTAACTTATTTTAACGAATCTTGTATTGTTAAAGAAACATGTTTTCACCATATGGTTACAAATAGGGTAGGCAACAACTTGCAGTTCATTGTATTCTGCTATGGTAATGTCTCAAAAAGATTTTGTAACGTTCATCAAACTCATCTTTACATTTAATTTAAAATTTCTAATGGGTTATCAGTTATGCCTCCTCAAGATTGCATAATAACATATACTTAATCCCACAACTCAACAATTCACTTTCTTCATGACAACTTTTATGTAATGCTTAAAAGGTTGAACTACCACATACTAATAAAATAATTCACCAAAAATCCGGTCTGAATAATGGGTTATGAGCACTATAGAGTAACAAAGAAATTAGAATTCTTAAATAACTATCAACCACAAACTGACAATCCTAAAATGCATCCATTGAATCAAAATATAGGATGTATAATGAACAAACTAGAGACCTACCCGGACCCATGAAACAAAACTCAAACATGTTGGTCAGACCAAGACCCACCAAAACACGAGCCAAAGCAATCGACGCGTTAACCAACTAAACCACATTACTTCAATGCTTGTAGAATGTGTAAATAAGTAGAGCATTGATGTGCAGCAACAAATGTCTATTCAATTGCAACAGCATAACATTTATTCCATTGCACACCCCAACAATTCACTTATTTCTTAACCAAAATTATGTGATGTTTGAAGGTTTAACTACATAAGCATGCACTTAATCACACAATTTATAAAATTAAATGATTAAATGTTTTTATTTCCTAGTGTTATTGCATTGTATCGATATGTTGTCTTAATGTTATACTTGTTTGATTAAATGATTTAGGTTTGATTGGCAATACTTGTATAGATTCCAAATTTTGTATCGCTTAGACCATGGTTTTAAGTTTGCTTTTGATTCGAGTTTGGTGATGTGGATTTTGGAGATCTATTGGCCGGCATTTTTACAAATCTTGTTTGTTAATTAGGCCATAGTTTGTTTTGCTTAGGGGTTGTGTGTTTCTTGGGGTATATTCTGAAACCCTGATGCCTTTGTTTGTATTCTTTTAAGTTGTTATCAATAAAATTCTAATATAGCTTCGTGAAAATGGAAAATAAAACTGGTAACACATACTTTCGACCTAGGGGATTTTGAAGTCTTTGACAACATCAAATCATCTCAACTTTATTACATGCATCCAAAGAGGGGAGTGCATGAAAAAAAGATATTCATCCGTAATCTATAAACCTAGACTTTTTTAGGTTGTCCATGTTAGTAGTAATTTCTAACCCAATTCACAAGCCGGTGAAGTTGGGAACTTAAGTTGACAAGTTGGTCAAGTTAGGTTTAATTTCTATTATTTAAGTATTAACTAGTATTAAGCCTCCCGCGTTGCAGCGGGGGGCGTAAAACCATGTCAAGTAGCACCAAGGACATATTATCGTTATCGACCACCAACCGAAACGTAGAATAAAAAACACACCACCGTTAGGTGAAACGTAAAACATATAAAACAATAACTAAGTCGATCTTGAACCATACCGTTAAACGGAAAAAAAAATAAACGTAAAAACATTGAACTATACACGCACTCCACGGCGTGTTAACTCACAAAATGTAAACCGAAATGTAAAGCAAAAATTTTAAAATATAAAAAGTATAAGGACCAAGGTTAAAAGAAAAAAATATTTGGGTTAAATTATAAAATATATAAAAGTGTTGGGTTAAAATAAAAAAAGTTAAAGATTAAAAAGAATAAGACAAAAGTTGAGTACAATTCTTAAAGTATGTTGTACAACACATAATACATATAAAAGTTAGTAATTTTAGTATATATATAATATTTTGTAGTAGAATAAGACTCTAGCCAAGATTTAAGGTTATGTATGAGAGTTTTTTTTTAAATATTGAGCTATTTTTTTGTAATGATAAAATTTTTAGGAGTTTTCTAAATAACGTGTTCCTATATTACCGGTCCACTACTTGACTCTGTACTTTAGGTTTTTCACATTTGGTTTCAATGCTTTCGAACCTAAGCCATCGTGAAAACTGAAAACCAAAAAATCCACAACCGAAGGGTATTTAAAAACCTGAAAATCGAATATTTGGTTTTTGGTTTGGTTTTGAGAGACTACACCGTATTTGTTTACATTGATTCAGAAGAGATTGGTATTTATACATTTTCTTCTCCTCACAAATATAAACGAAACTAACAGAAGTGTTAAATCTTATTCTTTACATCTCCAAATTGCCAATGTGCGACTCTCAATCTACAAGAGAATCACCATTATCTAGTCATAGTGGCCATGAATACTGGGATTTCAACTTCATATTTCGGTTGATTTCTATACATTGAAGGTGATGAACTGACGATTGATCGTTGAACGTTGTATTGGAGAAAATATGTGTTTTTGAAAGTTATGTTTATAGTTTATACAATGATTAGGGTTTATATAAACATAAACACGTGAAGGGTACCGGTTCGTTTTGACCACATCGATGTAGAGTGAAAATGGAGATATGTTTATAGTAGGAAGAAAGAGACCCGAAGGCACGACCTTACTTGAACAGATTTTTGTATTCTTGATTCCTAAGAAGACAGAAACCCATGTATGGTTGATGAGCCATGACCATGTAGCCAGAGCGTGATTAACAAAGCTTTATGGTCGCGACCATGGCTCAGTAGAGGATCGTTGTTGGCTCATCTGATGGGTCTTCGCATGGCTACATGATTGTGTGACAGACAAAAATCTTTTTTTTTGTTGACTTTGGTTTATGATTCTATTATGCATCTGTTTTGAAAGCATTGGTAACTTAGGGTCATCAAATGTTCATAAAGAAGTTGCTTATTATAAAGAGTATATGACTTTTGTCTATTTAATTGGGTATAAAAGATTGTTGTAATTTATTCTTGAATTTGAGTATGTTTGGAGACCTAGCTTTGATATGAGCATTGAGCTAATATGCAGATGCATAAGATGAAGGGTTGGCTTATTTAAATGTGTGTTTTCACCATGCCCACAATGATGCTTGTTGCATTTAGTTGTATAAAACAATGATGCTTATGGGCAGTAGTTACTTTTGAATCCTTCTCAATTAGAAACGGTATTTGTCGATACTATCTATCTTTTGTTATCGCGATAAGTTGGAGAAAGGCCCGACTACTAGTAATCAACTGCAGTTTTATTGAGCTTATCAATGGTGTTTGAAACTCAAGTGAGTGGTGACCTGGGTGGTTATTAACTTTTTATTATCAAAATATATGTAGTTCACCTTTGATTTGATCATGTATGTCTTTCCCTTGCTGTATTTTTATGATTTTATCCATATGTTTTAGGAGATTTTTATTAGTACTATGTTATGATTTATATTTTGTTTTAAATAATGTAACAAATAATCAAGTTGAGAGTTCTTACCATCACAAGACATGATAAAAGTCATCATAAAGAAGCAAGGGTGTTAAAAACATTTTATTAGGTTCATTCATGTTCGCTTACAAACTAGAATGCACATATGATTGTTTGTATTTTATTATTATTTGTTCTACGTGGTTGAATGTCTATGATATTAACAGCTTAAATGAAATGAGTTTTTATTTGAAGCTAAACTAGTGTCAGGTATATGTGATTTAACACAGATTAGTATAGGATATTAACAGTAAATTTAGAGTTAGTAAATGAAGCTTTTTAACACTAGCATAAGTATAGGGGGCGTTTGGTTCGCGTAATTTATTGGAATTGGAATTTGAATTGGAATTATAAGGAATTGTATTTGGAATTCAATACTTTCCAAAGAATTTGGAATTCAAGTGAATTGGAATCTATAAAGTGAATTTAAATTCCAAATGCTTATAAAGGAATTGGAATTTATCACCCGTTGCAAACCAACACCACCTCAATTACTACCGATCATCGCCGCTACATACCACCGACCGCTGTCACTGTCGACAATCGACCGCAGCCACCAACCACGCCCAATGAACGTGCCCGTAGCCGAAAACCGACCGTACCCCACCGCCGCCACCAACGGATAACGCCCGTTGTTGAGAACCGGTAGTCTCCGGTGAGCGCGTATAAACCGACACGGTTCAGCAACGGCGGTTGGCGACCATCGACTGTTAGGGGTGATGGCGGTTGGGCCAAACGTCGGGGTCGTGCGGCGTCGGTGGCACGGTCGGGGGTGGCGATCCGTCAGCGACTGATGCCAGTCGACAGGGGAGGCGACGGTCGGGGTTGGTGGCGGTCGGGGGCGGGGGTCGGCCGTCGACGGCGGAGGTAGGGGGCGGCGCCGGTCGGGGGCGTCGACGGTTGTTTGGCATCGGGTGGAAGGCGGCGATTGGGGTGACGTTCGAGGGTTGGGGGCGTCGGCGGTCGGGGTCGGCAGCGGGCGGGGACTGGCGGTCGGGGTCGTCGGTCGTGTCGGTGGGCGGGGTGGTAGGTGGCGGTTGGTGGTGGAGAATTGAAGGAATTTTAGGGAATTAATTCTAATTCCAATTCAAATTCCTTTCATAACCAAACACGTTAAGAATGAAATTCAAATTATTCCAATGAATTTCTACCAACCAAACACAATGACCAATGGAATTCAGATTACAATTCTATTGAATTCCATCGAATTCCTGCATACCAAACGCACCGTAAGAATATGATTTACCTAAAGTAAAAGTTTCACTAGCTAATTTCGCATGCATGCATAGTTATGTATTTGTACAATATGATTATAGCAAACACATAAGTAATTTCACTTAAAATGTAAACTAATGTCATCAATTTCGGAACATCCGTCTCTATCTTGTATGTCCTTGTTTGAAGTGAGCCAAACACCTAGATTGTCTTGTGTCTTTGAGGTGGAACATATTTCATGGATCCCATGAGACTTTTGGGCTGAATTTTATAGTTTTAAGTTTAAACGACTTAAAACATAACATCTGAATATCAATTAATCACTTACAATGAGTAAATGGAGTTTACGAGCTAGTTTATAAGTGATGAGTTGAGTAGTGTGAATAAGAAGATATTGAGTCGTTCGATGTTAATGTTCTCTTTAACACCATTTATGCCGTTTACCTTTGGACCAAAGAAGTGAGAGTGGTCTTTCATACTATTTATGGACGGTGATGAAAAAAACTATTGTGTATGTTCCTATGATAACTACAAGCTCAGCATCTAAGATGTAAAAAACTTATATGGTTCATAGTGTTTGGTGATGTAAATAACGTTGACCAACAACTTCTAGTATAGTTGCGATTCTACCACCAAAACCAAAATAAAGGTCCTTAATGGGCTATATGCATAAGTAAACGGGCTTTCCATGAGCCTAAATTAAGTATAGGATGAAAAAATAGACTAAATGATTTAAAATGCATGTTGTTATATGATTTCGGTTAGTTTTAATTTCAGTCATCTTCTATGACATCAACCCGTAAAAATTAAAAATCACGATGGTCATTTAAAAACAGAAACTTAATGACACAAATTCTATTTCCAGACTTGAATTGAAGTCAAAATTTAGAATTTTGGTTCTTATTAAACATTAAAGTTACACATCAAACTAATTCATATTGTAATTAAATGTTTGATCTAGCATGCTTATCGATAAATAGTGTTTTACAACAGCTTATTGTATCTACATACAAGTCTTATATCATTCGCTATATTATTTTGTGGGTTACTCACTAACCAATAGTATTTGGTCCATGATACTTTTTAATTAAATTTAAATACGAATCATATCATTTACCAAAATACAATTCAAACCAGGTCCATAAAAAAGTTGAGTCGATCTACGACGAAACCCGGACTCGAACTTAACTCGCATAAAATAAACCCAAGTCAAACCTGCTTGTTCTTATATTTTTCAATTCCTACATGTTCTTTTTCAACTGTTTTAAAAATACAAACATAGATGCTAATTTATAATGACTTTTATTGCTAATTGTTAATGTTAATGTTAATTTATTCACCTCACGTTACATGTTCACCGCCGATGTGGTAAAAAACCGCATCCTCTAGTCATCGATCTCAATTCTCACACTACCAACACCAAAACCCTCACACACCCTACAAATTGACCCACCACCGCTTCCAATCTCAACACCTCACACACGATCCGTCGCCGGAGACACCAATCGCCGTCGCTAATAATGTCGTGGCTGAGATCCGCCGTCAACAAGGCCGTTGAGGTCGGCAACAAGAACAACCTCACTCGCACCGTCAAGAATTACGCCGATACTGTGGTCCAACACGCCGGTCAAGCGGTTGCTGAAGGGGCTAAAATATTTCATGATCGACTTGTAATGTGTTTACTTACTTATGTTCCTTATCAACATTTTGATTGTTTTATTATTATTATTTATTTGTAGTTTATGAAATGGTAATTGGAGTGTTTGTTTGGTGGATTGGAATTAGGGCTTGGTTGTTTGGCTGCTGGAATAAGCTGATTTGTTTTGGTTTGATGTTGTTAGATGTTAATTGTGGCTTTATTTTATGCGTTTAAGATGTAATGTCATTACTTGAACTACTATTGCATGTCGTTGTTAAATTACGCGACCTCGAAATGGAAACCTAATGTTTGCAGGGGAATTGAAGATGCTCTTGATTGAAGCTAGTTTAGTTTGCTAATAAGAGGGGAAGTGATATTTTCTTTAAGAAAGTGATTAAATTGGAATCGATTATCGGTCTATGAAATGATTGGGTGTATGTGTTGAGTTCTATATGGGTTTATTTAGTGGTATGTATTGGTATTGATAAGTTTTTTAGTGATTAGTATACTAGCCTTTGTTATTCTATTGGTTATTGACAATTTGACATTTCCATTTATCTATCTGCTTGTTGTTTCTTTCAATTTTTTTGATGAAGCTAAGCATGACAGGGGGCTAGAAGTTTCAAAAGCTTTAAGCAGACTGTTAAAAGGTTGGAAGAAGCGTCTATTTCTGCCAGAGGTCCGGAAAGGATACACTTGATGCGAAGATGGCTTGCTGCTCTGAAGGAAACTGAGAAGCTTTCAGGGGGTTCTTTTGACGATGATGACAAGAACCATGAAACAAGTCATCCTTCTGAAGAACTAAATGACAATTCGAAAAAGCCATCTCTAGTGAGTAAATAAACCTTTTTAGTATTCCCTTCTGCCGTTGTAGTTGTACCTTTAAGTTTTTAGTGTATACTGCATTTGATTGATCGCCCACCAATTAATATATATCGTTTCTCCTTCCAATAGTGAAGTACCTTTTTGTTTTTTTATAATGTAGTTTTACTTTAATCGCGGTGTAGTTATAATAGAAATAATCAGAAAGATATGTTTTTTTCTTCATTTCTGGTGCATTTTATGGAAAAGGGTGCTTCATTTTTGTGCTAATACTTGGAAATCATGGCAGGTTCTGTACTATGACTCTGACATGGTTGGAGATCCAATGAATTTTCGTGATGTTTTTCTTTATAGCCAAGCTTTGGAGGGCATTACAATATCTATGGTAAGAACAGCTGTCATGTTTAATATCTTTCTTAAAATGCACAAGCAGTCACTGCAGCATCTGTTGTATGTATATATCTCTATAGCTTTTCATGAACCAAAGGCAAGATTGCAATTGGGCATGTGATGCAGATCAATAAGATTTAGATTATATGCTTTCTGTAACTCTTGATGAATTTTATAATCTTGACATACATCATCTTTGTATTTGGCTAGAAAATTTCAACATTTCTTTTCCCCCTTTATAGATTCTTGAACCACCAAGTGAGGAGGAGGTTTCTCTGCTTCTGGAATTTTTTGGGCAAGTATATTTTAAATATTTTATATGAGTTTTATCTTCACATCACGTGAATAACCTAGATTGTTTTGCAGTTGTTGTCTTACTGGAGGAAAAGAAGTTCATAATGCCATAGTCAGTAGCATCCAGGATTTGGCAAAAGCATTTTCAGGCTATAAAGATGAAGTTTTGGTACTAATGAAACTTTCTTGAAATATCTTATACTTTTATCAGCTTTACCATCTCTTAAGTGCTTGTCTCTCGCCCTCCTTTTTTGTTCTCGGGTAGGTAAAGCGTGAGGAGTTACTGCAGTTTGCACAAGGTGCCATCACTGGTTTAAAAATCAACGCAGAGCTTAAGAGGTAAAAGTCAAAATGTTTTGATTTATCAGCTGCAGATTTGCATACTTGTAATGAACTGAACACAGATTACTGAATTCCCCAATTATAGCACAAGAAAGCATGTATATCTGATTAAGCTGATTTCAATTTTTATCTGTTGATGTAATTTTATTCTGAAACGATAATAACATGTGCTGAGTCATATAATTCTCAGAATAGACGCTGAAGCCTCTGTGCTCAAGGAAAAGCTTGATGGAATGGAATCATCTGGGGAGAATATCGGCGATGGATATGAAAAAGCCTCCAAAGAAGCAACCATTGCTACTATAGAGGTGAATCTGTCTTCAGACTTTAATCACTTGAAATCTCACTGGTATTTAGCCAATGCAAGTGATAAGGGTATACTAGGAAGATTTATGCTATATAAATCTAATTGTTACATTTTTCCAGTAGGCCCTTAAGAAGGCTCTGGCCCATATTCGAACTTGTTCTAAACTAGAAGCACTTCTACTGAAAAAGAAAAAGCTTTATGGTGGAGAAACTCCTGAGGTCCATGCTCAAAAGGTAGTTTTTCACTTTTTTGTATAGAATGTTATATATGTTATTGCCTAATATTTCTATAAATTATCTAGCATGCAAGATTAACTGACCCTTCATCTAAATTATACTCACATAGAGATTATGCTTTAATATTTTATTACATGGGAGAAACCTATAAAATAGAGTACATTTAGGGGCCTTGTGGACAGTGAAAATTACGTAGAGTGACATAAGGTAAAATACAGTCAACTGCTACAAACGATGAAGATAAATATTTTGTGGATCTTGTTCCCTTTTTTACGTTTGGTTTCTGCGGTTTTTCAAAAATTACTCATTTTAATGAAGTGAATTTGATAATAATAATATAGTTCATCTATGGTTTGACATAAAATTAATATAGTAAGTAGTAAAAATAGAATTTTGTCATCAAAAAGTGAGGAAAACCTTCCTCTGCTTATAGAAGGAGTTCATAAGTTTTCAAATATAGCACATTTTCACTACATGTCATATGACATTTTCTACAACCACACTGCAGGTTTGGTTTCATTAGGGTAATTTGAAGCACGGTAGAAATGCCTATTATTCTTCAGTCCATATAACAATAACTGCACCATCCTTTCTCTGTTGATTAAGCTAGTTGTATTATATGCTTGCCATTAATTGTATAAATATGTAATTGAACCTTGAAGACTTACTGTTGCATTTGCTATTTAAAGACAATAGAAATGCCTATCATCCTTCAGTCCATGTTTTAAATTATATTCACGTTTGGCAAGAACAATAACTGCAACATCCTTTCTTTGTTGATTAGCTAGTTGTACTATGTGCTTGCCATTAATTGTATAAATGTTCTTCAAAACAAATAAAAAAAATTCATACATATCTAATTAAAACTTGAAGCCTAACTGTTGCATGTTCTATTTAAACACACATTGGGTCACTTTCACTCTTGTCTAACTCAGAAAATATGTTACATTCTTTTACTATCTGTTTCTTTTTTTCCTTCCAAAAAATTATTGTTTAAAAACTTTGATGGGTAGGAGTGTTGTCTTTGAATCCAAACAGGTTGATAAGCTGAAAGTGTTATCTGAATCTCTTGTTAGCTCCTCCACGAAAGCTGAGAAGCGTATTTCTGATAACAGGTATTCAGACATGCTATATAATCTTTTTTGAGGTTTACATATAATGGATGATATATGTTTCATAAATGATTTTCTCCGGATGCTTTGTTGATAGACAAAGTGCATCTTCAGAGACAAAAAAGTAACATGTCAATTTATGCTTTGTTTTCTTTTATATACAACTTTTTTCAGAGTTCAGAAAGAGGAAGCTTTAAATTTCCGTGTCTCTAAAGCAAGTGAAGTTGGTGAAATAGAGAAGGTATCTTTCATGTCTAAATTTTAATATAATGAATGTTATAGTGGTTTATCTTGCATAGTACATACTATGTACTCGAATGGTGGAATCCAGGAACAATGGGGTGAGAGATTTTATTTCTATATTTGAATGGCCTGGTGGAGACTATTGCCAGTTTGCCACTCATTTCGTACATTTTTGAAGAGGATTCTCAGTTTTGGATAGGAGAGATATTATAATTGGTTTTGTTTGTCTGTTGTAGGAATTGGCTGCTGAGGTTGCAGGTCTAGAGAAACAGAGAAATGATCTTGAAGCTGAACTAAAAAGGGTCTGTATCATTGGATTTTTCCTTTCTTCTGCTTCTGGAGGGTTTTTTATTTATAAATACCTTCGAGCATCAGTCTGATATATATAATTATATTGGAGATCTACTTAGGGCTGCTGTTTCTTCTGATACATTCTCTTTTTCATTAAAAAAAACTATTTGTTTTTTCTATTTTGACAAAAGAACTAATTATCCGACTTTTGTTTTAGGTGAACATCTCACTGGCAGCTGCTAATGGACGGCTTCAGAACGTTAGGGAAGAGAGGGATCAGTTCTATGAAGCTAATGATCAACTTGTTGCACACTTGAAAACAAAGGTGCTTCCTATTATTATTTGATCAGTTTACATTTATTATTTTCCCGTCTATTTTCAAATTATACATTTTTGTCGTGCTGCAAAATATTAATAACTGTGTGTTCTTTTTCTTTATGTATAGGAAGATGAGCTAGTGAAATCCATTGATTCCTGTAAACAAGAAGTGAATGTCCTGAATACTTGGGTCAACTTCTTAGAAGATACCTGGGTTCTTCAGCGTGCTAATACGGAGACCAAGGAGAAGCAGATCAGGTATGTTTTCATACTTGAATATTTTCTACTCATATGTTATTAATAATTCATGAAATACCGTGATTAATGTCTAATTAACTTTCTTAAGTGATGAATTGGAAAAACACGAGAGTTATTTTGTCAACTTGGTCGCTAAACTGCTTTCCGCTTATGAGGTACTTTATATCCTACAAATTCTTTCATAATTATATGTTGTTTTTTGTATTTATTATTATTTTTATCTTGTACACAGGAGGGATTGAAGCCTTCTGTTGATCGTATCGAGAAATATGTTGAGAACTTGAAGAGCTTAAGTGGAGGGTAATATTATATGCTTGCCTTCGCTGCAATAGATTTTTAATGTTTAATCATACGAATTACATTCTTCACCTTCTCAATACAGGTCGGATCTACCATCCAATGTGGATAAAGAAGATTCCAAAGTGATAAACCCTAGAAGAAGCCTTGAGGAGGAATATCTGGACTATGAAGCAAAGGTTAAGTTCCATCCCAGATACTTTAATAAGAAATTATTGCAAAAACAAAATGTTTGAAATAATTTGTGCGTAGTCATTCTAATGTTTAATTTCTTTATTGCAGATCATTACAACCTTCAGTGTGGTGGATAACATGAAAGAACAGTTCTATTCCCAACACGGGAAATCTTCCAGGTATGTTAGAATCTGCTATCTAGCTCGGTTTCAATGATCAAATTTTATTTTTATAAAACTTGAAATATGTGTTTGCCTTTTATAACAGGAAAGACGATACAAGAATCAAAGAACTTTTTGAAAATATTGAAAAGTTGAGGGTGAAGTTTGATTCAATCGAAAGGCCAAATCTTGAAATGGAGAATCCTGATCAAGAGGAGGAGACAGCACCAGCTGATGCTGAAACAAGCACCAAGCCTGCAGATAAACCTCAAACCCAGACCCAGACAAATGAGCAGCGGGCAAAGTCACCTACTGCAAAAGGCGACCAGGGTCTTGACCCGCAGGCCGAACTAGCAAAGTTGGAGTCCGAGTTTGGTAAAGTTAACCGTGAGTACACAGAGGAGGAGATAGGTGATTGGGAATTTGATGAGCTTGAAAAGGAGCTAAGCAAATAGTAAAATGATTTAGCTACAATAAAACCATAAATTATAAAAAGAAACAGAAAGAGAGAGTCTGGCTTTGTATGTACATACTTAAAAGTTTGAATGATTTGATTATGTGCTTTGTGTCCATGTAATTCACTAAGCTTGTACAATGTAACACAAGTTTTATATTTGATTCTTGATGCTTCTCATAAGTCTTATGCATACAACAATCATATATATAGACATGTTATTTACTGTATATGTACTGTGATGATACTAATTTCCTTCATGTTTCATAAACATACTTATGATTCCTGGCATATATAGATACATGAATAAAGAGGTGTGAATGCAACATTAATTTTAAGCAAAGAACTATTAGAATTGTATGTGCTTAATGGTTGTTAGATATATACGATTACATGGTAATATTATTAAAGATATTATAACTAGTATGCGGTGAATGTATTGCAATAGATTTCTCGAGTTGAATACGAGGAATGAGTTGATAAGCGTCGAACTCTCTCATGCACACTTAACTATTTTGAAATTCATGTCGTATTTCTATGATGAAACTTTCACAACATGAGTGAGTCATCATCAACATCCATATATCATTAGGCTACAATCCCTTTGATATCACACTAAATCTATCACAAGAAAATTTCTAACAGCCTAATAAATACTAATAGAATAAGTGAGTAACTACAGTCCAAAACAACAATCACAACTAATAAAAATGTTTATTTTTTTATAATTATGATTTGCAGCTTCACAAAAATCTTGCTTATTTGGACAACCGAGCTGAATTCAACTAAATAACCGAAAAATAGTTGGTTTAATCCGATAACCGAACCCAATAAATTGGTTTCGTTATTTATTCGATTAGACGCATATCAAGTTCGAAGAGCCAAAAAATTTACAAAACAGAATAAAACATGTGAACTTATCAAACCCTTAGAGCATTCACAGTGAGTTCCTTACTTTTATCCATATAATTACACTAAAAATCACTGCATTTTCTCTTTCCTTTTCAATTAAATAATACTTTTTATATCTTATCATTACTTTTTTCTCTCTTCTCCACTCACAACCATTTTAAAAAATATTAAAAAATTTATAAGGATTGAATAGTGATTCTTTAAATATACCAATCCACAATAACATTTTCTCTCTCTTTCACTCACAACCACTCAAAATCATTCCATATAATATACCAAACACACTCACATAATTTTAAGGACTCCACTGTGAATACTCTTACTAAATGAAAAATAATAAAAAGAGTTAATTACGCAAATGGTCCCTGTGGTTTATACAAAATAACATGTTTGGGTACTAAGGGTTTTTTATAACAGGTTGAGGTATTGTGTTTTAATTTTGTAACAAGTTAAGGTATTAAGACTAACTGACGTTAGTTTTTCTGTTAAATATAAGGGCATATTTGTCTTTTTAATTTACAAGGACTATTAGTATAATTAAAGGGAATGTTTGGGCCATTTATTATAAATGAATGATTGTTTGTGTAATTTCATACACACACATATATATATACTATACATATACACATATATATAACCACCGGCGACCACCACCACCGGCAGCCCCCGCCACCAGCGGCCACCACCACCGGCGGCCCCCACCACCGTCACCATCACCACCATCATCACCTGGTCACATCCCATCATCACCTACCACGACCAACACCCCAACCATTTCTCCAGCGCCCCTATCTTATCTTCCTACCTCTATCATCGCCACCCACACAACTTGGTCAGCCGAAGCCACCACTACAACCAATTTATCCTACCACACACAACTTGGTGGTGAAGATGACGATGAAAATGATGTTGTTGTTTCATTCACGAGCTAAAGACGATGATGGTGGCGAGGATGATGTGATGGTGGTCGGAGGAGGTGGTCGGCGGTGTTTGTAGGCGGTGGTTGCAGGCAGTGGTCGCCGGCGGTGGTTGTAGGCGGTGGTTGCCGGCAGTGGTCGCCGACGGTGGTTGTTGACAGTGGTGGTGGAGAAATAAGTCTGAAAATAAGGGTAACTTAATACATATATGTGTATATATGATTATTAAATTACACAAATAGTCCTTTATTTATATTAAGTGACACAAACAATCCCTCTAAATTACATAATAGACCTTGAAAAATAAAAAGACAAAAATACCCCTAGATTTAACAGAAAAGTTAACGTCTGTTAGTGTTAATACCTTAACTCGTTACAAAATTAAAATCACAATACCCAAACTTGTTACAAAAAACCCTTAGTACCCAAACCTGTTATTTTCAATAAACCACATGGACCATTTACGTAATTAACTCTAATAAAAATTAAACAAAAGTGTTTGTAACTTAATAGTATCATACTATCATGTGTGTCATTGTATCTAAGAGATCAAGAGTTCGAGTCCTATCATGAACAATAATATAAATAATATAAACGAAAATCCAAATCGGATGGGTCAAATCAGGTAATTCGGGTATTCTTGCCCACCCGTTTATGTATGGTGCACACTGCACACACGCCCGACCCGACTTCTCCACCCGAATAAACTGCAGATCTTCAACTTTTGGGGAAGAAATCTGTAGCGATAATTGAAGTTAACATCAACATCAATGGGGTTAGGGTTTCTAGCTTCAAGAACACTTCGATCCTCATCACCAAGAGTCTTCTTCACAAACCCTAGAAATGCCATCATCAGAACCATCGTCTCAACGCCGGAGCTCCACAAGCCGGAGGCCGTAGCAGAGGCGGCGGCGCCGGAGCCCGATCTCCCGAAGCGGACTCCGATCGCCGGAGCTAGGGTTCATTTCCCCAATCCAGATGACGTCATCGAGGTGTTTGTGGATGGGTACCCCGTTAAGATCCCCAAGGGGATGACTGTTTTGCAGGCGTGTTCGGTTGCAGGTGTTGATATCCCTCGGTTTTGTTATCATGATCGGTTGTCTATTGCTGGTAATTGCCGTATGTGTCTTGTTGAGGTCGAGAAGTCTCCGAAGCCTGTTGCTTCGTGTGCAATGCCTGCACTTCCAGGTTAGATCTTCAATAATAAGTTTAGTTCTGACTTCTGAAACTTGAATGTTTTGTGTTGATTTAAAAGAACAAGTTAGACATAGAGTAGGTGTAGCTTGTAAAAGGCTATGGTTCACTGGATTTCAAGAAGTTAGGGGAGGTTTTGGTTTTTGTGTGAGCTGATGATTGACTGATTATCATATGCAAATTAGTTGCTTTTAAGTTTGTTGGAGAGAGACGTTTATCAATTTAAGCTTCTGATTGAACTTTCAAAGGGTCTGTCTGATCTTAAGTCTTGCTAGCATAGTAGCATAGGCTGTATATTTCAGGGATGTTTACATATGAAATCTTAACTAATAATGTTGTATGGTGGTGATACATATTGCTTGTTTTATGATTTTTGAAGGTTGATATGTTGTATAAGTGTAATTGGTAGGTTGCTTTGCTAATGGTAGAGTGATTAAAAATCTGAAAACATTTTACCTTCATTTTGCATTCCTGTTGCAAAACAACTATCATACTTGTAAATGATAAAAGAGAGAGAACTTATGTTTGTCACATTTAGCATGTTTGGACAAGCTTAACCAAGGTTAAAGTTTTTTCAATCAATATGTTTACATTTGCATTTTGAAACCATTATGTTTTCAGTTTAATAGTTAAAGAGCCATTGCGCTTTCATGAAAAGGCAGAAAGAATAGATTTTCAACTACTAAAGGTTTTCTTATCAAACATTTTTAAATAGTAATGGACTCTTACAGTCAAGGACAGACTCAGAGACCCAGAGTATTGTGAGTTAAGATTTTATTCTATTGGTCAATTCAGTGCTTTTTCACAAGTTTGATGGTTGATTTGCAACAGGAAAGTACAACGGATAAAATTGTAATTCACTCTAATTACTTATAAACAGAACTATGGGTGTTTACCATCACCATGAATGTTTACTGATTGTGATTTCTATCAATTAAAATGTGTCTTCTTTGATACTTGATGCTCCTTGATCTTTAGTGCATTGTAGCAATTATGTATGGTCCTTTTTGTCAAACTTCGTTAGCTAATAATGGTCATAAATCATCAACAACATTATTAAATGCAAATATATGATGTGATTGGATACAAATAAACAACACATATCAATGATTCATATTAGCATCTGAAATAGGCTTGAATTGTGTTAATACCTAAATTTATACATTTTTAACCTTGGGCAGCAAGATACTTTGGCTAGTTTTGTAGTAAATAGTAAATTACTTTTTTGATTTGTGTGTTTTGGTCAAAATTACGGAATATGTATTTAAAATTCACATACTACAAAAATAGTCACCCTCGTTTGCATAATTTTTACAGAAGTTTTGGTTGTACATTAGACATAAGAACCCAGCTCTTAATTTTATGAAATGACCATTTTACAAGAACTTTTTTTTATTTCACTTTAATTTAAATTTTCCTTAATACTAGGTACGAGTCCCCTGATGAATTTGAATTATTTCGGTTGTAGGGATGAAAATAAAAACTGATACTCCAATAGCAAAAAAGGCACGTGAAGGAGTGATGGAGTTCCTACTGATGAATCATCCATTGGATTGCCCAATCTGTGATCAAGGTGGTGAGTGTGATCTCCAAGATCAATCCATGGCTTTTGGATCTGATAGAGGACGTTTTACCGAAACCAAAAGATCCGTCGTGGATAAGAATCTTGGACCATTAGTCAAAACCGTGATGACCCGATGCATCCAGTGCACTCGGTGTGTTCGGTTTGCAACTGAAATAGCCGGGGTCCAAGATCTTGGGATGTTAGGGCGTGGAAGCGGTGAAGAAATTGGCACTTACGTTGAAAAACTAATGACAAGTGAACTCTCCGGAAATGTAATCGATATTTGTCCCGTGGGTGCGCTTACATCTAAACCATTTGCTTTTAAAGCGAGAAATTGGGAGTTAAAAGGAACTGAAAGCATTGATGTTACTGATGCTGTTGGTTCCAATATTCGTATCGATAGTAGGGGCCCAGAAGTCATGCGAATCGTACCACGCTTAAATGAGGTATCAATATTTTTTTTGTACTTTCTTTTTGTCATTATTTTGTGTTAATTTGTGTCTTGACTCAGGACATTAACGAGGAGTGGATTTCAGACAAAACCCGATTTTGCTATGATGGGTTGAAGAGACAGAGATTAAACGATCCCATGATTCGTGGTGCTGATGGGAGGTTTAAGGCTGTGAGCTGGCGGGATGCTCTTACTGTGGTGGCTGAGGTCATCCATCAAGTCAAACCTGAGGAAATTGTTGGAGTTGCTGGTAAATTAAGTGATGCAGAATCTATGATGTTATTAAAGGATTTCTTAAACAAAATGGGATCAAATAATGTCTGGTGTGAAGGAAATGGTAAGAACACGAATGCAGATTTACGTTCGGGTTATCTTCTAAATAGCGGTATCAGTGGATTGGAAAAAGCTGATTGTTTTCTTCTAGTTGGTACTCAGGTAACTCATTTTTTAAAATTTATAAACTCTGTTTATTCAATTATTACCCTTAATTCTTTTTTACTTTTAAATGTCAGCCACGGGTGGAAGCTGCCATGGTCAACGCAAGAATCCGTAAAACAGTTCGAGCGACCCAAGCTAAAGTTGGCTACATTGGCCCGCCCGCTGATTTCAACTATGATCATGACCATCTTGGCACAGGACCAGAAACCCTAGCTGAAATAGCAGAGGGCCGCCACTCCTTCAGCTCAACCCTTTCCACCGCCAAAAACCCTGCCATCATAATTGGTGCTGGAGTCTTTGAACGTGAAGATAAAGATGCCATTTTTTCAGTTATCCAATCAATCGCCGCCAAACACGAAAACTTAATCAGACCTGATTGGAATGGAATCAACGTTTTGCTCCTCAATGCCGCCCAAGCTGCCGCCCTGGACCTTGGTCTTGTACCTGAATCTGACAACAGCATTGAATCGGCTAAATTCTTGTATCTGATGGGTGCTGATGATGTTGACTTAGAGAAGCTCCCAAAGGATGCTTTTGTGGTGTATCAGGGACACCATGGCGATAAGGGTGTGTATAGGGCTAATGTTATTCTTCCAGGAGCCGCGTTCAGTGAAAAAGAAGGGACATATGAAAACACAGAAGGGACAGCTCAGCAAACGGTGCCAGCTGTACCAACAGTTGGCGATGCTAGAGAGGACTGGAAGATTCTCAGGGCACTTTCTGAGGTTTGTGGGGTGAGGTTACCTTATGATACTATTAGTGCAGTCAGATCACGTATAAGAACCGTTGCACCAAACCTTTTGCATGTGGATGAGAGAGAACCAGCTACATTTTCTGGTTCAGTTAAGCCTGAGGGGTCAGGCAAGGTCAGTGCAACGCCGTTTGGTGTTACGATTGAGAACTTTTATATGACTGATGCGATTACAAGGGCGTCAAAGATCATGGCTCAATGTAGTGCTTTGTTGAAAAAGTGAAGTTGGTGATTGTTAAAAGTTGTAATAATAAAGGTGTGATTTCACTTTTTGGTTGGTGGAATACTGTTGTTTTTGTAATAGCGGTTTTGAAGATGAAAAATAGAGGGAAGAAAGCAGTTGCCCTAAGTAGAGTTGATGCTTATAAATGGCAGCTTTGACATTGATTAATGGTTTTGTAATACATGATTGATACTTATATTGTTGCTTCTTTTTTTGGGATCATTGCTCATGTTCAAGTGTCACCAATACTAGTTGCTTTCACTTGGTTAGACCATTTCTAAGCAACTAGACTAAGCTTAAGTTTTGTGAGAAATAGGTTAGATCCTTAATGAGCTTGGATTTATTTTTCAACAAGGAATCAAAATACTTGTTAATTAATAAGCTCAATTAATTAATAAAAAGTGGGTGGGTCTCGGAGGCTTTGAGTAACTGGTAAGATTGCTTTGTTGTCTTATGGTTAAAGTTCAAGCCGTAAGAAACAAGCTTCTGTTTTGCACCGTAAAGCTAATCACATCCCGAAGTTGATTCTCGTAGCAGGCTGCAACATACAGTCATTTGATTCTTGTGCTTCAAGTAATCCCAAGCAAAAACCGTCAAGGAAGAAAGCCAACCCGGAAACATGTTGTCAATCGTAGCACTGCAGATAACAAATTTTATAACATTATCTCTGCAAAAACGTGTTGTCAATCCTTTTAAGTTGAGTAATTTCTCAATGATTAATACTATCAAGTTGTATTATCCCCTGCAACTTTTTTCGCTCCCATACAGATGCATAGTCTCCTATGCAGTTACTTTCTACAGATTTTAAATCTTTTTCTTATCTTTTCCTGCAATAAAATGATTGAAACAGAAAAGGAGAAAGGTTTAATTGTAGAAAGAAGCATAAAAAAAACAGTTTTCCCCAAAATTTTAAAATAACTGGGAGAATATAACATCTGCTAAATGTCCACCAAATTACTCAACTTGCTCAAAACATGGAAATAGACCAACCCTTTTAACTTCATCAAACGGTTTTTGTAAGCATTCTATTAAGTAATCCAAACCATCCAAGTTTCCAAAAAACAAAAGTGGTTTTAAGCATGCCTGAATAGTTTATTCATCTACGATCCCAACCTGCGATGTGCTTCACTTGTGATGCAGGAACAGGCACGGTTTTATCACCACTATACTATGAAAGACTATACGTGATACTAATGTTTAACCCATCCCCGCTGCATCACTTGCAACAATATGTCATATTCATTACCTTGTTCGTTAAACACGTTAGCTTGAGCCTTAATATCTACAGTCTATGGGTCTCAGGTGGCAATGCACTGTAAATAACACAATATGTCATATTCAATACTTGCAACCAAGCAATATCATGCCTATTCTTATCGAGGAATAATGTACTGAAAAAAGTCTGAATCATTTTCTAGAAAATAAAACTATGTCGAATTGAGCAGTGAGTTGGTGTATATAACATATCACAGGCGACCAACAAGTTACCAGTCAATTATACATTAGAAAATACATAAAAAAGCATTATACTTTTTACCAAGTAAAGATGCGTAGTTTTATGATTATTTTACTCCTTAGAACACGAAGAAATGCCAGTTGATTTGTGTGATTTCTCCCAATTTAAACCATCAAAATGCTTAATCTCCACATGGGTTAGTGTTCCAGGATCAACACACTTGTATGTAATCGCTATTCCATCTGGGTTTGATTTCGGTGTATAAAAAGATGTTATGCCACACACCTTACAGAATGTGTGTTTTGCTGTGTGAGTTCCAAAAGTGTAGGTGGTCAGGAACTTTCTGGAGTCGTCTAGAAGCTCGAATCTTTGTGAAGGTACAATAAAGTGAGTGTTTCCTCTCATGGCACAGCTTGAGCAATTGCACTGCCAGGCTGTAATGCTGGCCGGTGACTGAACTCGCCACCTCACATGTCCACAGTGGCAACCACCGTTGTGTATTATCATCTCGAAATTCATGTATTTAGGCCCTTGAGTCTGCAATCATACAGAAAATAATGTTTACACATCAATGTGTATCTTAATTGATATTGGTTTATCAAAAGATCTTGAGGATATATAAGGTAATATAGATATTAACCCCTACTGAAAACATAATCTTTGATCTTCATAAGAAAGATATCAACATATTAATTCTCGGATTAGGAAAAGACTTGTTCTAACCATAAAAGTTAAACTGTATAACTAATAGGAGAACACAAGTGTTCACTTTAAATGTTCAACTACAACTATAAAACGCTTAATAGGGAAATCAATCACTACTCAGAATTCGTAACAAGAGACAAAAATGAAGTAGCAACTCAATGAATGTATGCATCTTGTGTCCATTTACATCATAGTGTGGGCCATTCATATGTAAACTTCCTCTTCTAAAATGTTATAATATGTGAAACAAGCTGTGTTATCTGCTCCTACAGACCTACTGATTAGTGATTAACAGAGTATTTGTAAATCATCATAAGCACTTGAATATTCAGTTATTCACAACTGCTTATGTCATCCTCAGATTGTAGATAATCACAAGCACTTTGCTTCTATCCAAACACATTAATCCTAAAATCCCTTAAATTGTTGAGTAGAACAAATTTGTGCATAAATTTTGTGTGCAATTTTCTAGATTTATAGAACACACTTATCAACCTCCAAAAGCAAGCTACAAAGAGTGGATGATGAAACAGTGCACTAAATCACACCATTAAATTAGCCCAATCTGTGATTTATTGATCAAATAGGGTTTCACGAATATGACATCTGGATTAAGATCACTTGTAATAAGCAAAATACAGATTAGAATCTTATGATGGCATGAAGAAGAAAGCATACCTGAAGAATGCAGAGTTGTTCGTGCAGAAAACCCTCACAAACAAAATACAACTACACACGAAGAGAAAACGAATTGGTCGCTACACCATTATTACCTGTTATGCCTTTATGTTTTAACTACTTCACCTATGTTTTTTTTTTTGGGTCCTAATAAAGAGACAACACCCATATAAATCGGCACCCTTCTATACGACGCGTATGGGTCCATACGCGACGTATAGGGTCGAATACACTGAAAACGAGAAAAATTCAGGGGCTGTCAGAGAGCTATACGCCCCATATAGCCCTATACGACCCCCCTATACGACACATATAGGGCTATACGACATTCAGGGGGCTATCAGAGAGGTTATACGCCTCTTATAAGGCTATACGACCCCCCTATACGACGTATGTGGCTATACAACCGTATAGAAATTTTAAGGTGTTGATTTAAAATATTGGGGTGTATATTTAACACATCTCTTTATAACTACTAATGGTAACATTGACAGGTTAGTAGTTCATTTGAACATCTTATTCAGTACGAAACTCAAAAGTACACTCAGAAAAACTCATTTTAGATGAATATTTTTTTGATTTAACTTGAAACCCTTATTTTTTAATCATAAATGAGACTTAAACCTAAGAATTCCTCATATAATGAAGGTTTCAGGCATTTTATTTCAACCACTTGAATTAATAATCATTGATACTTCACCTACTTCTAAATCTATAATTTATAGTTTTTGAAACAAAATGTGAGGAAACTTAAACTAATTGGCATGATTTGAGATGGGCAAATCTCCGATTACAATCTGGTATATGACCAAAAGACCGTTAAATAAGCTACTAATGCAAGAGATAAAAGAGTTAAATAGTTTTTAACTGCTTCACTAGTCACTAGTTGCGACTACTTTTGACCAAGTATCATCTCTGAACTGCCCACCATCATATGGGTCAACTAAGTGGATCTGGACGGGTTGGATTCAAACCACACCCACCGGGTACATATCAGGATGTTGCTTGAGCTTTATTCCCTACTTGCTATAACAATGTGAATGTCGTGCATCTTTCGACAAACCTAGCATAAACGTATATAACATAGAGGATGGATATTCTTATTGTAGAAGAACAAGTGTCTATAGGTTACTTATGTGTGCTTTATATCCCATCAAGTTCAGAAAATATTCTTCACCAAAAGACTACCATATTCATCATCTCCTGTATCAACATCACCTCATCCAACTTGGGGTGTAATTATGTTGATAATATAAATAAATTACATGTTAGGCTCAAAAGTTGTTAGCCCGATAGTCAGATGGGCTCTAGGGTTATGTTTTCTTATAAAAAACCGCCTAAACACGCACAAATATGTATAACTTGTAGAGTGGTAAAGACCAAATGGAAGAACTCAACACAAAATACTAGTCTGATGGGTGAGGGAACCATTTGGCCTTCCAGATCAATTGTCCATACAACCGATGTGTGACAAGTCTCATACCTTGCAATGGTTTCGGTCCATAACATTCGCCCCTCCTTAAGGACCAACGACCTTCTTGGTCACGACTGGCTCTCTCCAGGCCACCACTCCGAAGTTGACTCTGATACCACTGTTACAGACCAAACGGAAAAACTCAACCCAAAAGACTAGTCTTATGGGTGAGAGTGTTAGTTAATTCATTGTATTGTTTAGTATTTTGTATTTTGTGATTAGAATGTATTAGTTCATAGTGTAGGGACTAGAAGTGTAACATGTGAGTTAGTTAGTTAGAACTTCTAACTAATATAAGTATGTGTTGTATATTGTAATTGGGTTTTTAACACCTTAATAAAATTGATGATCTTCATGTTCTAAAACTAATATTTGGTATCAGAGCTTCAACGGCTCTCGATCCAATCGGTGAATTCCTTCCAAAGTTCTTCCAATCGCATTCCCGATCCTTCGACGATTGCAACCACAACGGGTTGCAATTGAGCCCACACGCGATCAATTGACGGAAATTCGGCCTTAATCGGAGACCTGTGACTCGATCCCATGGCGGACAACAATCGGCAAGTAGCCCTGAGAGACCTGAACGATTCAATTTCGTTCAAGATTCCGATCTTAACGCCCACCACGTACACCTCGTGGGCAATCAAGATGGAAGCGTTCATGGATGCCCAGGGACTCTGGGATGCCATTGAACCTCCGACGACCGCGGCAGTCGATGAGAAGCTCGGCAAGAAGGCCAGAGCATTCATATTCCAGGCATTGCCAGAGGATGTACTAATGCAGGTTGCTGCATTCAAAAGTGCGAAAGACATCTGGGGGGCCCTGAAGAAGAGGTTCGTCGGAGAAGACAGGGTAAAGCAGGCAAGGATCCAAACGCTGGATCATGAGTTTGAGATGCTGAAGATGTCCGAGAATGAATCAATTGATGATTTCGCAGGGAAGATGGGAGAACTAGTGTCAAGATATCGAGCTCTGGGAACCACAATCGCAGCCTCCAAACAAGTGAGGAAATTCTTGAAGGCTGCCCCGGAGAGACTTCTCCCGATTGTGGCTGCCATCGAGCAATTCTCCAATCTTGACACAATGGCCTTTGAGGAACTAGTGGGGAGATTGAAGGCGTATGAGGAGAGGATCAAGCCAGCTTCCCAAGGAAAGAACTCCTCTGGTCAATTACTCCTGACCAGGGCTGAATGGCAAGAAAGGATCAAATGTGAATCCAAAAGTGATAGCCACAAACAGTCAAGTTCTGGGGAGTCAAGAGAAAGACATAGAGGCCGTGGAAGAACTGGGAAGGGTAGGAACTTTAGACCCCACTCTGATGGTGGTGACAGAGGGGCCCCTCCAAAGAAAGACAAAAGAAACATGAGATGTTTCAATTGTGATCGTCTGGGGCACTTCTCAAGTGAGTGCAGGGCCCCAAAGACAAAGAATGATGAAGCCCATTTGACCCAGACCCAAGAGGATCAAGAACCCACTCTCCTGATGGTGAGGGTGATACAAGACCTGGGTTTGCTTGAAGAAAACAATGTTTACCCGAAGGAGATGACCACAGAAGTAGATGCCAGCACATGGTACTTAGACAATGGTGCTAGTAACCACATGACAGGAGTCAAATCTCACTTCACTGACCTGGATGAGACTGTTACTGGGAAAGTGAAGTTTGGAGATGGCTCAGTTGTTGTCATAAAAGGTAGGGGATCAGTTTGTTTTCAGTGCAAGAATGGTGACCACAAAGTAGTCACCAATGTGTATTACATCCCTGCTCTCATGAGCAACATATTGAGCCTAGGCCAATTAGATGAGGTTGGCTGTAAGATTCTGATGCAAAATGGATATCTGTGGGTATTTGAGAGGGATGGAAGAACCCTCCTGAGAGTTAAGAAAGGTAAGAACAGGCTCTATAAAATCAGCATGGATGTAACCCTCCCTAAGTGTCTGTTGGGAGAGGTGAAGGATGTGGCCTGGATATGGCATTCAAGATTGGGTCACCTGAACTTTGACTCAATTAAGAACATGTCCAAGTTCAATATGGCAAGAGGTTTGCCTAGAATTGACCACAAGTCCCAACTATGTGAAAGCTGTCTAGTAGGGAAACAAAGAAGGCACCCCTATCCTACAACAAGTGCATACAGGGCAAACAAGCCATTGGAGTTGGTTCATGCAGATTTGTGTGGTCCTTTGGATCCACCTACCCCTACTGGGAATAGATATTTCATGTTGTTAGTAGATGACTACTCTTGATACATGTGGGTGTATTTCTTGAAGTCAAAGGATGAGGCCCCTAAAGCTTTTCAGATTTTCTTGTCTCAGACTCAGGTGGAGACAAACTTCAAGCTGAAAGCACTAAGAACAGATAGGGGGGGGGGGAGTTCACATCCAAAAGGTTTGAGCAATTGTGCAGCCTGGATGGGATCAAAAGGTATCTAACTGCACCATACTCTCCTCAACAGAATGGGGTTGTGGAGAGAAGAAATCAAACTATAATGGGTATGGTTAGGTCAATTCTTAAGGCTATGAATGTACCTTTGTGGTTGTGGGCAGAAGCAGTGAGACACTCAGTCTTCCTGCTGAATAGAAGTCCAACCAAGGCCTTAATCAACATGACTCCTTATGAAAGGTTATTTGATAAGAAGCCACAGGTAAAACACTTGAGAGTGTTTGGGTGTATGGCTCATGTGAGGGTCAGTGATCAATTGAGAAAGTTGGATGATAGAAGCACACCAATGGTGCATCTGGGGTTGGAGCCTAGTACGAAGGCTTATAGGATGTACAATCCTGTGACTAGGAGAATAATAGTCAGCAGGGATGTGCATTTTGAAGAAAGTAAACCTTGGAAGTGGGACACAACAAATGTGTATCATTCCAACCAAAGCTATGCTAGCTTTGGTGGAGAAGTGAGTGTTCCGGATCAAAGTGGTGGTTCCACTAGTGAAGCCAGCCTTGAACAGACTCAGTTCAGTCATGACAATGTGCAATCTTCTTTTGATGAAGGTAGATGGAATGAACCTGATCAGTCTTATGGAATAGAGCAGGGCTCAGGGGGTGATGAAGGGGAACTCACATCAAATGATCATGTACCTAGATCAACATATGATGATACCCCACCTAAAGGGTTTACTACTTTGGATGATGTGTTTAGCAGAACAGATATCTTGGAGAAAGTGCCTTTTAAACCTCCAAACTTTGATGAATCAGAGTTGATGTTACTCCTGGAAGAGCCTGTGAGATTTGAACAAGCCAAAGGACATCCAGAGTGGATGAAAGCCATGAAGAGTGAAATTGAAAGCATTGAGAAGAATGGCACCTGGAAATTGGTTGACTGTCCTAAAGGTGTGAAACCTATTGGTCTAAAGTGGTTATTCAAGCTCAAAAGGGATGCTGAGGGAAAGGTGACCAGACATAAGGCTAGGCTGGTAGTAAAGGGGTATGTGCAACAGTATGGTGTTGATTATGAAGAAGTTTTTGCCCCGGTAGCCAGGTTGGAAACTGTTAGGCTGATATTGGCTATGTCAGCAGTGAATAGGTGGAAAGTACATCATCTTGATGTAAAGACAGCATTCCTCAATGGAGAGTTGAAAGAAGAAGTGTATGTGATTCAGCCTGAGGGGTTCATACAACCTGGAAGTGAAAGAAAAGTCTACAAGCTTTTAAAAGCCCTGTATGGATTGAAACAGGCACCTAGAGCTTGGAATGAAAAACTGCATAATACATTGATCAAATTTGATTTTAAAAGGTGCTCAAGAGAGCATGCAGTGTACAAGAAGAACACAGAATGGGGTACTTTGATAATTGGTGTCTATGTGGATGATATTATAGCTACAGGATCTAATGATGATGTGATCAAAGAGTTTAAGTCTATGATTATGTCTTGTTTTGAGATGACTGATTTGGGATTACTCAACTATTATCTGGGAATAGAAGTTAAGCAAACAGCTGAAGGGATTTTCTTAACTCAATCTGGGTATGCTAAGAAGATCCTTGAAGATCAAAAGATGTGGGAGTGTAACTCCACAAAGATTCCTATGGATCCAGGATTGAAGTTGGGTAAAGATGAAGATGCTGAGTCTGTGAATGTGACTCAGTATAGGAGAATTATAGGTTGTTTGAGGTATATCACTCAGACCAGACCTGATTTGTGTTATTCAGTAGGGATTGCTAGTAGGTTTATGGCAGATCCTAAGGCATCACATTGGCAAGTTATCAAGACTATTCTTAGATATTTGAAGGGGACTGTGGAAGATGGAATATGGTATGAGTATGGGGCTGCTGAAGAGCTGATTGGTACAGTGATAGTTCACATGCTCCCACTAAATCTGATGGAAGGAGCACTACTGGGATGGTGTTCTATTTTGGTGGTGGTCCAGTGAGTTGGGTAAGTCAAAAGCAAGCCACAATGGCTCTGTCTTCCTGTGAAGCAGAGTTCATGGCAGCTACAGCCACAGCTCAACAGGCTGTGTGGCTTAAAGGTTTGATAGAGGAGTTAACAGATCAAGAGATGGGTCCTATTTTGTTGTATGTAGACAACAAATCAGCTATTCAGTTGATGAAGAATCCTGTATTCCATGGCAGGTCTAAACACATAGATGTGAGGTACCACTATATTAGAGGATGTGTTGAAAAGAATCTAGTGGTGGTAAAGCATATAAGTGGAGAAGAACAAAAGGCAGATGTGTTGACCAAAGCTTTGTCAAGGATCAAGTTTGCAGAAATGAAGTTGAAGTTAGGAGTTGGAACAATGCAAGAATTAAGGGGGTGAATGTTAGTTAATTCATTGTATTGTTTAGTATTTTGTATTTTGTGATTAGAATGTATTAGTTCATAGTGTAGGGACTAGAAGTGTAACATGTGAGTTAGTTAGTTAGAACTTCTAACTAATATAAGTATGTGTTGTATATTGTAATTGGGTTTTTAACACCTTAATAAAATTGATGATCTTCATGTTCTAAAACTAATAGAGAGAACCCATTTGGCCTATAAATCTCACATCAATTGCCCATACGACCGCTGTGGGATAAGTCACATATCTTGCAGTGGCGTACCTAGGCTTTAGGGAGGGGGCAACCACCCACCCTATTTTTTCCCAGTGTTATATGTACGTGAAAATCCCGACCGTCCGCCATAAAAAATTGCAATGCCCCCCACCCCCCCCCCCCCCCCCCGCGGCCCCCTTTTAAATTCTTGAAACGAAAAGAAGAGCAAAATTATCTCAAATACATTGTTTGGAGCGTAACTACAATGAGGTTCGGTGATCTTCCGACAGGCCGGCGAACCATATTTTCTCACTAACCGAGTTTGTAATCGAACGGATTTTTGAAATTTCACTCTCAAATAATCATGTAATTAGTAGGAAGAAAAAAACTATATCAAGATAAATATATCTGATAATAATACAGGTTGAATTTAAATTAGTTTCAAGATTGATCTCAAACATGTTGAACATATCACCAATTTTATAAGTATAATTGTTTCAAACATCACATATCACCACTTTCATGAGTATAATTGCTTCAATACGATTCTTGATATATATACATATACGCAAATTCACGAGTTTGGAAACCATTTTAACGATTTTTACGTCAATGAACCAACCCGACCCGATCTGACTCGAACCGCACTGAAAAAATATATATTATATTGCGATAGCCGAAATGACCCTTAAATTTTCCCCCCATGAAAAAAAATTCTGGATCCACCACTGATATCTTGTAATTGTTTCGGTCCATAACACGGAGTTATAAGATAATATATCTTATCTACTCTCACGTATACCGGAATATAAGTTGACGTTATGTGTTGATTATTGGGTGCATTCATGAAATGATTTAGCAATCACATTATGTGACAACTCGTCCATTAAGTCCATTTCATTGAAGAGGACATAACATAACCTGAGGAAAATGACCAAGTGCAAATCTATACCCATAAACTTGATGGGCTTACCTCCCTGGCCCATCAAATTAATTAATCAAGTAGCCCATTTGGCCAGTTATCTTATCAATTGGCAACCATAGCTTTCAAGAAGACGTTCAAATGATAAAGTGATGTATTCTTACTTTTAACGTTATGGGTTCAAATACTACAGATGTCATCTGACGTTTAACGTGTTTCATACCAAAGGGCGTTTATACTAACGGTATTAGCGTGTATAGCAAAGGTTTTCCACTCTAAATGATTGAGAGTTCTAATCTTAACCAAACATTGATGTATATTTAATTAGGAGTAGATTTGGAGTTTTTGTGAGTTATTCTTTCTAGTAAAAGAAAAAAGAATTAACATGTTTCATAACGTGAACGTTTTATGCATAGTTACATCAACATCTTGACTAGATTATATAGGACGTTGATGTTTTAAATGATTTCACAAACTGTGTTTTATATTATTTGATGAAAACATTTTCATTTACCATTAAAGTTCTTTTCAAATTAACCATAGGTAGTCTTAACACATAAAATACTTGAAAACTTTAAGCAATTATAGTCGAAAGAGAAACTGACCCAGTAAAAAAGTTCAGGTTTTACCTTTGTTTAGAAGTAGACTTAAGTTTTTAATATGTGGCTATTTTTCATCACAACTTGTGCATCACGACAGCTTTGTACAACATCAAATTTTTTCTTATGACAAAGTATTGTTTTTATAATTCTTAAAATATATACTCATATTAACCAACCAATATTAAGTTACGAAATGTTAGGGTAGACATGAGTATATTATTTCTACAAAGGAAGCGTAAGATTTGGTCAGCTAGGGAGCAACCAAGTTATCTGGGAGTGGAGCATCAAATTAGTTAAAATTGGAAACAAAAATGTTATAGATCAAACGTTCAATTTGGCTTTTTAGGTAGTTCGAATGTTTATTTTATTAATTTTCTTTTTGATTGAATTGTTGTTTTTTTTCCTGTGGTCTAGTCAGTCAAGTTTGTTATTTTCATTCAGAAAAATGTTTTTTCTTGCATTTGACTCCTTAAGGTTTAAATAGGTTATCATTATCATCCAAAACCATGAATTCCGTGAATAAAATTTTTATCAACATGTAAATATAAATTAGGATTTTGTTTTTATATTAAATTTACATACCTACCCTTTTAACGATGAATATTTAGTATTTTAAAATAATGAAGCTAACATTCTGGAAGAAAATGACAACTTTTTCAAACTTTAGAGAGTCAAATGCATGAAAAAATCTTTTTTAATAAAAATAACAAATGTGACCAAATAAAAGGAAAAAAAAAACGACAATTCACTATTTCTCTTTTTATGATACAAAAATTACAAATATCTCAAATGTTAACTCATACCATGGTTAAAACGGGTCGGTCACTACGCTTTAAGGACCCCCGACCAGCGACAAAGCACCAACCCGACCCAACCCATATCGCGCAAGGCCAGCTAGCTAATTACATGTGATTTGTTATACTTTAATCAAAAGGAAAATGAAAGAACCATACATGCATGATCCCATGGACCAGCTTAGCTAGCTTGGATGTAGATGTAGACATCACGCCCATGCATGACAGGTCTTTAAATGAGTGGCTTGAATCTTACCTTTTTTTTTGAACGGCAAATGTACGACTCTGCTTCGAAGGATAGGTGTTATCTTAATCGGGCCCACCTATCCGTTTCCCAGTCGAGACCGCACCCCCAACCTCCTCAGGAGGAAACTCATTGCTGAGAAAACCCCTTGGCTCAACTCTGAGCATTTTTGCTCAGAGTGAAACTTGAACCCATGACCTCCCCTTATTTACATATCATGGGTATCTCACCTTGCCTACAATATCATTTAAGCTAGCTCAGGACCAAGGGTCACAACTCACAACTCACACGCATGGGCATGGGCAACTTCACCTTGACACAACACAAGGATCATGTCAACAACAATCACTTTCAAACTCATGATTTTTATTGCAATTCTGCAAGTACTACTGTCCATCACAAGCTACTGCATGGACATGATTCAACCTATGTTCCTGAATAAAGACACTACCCCATTAATCAATGACCCGACCCGGCTTGATTTCTTTCTTAAAAATAGATTAATAAATAGTGATTATATGTTCAAATCTTATGAAATGTTGCAAGGATACAAGGAAAATGATTTGGTGGTGGTGGTGGTGTTAGGCTTTGTTCAATTATTTTTAAGTTTTTGATGTTTATTTACGGAGGTCGGTAGTTTTAGTAGTAACAGTCAGATTATTTAAAAGATGTCAAGATTTGAATCTTGTCATCCTGACATGATGTATATTACATATTAATGTAGTTTAAAAGTAAGAATATATAAGTCATTATACAACTCCATTTATTTTATTCATTTTAGTAGATAGTTTGTCTTGTTTCAATTTCTGATCGAGAACCACATTAAACAATGTTTTTTTTAATTTATTTGTTTTGGAAGTTTGTAATTGGTAAGGTTCAAGCCGTAGGAAACAGACTTCTATTGTGCACGGTAAAGCTAATCACATCCCGAAGTTGATTCTCGTAGCAGGCTGCAACATACACTCATTCAATTCTAGTGCTTCAAGTAATCCCAAGCAAAGACCGTCAAGGAAGAAAGCCAACCCGGAAACATGCAGTCAATCGTAGCACTGCAGATAACAAATTTTATAATCTCATTCTAACACTAAATCCTTTTAAGTTGAGTAATTTCTCAATGATTAATACTATCAAGTTGTATTATCCCCTGCAACTTCTTTTTGCTCCCATACAGATGCATAGTCTCCTATGCAGTTACTTTCTACAGATTTCAAATCTTTTTTTGCCTTTTCCTGCAATAAAATGATTGAAACAGAAAAAGAGAAAGGTTTAATTGTAAAAGGAAGCATAAAAGACAGTTTTCATCAAAATTTTAAAGTAACCGGGAGAATGTAACATCTGCTAAATCAAAATGTCCAGCAAATTACTCAGCTTGCTCAAAAAATGGAAATGGACCAACCTTTTTAACTTAATCAAACGGTTTTTGCAAGCATTCTATTAAGTAATCCAAAACATCTAAGTCTAAAGTGGTTGTAAGCACGCCTGGATAAATACTTCATCTACAATCAGCCCAACCTGCGATGTGCTTCACTTGTGATGCAGGAACAGGCACGGTTTTATCACCGCTATACAATGAAAGACTATACGTCTGATACTAATGTTTAACCCATCCCCGCTGCATCACTTGCAACAATATGTCATATTCATTACCTTGTTCGATAAACAAGTTAGCTTGAGCCTTAATATCTACAGTCTACGGGTCTCACGTGGCAATGCACCGTAAATAACACAATATGTCATATTCAATACTTGCAACCAAGCAATATCATGCCTATTCTTATCGGGGAATAATGTACTGAAAAAAGTCTGAATCATTTTTTGAAAATAAAACTATGCCCGAATTAAGCAGTGAGTTGGTGTATATAACATATCACAGGCGACCAACAAGTTACAAGTCAATTATACATTAGAAAATACATAAAGAAGCATTATACTTTTTAACATGTAAAGATGCGTAGTTCTATGATTATTTTACTCCTTAGAACACGAAGAAATGCCAGTTGATTTGCGTGATTTCTCCCAATTTAAACCATCAAAATGCTTAATCTCCACATGGGTTAGTGTTCCAGGATCAACACATTTGTATGTGATCGCTATTCCATCTGGGTTTGATTTCGGTGTATAAAAAGATGTTATGCCACACACCTTGCAAAATGTGTGTTTTGCTGTGTGAGTTCCAAAAGTGTAGGTGGTCAGGAACTTTCTGGAGTCATCTAGAAGCTCAAATCTTTGTGAAGGCACAATAAAGTGAGTGTTTCCTCTCATGGCACAGCTTGAGCAATTGCACTGCCAGGCTGTAATGCTGGCCGGTGACTGAACTCGCCACCTCACATGTCCACAGTGGCAACCACCGTTGTGTATTATCATCTCGGAATTCATGTATTTAGGCCCTTTAGACTGCAATCATACAGAAAATAATGCTTACACATCAATGTGGATCTTTATTGATATTGGTTTATCAAAAGATCTAATATAGATATTAAGCCCTACTGAAAACATAATCTTTGATCTTCATAAGCAAGATTTCAACATATTAATTCTCGGATTAGGAAAAGACTTGTTCTAACCATAAAAGTTAAACTGTATAACTAATAGGAGAACACAAGTGTTCACTTTACATGTTCAACTACAATTATGAAACGCTTAATAGGGAAATCAATCACTACTTAGACTTCGTAACGAGAGACAAAAATGAAGTAGCAACTCAATGAATGTATGCATCTTGTGTCCATTTACATCATAGTGGGGGCATGTATATATAGTGTATATAATATATAGAAGGTGGAACCACCCAAAGCAATGCCATTCATATGTAAACTTCCTCTTCTAAATGTTATAATATGTGACACAAGCTGTGTTATCTGCTCCTACAGACCTACTGATTAGTGATTAACAGAGTATTTGTAAATCATCATAAGCACTTGAATATTCACAACTGCTTATGTCATCCTCAAATTGTAGATAATCACAAGCACTTTGCTTCTATCCAAACACATTAATCCTAAAATCCCTTAACTTGTTGAGTAGAACAAATTTGTGCATAAATTTCGTGTGCAATTTTCTAGATTTATAGAACACACTTATCAACCTCCAACAGCAAGCTACAAAGATTGGATGATGAAACAGTGCACTAAATCACACCATTAAATTAGCCCAATCTGTGACTTATTGATCAAATAGGGTTTCACGAATATAACATATGGATTAAGATCACTTGTAATAAGCAAAATACAGATTAGAATCTTATGATGGCATGAAGAAGAAAGCATACCTGAAGAATGCAGAGTTGTTCGTGCAGAAAACCCTCACAAACAAAATACAACTACACACGAAGAGAAAACGAATTGGTCGCTACACCATTATTACCTGTTATGCCTTTATGTTTTAACTACTTCACCTATGTTTTTTTTTTCTGGGTCCTAATAAAGAGGCAACACCCATATAAATCGGCACCCTTCTATACGACGCGTATGGGTCCATATGTGACGTATAGGATCGAATACATTGAAAAAGAGAAAAATTCAGGGGCTGTCAGAGAGCTATACACCCCATATAGCCCTATACGACCCCCCTATCAGACACATATAGGGCTATACGACGCGTATAACAAATTTCGACACTGACTACAAGAAAAAATTCAGGGGGCTATCAGAGAGGTTATACGCCTCTTATAAGGCTATACGACCCCCCTATACGACGTATGTAGCTATACAACCGTATAGAAATTTTGAGGTGTTGATTTAAAATATTGAGGTGTTTATTTAACACATCTCTTTATAACTACTAAGGGTAACATTGACAGGTTAGTAGTTCATTTGAACATCTTATTCAGTACGGAACTCAAAACTACACTTAGAAAAACTCATTTTAGATGAATTTTTTTTTTGATTTAACTTGAAACCCTTATTTTTTAATCATAAATAAGACTTAAACCTAAGAATTCCTCTTAAAATTTAATGAAGGTTTCACGCACTTTTTTCAACCACTTGAATTAATAATCATTGATACTTCACCTACTTCTAAATCTATAATTTATAGTTTTTGAAACAAAATGTGAGGAAACTTAAACTAATTGGCATGATTTGAGATGGGCAAATCTCCGATTACAATATGGTAACATTGATAAAATATTAATTTGTGTAAACATATGACCAAAAGACCGTTAAATAAGCTGCTAATGCAAGAGATAAAAGAGTTAAATAGTTTATATATTTATAAACTATATTTAATAATCACACCCTTATTAGTTATTTCCAACAAATATTTAATTACATATATAAATATGATTAAAATATAGTTAAATCCGGTCCAACCGGTCCGACCGGTCCGACCACCAAACCAGTAAGGCGTCCGGTTCGACGTCCGATCCGGTTCCGAAAACATTGTTTTTAACTGCTTCACTAGTCACTAGTTGCTGACTACTTTTGACCAAGTATCATCTCTGAACTGCCCACCATCATATGGGTCAACTAAGTGGATCTGTACGGGTTGGATACAAACCACACCCACCGGATACATATCAGGATGTTGCTTGAGCTTTATCCCCTACTTGCTATAACAATGTGAATGTCGTGCATCTTTCGACAAACCTAGCATAAACGTATATAACATAGAGGATGGATATTCTTATTGTAGAAGAACAAGTGTCTATTGGTTACTTATGTGTGCTTTATATCCCATCAAGTTCAGAAAATATTCTTCACCAAAAAGACTACCATATTCATCATCTCCTGTATCAACATCACCTCATCCAACTTGAGGTGTAATTATGTTGATAATATAAATAAATTACATGTTAGGCTCAATAGTTGTTAGCCCGATAGTTAGATGGGCTCTAGGGTTATGTTTTCTTGTTTTTAAAGTTAATATACTTTATAAATTATGCTTGTAATGGATCATTACATAAACATATAACAAACCGACCAAACACACACAAATATGTATAACTTGCAGAGTGGTAAAGACCAAATGGAAGAACTCAACACAAAAGACTAGTCTGATGGGTGAGGGAACCATTTGGCCTTCCAGATCAATTGTCCATACAACCGATGTGTGACAAGTCCCATACCTTACAATGGTTTCGGTCCATAACATTCGCCCCTCCTTAAGGACCAACGACCTTGTTGGTCACGACTGGCTCTCTCCAGGCCACCACTCCGAGGTTGACTCTGATACCACTGTTACAGACCAAACGGAAGAACTCAACCCAAAAGACTAGTCTGATGGGTGAGAGAACCCATTTGGCCTATAAATCCCACATCAATTGCCCATACGACCGCTGTGGGATAAGTCTCATATCTTGCAGTGGCGTACCTAGGCTTTAGGGAGGGGGCAACCGCCCACCCTATTTTTTTCCAGTGTTATATATACGTGAAAATCCTGACCGTCCGCCATAAAAAATGCAATGCCCCCCCCCCCCCGCGGCCCCCTTTTAAATTCTGGAAACGAAAAGAAGAGCAAAATTCAAATGCATTGTTTGGAGCGTAACTACAATGAGGTTCGGTGATCTTCCGACAGGCCGGCGAACCATATTTTCTCACTAACCGAGTTTGTAATCGAACGGATTTTTGAAATTTCACTCTCAAATAATCATGTAATTAGTAGGAAGAAAAAAATTATATCAAGATAAATATATCTGATAATAATACAGGTTGAATTTAAATTACTTTCAAAATTGATCTCAAACATGTTGAACATATCACCAATTTTATAAGTATAATTGTTTCAAACATCACATATCACCACTTTCTTGAGTATAATTGCTTCAATACGATTCTTGATATATATACATATACGCAAATTCACGAGTTTGGAAACCATTTTAACGATTTTTACGTCAATGAACCAACCCGACCCGATCTGACTCGAACCACACTGAAAAAATATATATTATATTGCGATAACTAAAATGACCCTTAAATTTTCCGTCCCCATGAAAAAAAATTCTGAATCCACCACTAATATCTTGTCATTGTTTCGGTCCATAACACGGAGTTAGAAGATGATATATCTACTCTCATGTATACCGGAATATAAGTTGACGTTATGTGTTGATTATTGGGTGCATTCATGAAATGATTTAGCAATCACATTATGTGACAACTCGTCCATTAAGTCCATTTCATTGAAGAGGACATAACATAACCTGAGGAAAATGACCAAGTGCAAATCTATACCCATAAACTTGATGGGCTTACCTCCCTGGCCCATCAAATTAATTAATCAAGTAGCCCATTTGGCCAGTTATCTTTTCTATTGGCAACCATAGCTTTCAAGAAGACGTTCAAATGATAAAGTGATGTATTTTTACTTTTAACGTTATGGGTTCAAATACTACAGATGTCATCTGACGTTTAACGTGTTTCATACCAAAGGGCTTTTATACTAACGGTATTAACATGTATAGCAAAGGTTTTCCACTCTAAATGATTGAGATTTCTGATCTTATAACAAACATTGATGTATATTTAACTAGGAGTAGATTTGGAGTTTTTGTGAGTTATTCTTTCTAGTAAAAGAAAAAAGAATTAACATGTTTCATAACGTGAACGTTTTATGCATAGTTACATCAACATCTTGACTAGATTATATAGGACGTTGATGTTTTAAATGATTTCACAAACTGTGTTTTATATTATTTGATGAAAACATTTTCATTTACCATTAAAGTTCTTTTCAAATTAACCATAGGTAGTCTTAACACATAAAATACTTGAAAACTTTAAGCAATTATAGTCGAAAGAGAAACTGACCCAGTAAAAAAGTTCAGGTTTTACCTTTGTTTAGAAGTAGACTTAAGTTTTTAATATGTGGCTATTTTTCATCACAACTTGTGCATCACGACAGCTTTGTACAACATCAAATTTTTTCTTATGACAAAGTATTGTTTTTATAATTCTTAAATATATACTCATATTAACCAACCAATATTAAGTTACGAAATGTTAGGGTAGACATGAGTATATTATTTCTACAAAGGAAGCGTAAGATTTGGTCAGCTAGGGAGCAACCAAGTTATCTGGGAGTGGAGCATCAAATTAGTTAAAATTGGAAACAAAAATGTTATAGATCAAACGTTCAATTTGGCTTTTTAGGTAGTTCGAATGTTTATTTTATTAATTTTCTTTTTGATTGAATTGTTGTTTTTTTTCCTGTGGTCTAGTCAGTCAAGTTTGTTATTTTCATTAAAAAAATGTTTTTTCTTGCATTTGACTCCTTAAGGTTTAAAAAAGTTATCATTATCATCCAAAATCATGAATTCCGTGAATAAAATTTTTATCAACAACATGTAAATATAAATTAGGATTTTGTTTTTATATTAAATTTACATACCTACCCTTTTAACGATGAATATTTAGTATTTTAAAATAATGAAGCTAACATTTCTGGAAGAAAATGACAACTTTTTCAAACCTTAGAGAGTCAAATGCATGAAAAAATCTTTTTGAATAAAAATAACAAATGTGACCAAATCACAGGAAAAAAAAACAACAATTCAGTATTTCTCTTTTTATGATATAAACATTACAAATATCTCAAATGTTAACTCATACCATGGTTAAAACGGGTCGGTCACTACGCTTTAAGGACCCCCGACCAGCGACAAAGCACCAACCCGACCCAACCCATATCGCGCAAGGCCAGCTAGCTAATTACATGTGATTTGTTATACTTTAATCAAAAGGAAAATGAAAGAACCATACATGCATGATCCCATGGACCAGCTTAGCTAGCTTGGATGTAGATGTAGACATCACGCCCATGCATGACAGGTCTTTAAATGAGTGGCTTGAATCCTACCTTTTTTTTTGAACGGCAAATGTACGACTCTGCTTCGAAGGATAAGTGTTATCTTAATCGGGCCCACCTATTCGTTTCCCAGTCGAGGCCGCACTCCCAACCTCCTCAGGAGGAAACTCATTGCTGAGAAAACCCCTTGGCTCAACTCTGAGCATTTTTGCTCAGAGTGAAACTTGAACCCATGACCTCCCCTTATTTACATATCATGGGTATCTCACCTTGCCTACAATATCATTTAAGCTAGCTCAGGACCAAGGGTCACAACTCACAACTCACACGCATGGGCATGGGCATCTTCACCTTGACACAACACAAGGATCATGTCAACAACAATCACTTTCAAACTCATGATTTTTTATTGCAATTCTGCAAGTACTACTGTCCATCACAAGCTACTGCATGGACATGATTCAACCTATGTTCATGATTCAAATCTTATGAAATATTGCAAGGATACAAGGAAAATGATTTGGTGGTGGTGGTGGTGTTAGGCTTTGTTCAATTATTTTTAAGTTTTTGATGTTTATTTACGGAGGTCGGTAGTTTTAGTAGTAACAGTCAGATTATTTAAAAGATATCAAGATTTGAATCTTGTCATCCTGACATGATGTATATTACATATTAATGTAGTTTAAAAGTAAGAATAGATAAGTCATTATACAACTCCATTTATTTTATTCATTTTAGTAGATAGTTTGTCTTGCTTCAATTTCTGATCGAGAACCACATTAAACAATGTTTTTTTTAATTTATTTGTTTTGGAAGTTTGTAATTGTAATAATATCCAAGACTTCAAATGGTTGTTCGTAGCCCCATAGTCTTATTGCCATTGGAATTAGTAATTGCCTCTAATAAAAATGATGCACAATTAAATCCTCTCAAATGTACAATTAGAAGTGAATAGAATTGTTGTACAAAAATGGTTTGTTAGAAGAATTCAATGTTACATTATTGAATGAACATTGTCTTTAATTTCATTGTTTTGAAAAGACAATGCCCTGAACCAGATATATTCTGTGGACTTTCTAAAAAACATTTTATATACACATAACACACGCACATATATACAAACATTTAAAGTTAAAATAAAAACTACAATTTGTAAATTTATCTAAACACAATAAGCATATATACAAAAAATGTAAAAGCACTAAAACTTTATATTATCTATATACAATTTAAAAAAATGTTACATTTGTGACTAGAAGTTAAAAAAAGAATGGTGTTGGAGTTTCTAGCGGACACATTATTGATAAGACACAAGGGCAGGGACGGTGTTGATACGGCACATTTCAGTGTCGTATCAGTCTTCATTGGCAAGCACTAGCAACGAGGAAGTCACGAATTGGATTGAATCGTCTTCAACGGACAAGCCATTGTGGTAATGGTGGTCCCTTCTTTCTTTAGGTGTGTAATCAGCGCAATTAAGATTATAGATAAAACAACTAAAACAATTCTTGAGATTATTCAGAATTTAAGCGAAAACGGATACATGTATGTATGTGTATGTGTGAGTAACTATGTATGTACGTAGGTATGTACATGGGATATGTGAGTAGTATATAAGTATATATGTGTGTTACCAAGTGATAGCTTTAAGAATCTTCACATGGGGTCTCAATTTTCTTCACATGTGATCTCAATTTCAATTCACTCAATTTTAATCCTTTTAATGATCATCTTGTTTAAAAAAAATATACACACACATGTATGTGTTTGAGCGTGTTAATTTCAAAATTAATATTATGTTGAAGACAATATGTTGGAATTTTAGTAAAAAATATGGTTTTCACTTGTATTGAACATTACTACTTATTTATATTTATTAGTAAAATAATTATTTATTAGTGTGAGTTTGTATTTTTTTTATGTGAGAGAATCACAACGAATCAAATTGTGCTCAAACAAAACTAAAATAAATAAGATATCGATGCTTAAAGTTGATGTAATAAGTAAAGTAGTTGATTTTGTCCCACATTGGTAGAGTGATAATACAAACCTTTAAGAGGTGAAGTATATAATGAGTTTCTTTATCCCATATTGAAAAAGTAATAAACTTTTGGAATGAATTTTTTTTAATAATCACTAATTACAAGATTAACTCAGTGTTAATAACGAGACATTTAGAATGAATTTCTTAATTATCACTAAGTATAAGATTAACTCAGTGTTAATGATGAGACTTTTGGTATGACTTCTTAAAACCCTTACATGATCATACATTATATATAAGGACATGTTCCTTGTTGTAGTGCTTTTTGAGAATTTCGATAATCCACAACTACTCAAACTACTCAAAGTATAAGATTAACTCAGTGTTAGTACGAGACTTTTGGTATGACTTCTTGAAACCCTTACATGATCATACATTATATATAAGGACATGTTCCTTGTTGTAGTGCTTTTTGAGAATTCGGATAATCCACAACTACTCAAACTAAAAGTAGACCACTCCTACTTTCATTTTATAAATCATCATCTTCTTTTTATTTTTTTTCATCTTTCAAGATACTTTTTATCCAGTTTTTGTGACCTCGGATGCAAGGACATCTTCGGGTGTACAAACATACTATTTTGGTTGTTGTACCCTAGGAGACAGACGCATTCGTCCGAGAATAGACGCGAAATCTGTTTTAAGAGACATCTTTTGAATAGAAATCCTCAACCAACACTCAAGCTTTTGGTTAGTTCGTTATGCAAACAAAGATAAAATTGTGAAGAATATCTGCGATTTCATGATAAGTCTACGGTTTACCTTGGTTTCAATGCATATAATCTTTGTTATTACTTACAATCGGTTTGTATGCGGTATTACAATTTTGTATTTCCCATCAATAATGTGATTATCATTTTTTAGTTATTAATAAAAGTAAACCTATGTTCTACGCAATACGTATCAGAATTTGAATATACACACGTAGATAGTTACTATCAATACTATATTGTTTAAAAATAAATCTTAAATATGCTGAAATCCACACACGTTTCTGTCAAATGTATATAATTATGTGTGTCAAATGTGGTTCTTAATATTTTAACATATCACTTTCTATCAAATAAACGCACATTGTATAATTAATCGTTCATCGTAGTACACTGAATTGAAGTTGTGGTAAATTTTGTATGTTGGTGCCACATCATGTGTACAAACAAAACTCGTGCTTTAATTCTGATTGCATCAATTGGACCCACCAATATTTGAATTTGTCATTTACTAATTATGTCTCGTGAAGAGTTGTCTCATCTCATGTACAAAGAATCCGAAAGATGTCGATTAAGGTTTTTAATTATAATAATTATAATTATAAGTTTGATTCTTAATAAATTTGCTAACATCTAGTAACCTCTGAATGAAGGGTACACGAAAACATCAAAGGATATAACCCATTTCATGGCATTCTAGACTTAATTAGATGATTTATTTTTAAGCGATACATAGTATCTCCAATTTAGATACATTATAAATTAGTAAATAAAGTTAAGAAATTGATATATAGTGTTAAAGTGTGTTTTCAAATAGTAACTATATGTTTAGATAACGTATGAACTTTTAATTGCATTTGTATGACGTCTAGCTATCATGATTTATCTGTATTTATTACGTATTGTTATAACTCATATGAAGTTGAGTCATATGTGCCGCATTAGCGACATAGAGTTCGCTGTCTCAAACGACGAACTTAATGTGAGAATGTCCAGACTTTGTGATTCTAAGTTGAAAACTTCTAGAAAACACTATATTTTTAGATTTTTTTATCTTTAATATATATTACAAAATATTTTAAAGTTCACCTTTAATTTGTGATTCTAAAATTTACAATTTATCCTTGCATAAATGAAACCATACCATTTTTATGTTTACCTTTTTGGTCATGTCTTGTCACTCACCACTTGCTTATTCATATCGATGAGAAAATTTAAGAAAATCTTTAAACCTGATTCGTGTTACTTTTTTTAACGTCAAATATACGATTTTGTTTTGAAGTGTATGTATTATCTTAATCTACTCACCAATTTATTCGTGTTATTTAGAGAATAAAATGGGTGGGTTGGTTGGATTCAAATGGGTTATTTGTAGCATGGGTTGAGTCATTTATGGTACGGGTTGGAATTGTTTTCGAATATATTACAATTATACTATATATAAAAATATATTTCAAGCCAAATGCCTCATAATAAATAAAACTTAAAGTATATCTTTTTTACTCGAATGGTCATGCTAAACGTACTTCAGTTTTGTCACATCAGTAATTTCATATTTCCAAAAGTTAAAAACATGCGTATACAAGAGCGTACATGAGGTATACAAGGTCAAATACAAGAGTATACAAGGACGAACAAAGTAGAAATGTAAGAGTATACACATCGAGTAAATTGGGTGTATATAAAATCCTATACATGTATATACTATTGGATTTGTGAAGCCTTTGGACTTTGATTTCAGTCGACCACGGAAAAACGAAAGGGGACTCGACTTTTAGTCCCATATTTTAGTTTCTTGGGTAAAAGAGATACGTTTAACCAATCCCTTATAGAAAACTTAGTTACGAGATGTAATAATAGCACACAGAACGTAGTAAATTCTGAATTAAAGATGTATGTGTTGGTGTAACTTGTGGAGTAATGGAGTTAGAGTGCGAATTAAACCACCATGGCTCCACCTCATCATCATCTTCATGTGACATCTGACATTACAGGTGCACGAAGTTATAAGTCTTACAATCAAAGTCCACATGTCGTAAAGATAGTGAAATTGCAGGTTGCATGTTGGAACATTCAATCAGACAATTTTTGTTGTATAAAATTAATTGGAGCTCCATTTGTTGAATATTAAACCGTTGAAATCATCGGTTCATCATGTATGCATGTTGTTTATACATTGGTTTATTGGCTTTTATACTAGTTTTAATAATTTGTGCATCAGACGAGTTAAATAAATAAAATATTAAATATAATAAAATTTATTAATTATAAAATAATATTTTAAGATAAAGTATAAGTGAAATTACGTATTAGTAAGGACTATAAGTAATAAAACAATGATATCATTTTAAAAAAGATTTCCACAAGAATGGAATAAACATTTTGTTTCAAAACAAACCATTTTATTTTTAAAAATTTTCTTATTATAACTCTCTATTTTAATTATTTTAGGTTTATAAAAATTTTACTTTTTAAAAACATCAGTTTTCAAAAATTTTTCATAATTTTAAAAAAGTTTGATGTTATTGATAAATTTCTTATTTTATAAAAAATCATTTTCTTAGAAATAACATTAATAAAAAGATATATTTATCAATTTATTGAAATACTATTTGTAATACATTTTGTTTCAAAACAAGCCATTTTATTTTTAAAAAATTTCTTGTTATAACTCTCTATTTTAATTATTTTAGGTTTATAAAAATTTTACTTTTTAAAAACTCTAATTTTAAAATATTTCATGTCTTTAAAAAAGTTTGATGTTATAGACAAATTTCTTATTTTATAGAAATTTGTTTTTTTAGAAATAACATTAATAAAAAGATATATTTCTCAATTTATTGAAAAACTATTTGTAATCTAAAAAAATTAAATAATATTATTAATAATAATTATAATTATATAATATAAGAGAGAAACGAAAATTTTTTTATGATAGTAAATATGGTGCTGGTATGTGTAAATATGGTGCTGGTATGTGTCCATACTATTTACTTTTCTTATTAGAGTATAGTTGAAAGATATATTAATTGAAGGGGTGAACTTGTATACCAAACACTACTCAATACTTATTTTTTATGTGTTATTTATGTATATTACATATACAAATAAGATAAATCTATCAGAGGGAATGCTAACAAATGTTGTGCGGTCTAGCACTCTAGCAGTAATATTCATGTGACAAAAAACGACATATATTAAATCATAATTTAATATAGATTATACTTACAAAAACAAAGCAAGAGACAAAAAAAACAAATTCTAGTTGGAGGCAAACCTACACATAAACAAGCATCCTCAGCAAATAAAAAAAGGATTGTGTCCATTTTAGGGACAATTCACGTCATTCACCACCCATTAGTGGATTAATTTAAACTTTGAGACCTCCTTTAATCATGATTTGATTGTCACTAATAAACTAGTAACTACAATTTAAAACTATATTAATTAATTGTTTAATTAGATAAAAAGATTGATGCTTCCTACTTGAGGGAATGTCGCGTTTCATGATGATTGTCATGAGTCGTGACTAAACAAAGACATTTTGGAGATTAGGAGCCACCCATTTATCATCATTATTATTACTTTTTTTGTGGTTTCCATTTATTATCATTAATATTTAAATAAATTACATAAATGATCTTGTGGTTTATATGAAATTATTGATTTGCTTCTTTAGATTAAAATTCATTTGGATCGGCCATATTTCTAAAACTTAGTACAAATATGATTTTTAGTGGGCTGTTAAATATGAGCGTTAAAACATAAGATGATATGTTTTGTAATGGTTATAAAAATGATAAATACAAAATTGCAAAAATATACATAGTGAAACAGTGGAATACTTTATTTAAGGATCCTGTGGTATTTAGTGCCATATTGCATGTACCAAATTAGAGTGCTAAATGTCGATTATGATTGGCCCCACCAAGCAAATGACATATACATATTAAATACTACCACAAAATTTTAAAATAATAATAATATTATTATTTGGTTGCGATCATACCAGCACTAATGCACCGGATCCTACCAGAACTCCGCAGTTAAGCGTGCTTGGGCGAGAGTAGTACTAGGATGGATGACCCCCTGGGAAGTCCTCGTGTTGCAACCCTTTTAAAAATTATCTTTAAAAAAAAGACATTTATTATTTTTCATATAAAAGGGGACTGTTTGACGGTTGATATTATTAATGGGAAAGAAACGTCCTATGTATTCGGAAAAAAATGTGAGAAACATTATATTATTAAATTTACACAATTTATTATGAAATAATTTTACATACTAAAATATTTAACTAAATAAAATTAAATACGTATTTAGATTGCCTATTACATGTTTTCAATATATATTTATTCATGATTAAAAAAATAAAATACTTTTTTTTGGAACGGCAAAAGTTAAATACTCAAGAGAACTTCAAATAAAAATTTATACTTTTATAGAGAAAGAAATTATTTGGTAGTATAAATGATACGGTCATACATAAGTATAAAATTTGTGAGATATCTTATGCATGTCAGGGGGTTTGCATAAAATACAGGAATGAGTTTATTGGAAACCCTAAAGAATAGAGAATTAATCTAGATATTCCATTAGTTATAATTTAATAAGTCAAATTAGATAGAATTTAACACTCAAGGGTAATTAAGGAAAGTTTACTTTTATGTTTCATACCAAAACGGCAAGACCCATCAAAAGTCAAACTAAAACATCGAATGACAAAGGATATTGGTCTTCATTCTTATAGTACGTGGATTTCACGGTAGAAGTAGTGCTAGCTCAACATTAGGAGCAGTGGAAAGTAATTTAAATAATCAAACTAAGATATTTAAATATGCATAATAATTTTATCAAATAAATTATATAATAAAAACGAGCATTTATTCTTCTATAAGTAGACAATCCCTTTGATTTGTATTCATTGATTATTTTAATTAAAATTTATGTTCACGTCTGTGCTAAACATTGGCAGGGGCGGACTCAAGTGGTTCGTATGGAGGGCGTTCACACCACATGAAATTTTGTTTTTGTGTTGGTATATATACGATCTAATCTTTCCCGACCTCCAACAACATTTTACGCCGACCCTAGAAAACTTTTGACACCATGTTTTGACACCAAGAAAAACAATTTGAGATTTTAATATTTTGTGAATATAAAACTATTATAACCTATTATAACCTAACTAGCACATATTCACCTATTAATCATTTTAAACCTAATAAAATATTGAAAACAATTGTTCATTCATATTACCTTATTACTTGATTATTTCCTAAATTACTAAAATTAATATTGATTACTAGATTCCTAGATTAGATTACTTAGGATAAGGATTGAGCTCCACTCGTTTTGTGTCAACAACAAGAACAACAATAACTGTAGTAATAATAGTAACAATATATAATTTAAATAATTACAGTACTCTAATTTTTAATTATAAACTAGTATTAAGCCCCCCCGTTGCAGCAGGGGGCGTAAAACCATGCCAAGTAACAGCAATGACACACAACCGTTAGTGACCACCAACACCGAAAAATTTCACATTAAAAAATAAAAAAAACGAAAAGTAGACGTAAAAAAGTTGAACCACGCAAGCAAAACGTAAAACATCTAAAACAATAAGTAAGTCGATTAGGACTAACGCCTTGCGACGGGGCCGTTAAATGGGGAAAAAATAAGCGTAAAAACGTTGAACCACACACGCACGTTGCGGCGTGTTAAATACTTAAATCGCTAAATTTAGACTGAAACGTAAAACGAAAATTTTTTAAAATATAAAAAATAAGGGGATCAAAGTTAAATATAAAAAATATTGGAGCTAAATTGTAAAAAAAATATTAAAGTATTGAATTAAAATAAAAAAATTTAGATTAAAAAAACACATGATACAACCATGATGCACCAAGTACAACACTCTTATGCCCAAATCACTTGATAAGCATGATGTACAACACCTCTATGCATAAACAACTTGATAATTAGTATTATATATAATAATCTAATACAATACAGTATATAAAGTAGGGATGACAAATCGTGTTTTATCGTGTTACAGACGATGCGATTAGTACAAATATCAAACATGAAAACGACACCTTTAACACTTAGGTTTGGTGGTTTGAGTGTGACAGTTATATGTTTTAGGTATCAAGAAGAAGAAATGATAAATCCAAGACTTTAAATTTTAATTATTTTAAAAAAGTAAAAAAAATGCAAATGTAACTTTTTTGTTAAATATGTCTTGTCGTATCTAAATAGGTACCCATTTTGCCAACCCTAATATAAAGCAAATAATAAAACATATAAAACATGCAAATAAATGTTACATAAATGTAAAAATGTTCAAACCTAAGTCTTCAACGGGTTGTTCAATCATGTCATCTTGTAATATTTTATACTGAACAATGTACAAACGAGTTGATGGCAATTGTGGCTAAGGATTTTTATTCAACACGGATTTTTAAAAGATATTTCAAGTCTCCCCTAAAAGAACTTATCTATCTTCCAGGGTGTATATAACAGCCGAAGCAGTTTGTACTATCGGGACTGAAATAACCACGCACCCGAAGTGGCCGGCACTTGATAATATATTAATATGGTGTTTAGTTTATGTGGAAAAAGAGGAAGATGAAGTTGGTGAAGAAATGAAAGAACTAAAGAGTGCTCTCTTAATTTCTGAAACAATATATGACTGTAAGTTTCTATAATTATGTGTGATTGAGTGCAAACTTACTTCTACTCTAGCTTTTTCATATAAACCTCAAGTCCATGTTGTATATTCACTCACATTAGAACTGACTTCTTGTTTAATAATGTAATAACAAGATTAAACTACATCAAAATGGATTTCAATGGTCAAATCAAAGCTTTCCATTTAACTCATGGATAATGTTAAAACAATCTAGCTGAACCGAACAATGAGAAACGCAACCTACCACTCATAACAATGTTACAAAGTGCCACAAATTGGACTGCTTGCCCACACGACTTGCATCCTATAGGGTCTCAACTTGTTTCCCCCTTAGTATCTCTACTTTTTTTTAACAGCAAATGTACGACCCTGTTTTGGAAAATATGTGTTATCTTAATCAAGCTCACCTATTCGTTTTCCAGCCAGGACCGCACCCTCAACCCACTCAAGAGCAAACTCATTGCTGAGAAAACCATCTGACTCAACTCTAAGTATTTTTGCTCAAAATGAGACTTGAACACATGACCTCACAATATTTACATGTCATAGATACCTCACCTTAACCAGTTGGGTTAAGGATCATTGGTCCTTGTATCTCTACTTGCATCCTATGGCATCAAGTGCGACAAATTAACTCTTTTTTTATTTTTAATTTTCATAGTTTTGGTATTTCCAAACAATCAACCTCAAATATCAATATCTCCTTCATGTCAAGCTTTGTTTTAAACACATTTGTTCGTTAAGAAGCCCTCGCATAATAGAACACAAACTCAAAAATAACAATTATATTAGTAGTGACTATATATAATTAATTTGGGTCCAAAATTAAAGAAATACATTTTTCACAAAACTTTCTAAGGTGGATTAGTTATTGCGAGTGTTATTATCTAGTTTTTACCTGTCGTGATTTTGTTATTTAATATGGAACAAATTGTTTAGTTCTAATTTTAGTTAGAATTCGGTAGTTAAGCACTAAAACGAGTAATATACAAAAAAAAAAAGAAAAAAAAACAATGAGGATGAAAGATACATCTGTTTTTAAATTTGTTTCCCGTCACTTCCATATCAATCAATTGAATCAACTATTACATCAAACTCCAGCCGATTTAGCTTTAACAATATAATCAATATAAAGTTTTGTTGAGTTGGAAACTGAAACACTAGTTTTTGTCGTTAAAGAAGTCTATATGAAACTTTCGTATTGAATAAATGCTTTGAGGATTTTTATTTGATAGTAGACACTCTCGTTTATAGTGGACATGAGTTTAGAGCGTCGAAAATATGAAGCTTCTAAACCGACTTCACATCGTCTCTGACTATCTTATCCATTCTATTCTGGCTTTGCCTCTCACACCAAAACTTACTCTAAAAACACCCCCAAAACATCATCTCTTTCCTTCTTTCTCTCCTCCCCCTCTCACATAACCCGGTATGAGCGCTATTTCACTTTAATATTCGTCCTTCCTCTCTCTTATACACGTTACTCTTTAAAATGCCCGGAAACACCCAATTCTCAATGCTTTTATTAGCCTTAGAATAGTATTTTGGTTGTTGTGTCTATATGAAAGTCTAGTTGATAACATCTATTAGATTAATTAGATCAATGGTATTTTGGTTGTTGTGTCTATATAAAAGTCTAGTTGATAACATCTATTAGATTAATTAGATCAATGGCTTAGATGTGTTCCATTGTTTTTTATGTTCCATTGTGTTTTTATAGTTCTCTAGTCAACATTCACAGTAAAAAATGGATGCAAAAAGGGCCAAAAAAGGCCAAAAAAAAATTCTTTATGGATTCTTGAAATTTATTGACTTAGAAGAATGTAGATGAAATTAATAGTTAGGTTTCTTTTGTTGTTGATCAAAAAATTCTTTATGGATTCTTGAAATTTCATGAATATATTACACACTTGTAAACATTCCATTGTCAAATTAATTAATACACTCAATTATTGAATTTCTAGCCTAAATCGTATTATTAAATTTGTATGTTTTAGCTAAATTGATGTGATTTTAGCCAAATGAGTATGTATGAAAAAGTAACTCGTTTCAACTGATCATGTTTTATTTTTTATTTTTCTAACCATCTCATTTTACTTATTTTATTTCCCTTAATGTTTTTTTAACCAACTCCTTATACCTTTTTGTAATTTTTGTCAATCAACCTAATGTTCTTTTTATATAATTATTTTTCATAATCCTGAATTAGACGATTATTTCTTTTCAGTTTGTGGATTCTTGTATTCTAAACCATGATCATGGTTTTTCTAATTTTTCTTTAATTTTTCTAATATTTTATACAGTAGAAAAAGAAATCATATTTTTACTTTTTCAAACATTTTATAGATTTTCCTTGATATCTAACCTGTGTTTTCTCCTTTTATATAAACAACCATAATGACATATTTGCGAAGCCTAAAATCAGATAGTCTTAATAGAAAGATGAATAGCTGGATGTTCTTATACATTTTCCAATTTAATAACTAGCACAAAATGTTAATCAGTCATCATCTTTGTTTCCAGGTTCCTAATTATAAGTTAGCAAAATTTTAATACCCAATTTGAAAACTATTTAAATTCAAATCGAAATACATGAAACCAACGTGAATACAAAACCAACTTAGTTTTATTATGTTTTTATTATTAAATACACACAATCTCTATTTTACAGTTACTTTATTTAAAAAATCAACATACTTGCATTCTTTAAGATTTGGATTCGCAATCTTTGATTGATGAATACATCACCTTACCATTAGAATGTCCATTTAAAAACTAGTTTCATGATATACATTTCAACGTATTTAGGTAATTTGCTCTAAAGTTCTAACCAAACATATACAATTAGAATTCAGAGATCTAAGGTCTGACTACTTATTTCAAATTGAAATTTAAATTAATAATCTGACAATATGTATATATAAGTTATACAATTAAAAATTATAAACACACACATATATTGAATAATTTATTGTATTAAAAATTAAAATAGCATAGCAGATTCTATTAATATAATTATTATGATTGATAAAATTTTCAGACTTGTAGCTAAAAAATATAATCATCAACGACATTTTGTATATGTTAACCAAAAGAAAACAAAGTAGGCAACCAAATTGAAGCCAGTGCATGATGAGATATGGAAAACCACATGTTCTTAGCTAAATTATTTCATTGGTTCAATTTTCTATATTTTGTAAATTTATCCAAAAAATAAAAACATTAAGAAATATCAAATAAACTACAACGTGAAATTGTTTTAGCTCGTAAAAGCATCAATACTTTTTAAAATTTAAATCTTACAAGCGCGTGTTTGATTTGTAAGTGAGAATGTGAGATCATATTTATAAGTTTGGATAAAGGTTTATACAAAGAGAAACAAAAAATCTTAATTTTTGATTTGATAAGGTTTGCTTGATCTAATTTATGAACTGTCAATCAAAGAATAACCCATGAAAGATTAAAAGTAACAATTAAATTACCTTCTCATAAATCATGTAGACTAAGAATATACGTAATGAGTTATTAATAATAATGAAAAAGTGGTGTTACGTAGGCGACATGTAGGCGATAACTGTGATCGTTATAAAGGTGTATAAGAGGTGCTTAGGGTCGTCTTAACGTTTTTTGAGGCCCCAATCAAATTAAAATAATGGGGCCCTTTCCAAGCTTTCTAATTAACAGTCAAAACAGCCTAATTAAATAGTCAAAACAACCTAATTAAGCAGTCAAAACAACCTAATTAAAACTAATCAAAAGAGCCTAATCTCAAATAATACGAGATCAATGTAAAACCACAACAATTTTAAACTACTACTAAATCAAAGCAGGCTCTAATTGTCTAAGTGTCTAACCTAATGTCTTAACTCCTAATCAAATTATCAAAGCAGTTAAAACAGAATTCAGCAATTAAGATTTAAGAGAGTAAAAGACTAACCTGTTAAGTGTTAACTTGCTAAGTGATATACTGATATTACAGATTTAAAGTGAGTAAAAAAGGAGTAGAGCCGATTCAGAGAGGACCTTCGGTTCTTCGGTTCTGAATTCCTAAAGGGCCTTCGGTTCTGAATTCCTAAAGGACCTTCGACTAATACTAGATCTTCGTTTTAGAGATTCAAAGAGCCAAGAGGAGTAATCGAGATCGAGCGGACCTGCAGAGATTGGAATTTCAAATAGATCTCCGTTTCGTTTCTAACTTTTGAGATTAAAACAGGCGGATTTTGGAATTTCAAAGAGATCAAGATCGAGTCGTTCAGTGGATCATCAAACTATCGGAGTGCAGCCGCTGTGCAGGTCGCCTTTAAAGTGCAGGCCGCAGCCTGCAGCAGGCGGCAACGGGCTCCGTGGCTCATACCCATGGAGTGTAGACGCCACTGTGAATCTATGACTGAAGTGATGGGTCATGGGTGAATCGTGAATCGGTGAATGGGAAGTTGGGAACCCTAAACGAGAAAAAAGGGATGCTAATCGCTAGTGTAAATTATTGGTCCGGTAGTATAATTTTTAGTCCGGTAGTGTAAATTTTTATATATATAGCGAGTTCGCCCCCCTAAGAAAATTTAATTTCGCCCCCGACCCCCCCTATGAGATTGTTCAAGCTCCGCCACTGCACACAAGTGTGTTAAGGTGTTGTACTTAGTGGTGCTGATATGACACATCACGCCACCTCCATCACGACCATTATAGACAGCCTAACAATATTTCGTGTAATATGTTTTAAATTAAAATTTATGCATATAACTTTTGAAAACTTAAACGACCAGACAACAACTTTCATATAAACCACAAATTAAGATGATTTGTGTTTAATACTTAAAAAAATCCAAATTAAATAATAAAATAGATATCTTTGTAATAGCTAAAAAGTTAAATACAAAGTTGCAAAAATATGCATATGAAACAAACGGAATAATTATTTAAAATTCTATGGTATTTAGTGACACATTGTATGAACCAACATTTGCAGTGGTATATGTTTATTATGATTGGCCCCACGAAGCTAAAGAGGTTTATGTATTAAATACAAATATAAAACGTTTATTTATTCGTATATTAAAAGAGACTGTTTGACTATATGGGACAAAAACATCACATATACTCGATAAAATTTCTGAGAAAGTAGCAGCTATTACTTATAATGTATTTTTCTACATTTAAAAGTTTTCTTATATGAAAAAAAAGATATATGCATTCCCATAATAATGTAATCATTTTTTAGATGCATTTGTGTGAGAAAAAAACATAATAATTATAGATATAAGAGATAAATAAAGAACTTTAGGGATCGTTTTTTTAACGGTGGGTGATTTTCAAAATACAAAAAATATTATATTCTATTTCAACTTTAACGATCAAAAATACTTTATTGAACGTTACAATGATGTAATTGATTAACTAAAGCTATTGATTAATTATGATCAGTGATTGATATAAGTTTTTGTCAAAAAATAAAGTTTTCTGATTAATATTCATACTCACATATAAACACACACATAGAATGTCATTTTAGAATACTATATTTTTATCAGACCACAAGATTTTTACAAGAAATTGCAAGAAATTATTACATTACTATATTTTTATCAGACCACAAGATTTTAGAATACTATATTTTTTAGAATAGTATACTTTTATAATTATTACAAGAAATTTATACCATTTAATAATTAAAAATTCAAAAGGTGAATAAAATATATAAAGGTTGTATGAACCAAAATGGTGTTTATAGACCAACAACAAAAAATCTCTTCGAATAATACTAATGTAAAGTACAATTTTTCTAGATTGATGGCTACAAGTATGCATATATTAGGTATACCAATATATATTTTATCGAAAAAGAATTGGATGCAAAAAAGCCAAAATAAAAACTTTTTCTTTATGGATTCTTGAAATTTCTTAAATTAGAAGAAAAGATATAAAATTAACAGCTGTGTTTCCTTTGTTGTTCATCAATCTATGACTGCCACGCTTACACACTAGTAAACATTCCATTGTCAAACTAATTAATAAACTCTATTATTATTATTATTATTTTTAATAATCATCTAAACTATATGATGTTTGGATTTTGTAGGCCAGTTATATGTGGTTGTAGTTGTAGATGTTTGTACTCCTAGTTCGTTCTAGCAATTTACTTATTATCACTAATTTCTTTATCTAGTTAACTCATGCTTAACGAATGATGTTTACATAATTATTTTCTTTCTCTCTTCTTTGTGGGCTATTATATTTATTTTGATTCTCTCCCTTGTGATATTATACGTTAAACTCTTTTATACTATAGGCACAAATATGTTGAGTGGTTTGCGTGTTACTCAAGATCAACATACTGAAACTCTTTTAATAATATACCGAAGTTCATTTAATAAAATGATCTCTAGTCCGAGCTCCATATATCGAGCTTACCATGGCTAGCAATTCTAAACGAGTCTATTATTTATCTAATTTTTAATATAATAAATACTTAATTTTAAAATACCTATATATTATGTATAAGACTATAATAAAATGCTCAAACCATATATAATTTTACATATAAATATTATAACTATAAATGCATATAACAATAATTATTAGAACTGGGGAGGCTTTTGTGACATAAGGACATTCACAAAAGCTAAATATATATAAAAAAAATTTATTAACTTAAAAAATTAAAATTTAAAGAAAAAAAGTTGAGCTTGATCCCAGCTTGAGTAAAAAACATTACTTATGAGTCGAGCTTTAGTTTGTAAAAATAAAACTGGAAACGAGCCAGTATGAATACATGTCATACACTATGAATTTGGTGATTGATTTCAACATATTTAGGTAATTTGATCTAAAGTCTAAACCAAATTCCTATGGTTGAAGTTCAAAGATTCATTTTAAGTACTTAACTAATATGACCTCCTCAAATTAAAAGTTAAACTAATATTTTGACAACAGATTAATTTATATAATTTAGATTTACGAATACGTATATGTATTAATATATTCCGATTTTGGGTTGGGTGAGTTTAAAATTAAGTCACTTGAAAATTGATTCAAAGACTTATTTAATTTAGGATTCTATTCAGGTATAAAATTTATCCAAGAACTAACAATATATATTTACAAGTAGGTTTCTAATTTGATTCGGTTGCGGTACATTTATATATAAAATACTCTTAATGATATTCAAGGAAAAAGGTCGAAAGAATAACCTATTTCACTAGTAGGTTGTGTATTCGAACATACACCATTGAATATTTCCTAGCAAAACAACATTTTTCGTAATAAAGATTTTATGAATAATATAAACGTGTATTGGTATTTCTAAAATAATTCATGTTAACTATTATTTAGTTAAGTTCGATAAAGGTGTTTTATTAAGAGGTAAAAAAGAATTTTGTTAACTTTACTATACGATTATAATTATTGTGATCAATAAAAAATAATTTTAGACATATAACTAAAAATATAATTATAACATGCGGCCCCTCACACCAACAATATTGTCCGTTTTGCCCATAAAAAGCTCACGGATTTGTTTTTGGTTGTACGGGTAAAAACTTCCCAGGGAGGCCACCCATCCTTGGATTGCTCCCATCTGAGCACGCTTAACTGTGACTGTGGAGTTCTCCTCTCATTCACAACCAATACACCCAAAACGCATTGTTGATGTTAGATACCAGACATTTCTTATGAACCAGGAATCTCTCCTGTACACGACCGATGTGAAATATGTGTAGGGTATCACAATAATCATCAGAGATATTTTGTATACGTTAACCAAAAGAAAAGAAAGTAGGCAACCAAATTGAAGCAATACATGAACTTGAGTGCATGAGAGAGATATATAAAGCCACATATATTTTCTAATTTTTTTCATTGGTTAAATTTCTATAAAGGAGAAATATAAACATCTTGTAAATGTATAATAGAACATAAAACATTAAAAAGTATTAAATAAACTATTAAACAAAATAGTATTAGCACATACAAGCTATATTTTTTATTAATTTTTAAAATTCCCACTAACTGAAAATTAGGGAGAGAATATAAGAACTAAACAAGGGTGTGAACGAGTTAGCCGTTTGTGATTAAGCGAGATTAAAAGACACAGACTTAAGTTTAAACTCATTTAATACACGAGTCTAAACTTAAGCTTCATATAACAAGTTTCACTAGGCTCGTAAGCCTATACAAAATTACTATATATAACTATCAACCTTAGGAGAAGGAAGCATCATTTACCGCACCTGGATACCATTAGTATAGATTTCCTTTGGTGATTGCATAATAAATACTTGTTATGTTAAATCTATAAAGTACAATTATATATATATATATATATATATATATATATATATATATATATATATATATATATATATATACACCCACATGTGTATACAAAATAATCAAGGAGAGTACGAAGCGGAACTTAAAAATTCACTGACAAATCAAGTTCAAATTGTAATAATAGAAAGAAACTATTTAAATTCATGTTAACCAATTATTTTGCCGGATTATTTAAAACAAGTGGTTTAAACTTTAAATACTATCACAAGATAAGCAAAGACATAACTTTTGATTGACACGTATATTAACTAAAAAAACTACAACATATAAAGTTCTAAAATTAATTTTAAAAAGATAAAGAAAGAATTAATAAACCAGAACCAAAACCAAAGTCATTGATTATTTGATTTCAATTTCAAGTAATAAATACAAACAGATGAAAAACAAGCCTGTAAATATCGAATTTCCATTTATCTTAAATACCACAAACCTAAAGGTGTCCTATACTCCTATTTTATTTAAAGGTGTTCTAGATGTCAATATTTGGTTCAAGCTCAACTCTTATCTCCAACAAAATTCGCTAATCAATTACAAAAAGAAGATAATTTATTTTTTAAATTATACTTTTATTAAAATAAAAAGAAACAACTTTTAATAAACCAAACCAAAAATAAAAATAATAAAAACATAGCATGACTGAAGTTCAAGCAAAGCCCAACCACCCAACTATCTCCCTTATTCCACAAAATAAAAATAAAAATAAAAATAAAAAATAAAAATAAAAATAAAAATAAAAAATAAAAATAAAAATAATAATATTAATAATAATAATAAAACGCGTTTTTGTTCTTCTTTCGGCTTCGTATTGTTCTTTTCCAACTTCTGTCCCCTCTTCACTTTCATATATAAACCACACCCTCTTCACTCCCCTTTCATCAATTCAAACCACCACCATGACGAACACCCGTTTTATCGCGTTCTTCGTGTTCTTCGTGTTCATCATATTATTCGACTCCGTTACTTCCACACAAAACAATTCCCTCTCCTTCTCCTTAACTTACCTTCCACTCTCTCATCGATCCGCAGCGTCTAAAATACGCTCCGGATCGGTTCTTCAGTCGTCATCATCATCGACTATCAATCAGCGGTTATCGTTCAAGTACTCGATGGCTATGATCGTTTCGCTACCAATTGGAACACCACCACAGGCTCAACAGATGGTTTTGGATACCGGTAGTCAGTTATCTTGGATCCAGTGCCATAACAAGACCCCTACGACGTCGTTTGATCCTTCTCTCTCATCTTCTTTCTCTATACTCCCTTGTAACCACCCTATTTGTAAACCACGGGTTCCTGATTTCACTTTGCCCACCAGTTGTGACCAAAATCGCCTTTGTCACTACTCGTATTTCTACGCGGATGGGACCCTGGCCGAGGGTAATTTGGTCAGGGAAAAGATTACGTTTTCCCGTTCCCAAAGTACCCCGCCTCTGGCCCTGGGATGCGCTACTGCATCCCAGGACGCCGAGGGTATTCTGGGAATGAATTTAGGACGGTTGTCCTTCGCTTCCCAAGCGAAAATATCAAAATTTTCATATTGCACCCCGACACGTCAGAACAACGCCAGAACAAAACCAACTGGCGCGTTTTACCTCGGTCAAAATCCCTACTCGAAAACATTTAAATACGTTGACCTTTTGACTTTTCCTGAAAGTCGACACTCGCCCAATCTCGACCCCTTCGCGTACACTGTTGGTATGGAAGGGATCAGAATTGGGTCGAAAAGGCTAAACATATCGCGATCAGTGTTTAGACCGGACGCTGGTGGGTCCGGTCAAACAATGATCGACTCAGGCACTGAGTACACGTACCTAGTCAACGAGGCGTATGACAAGATAGAACAGGAAGTCACACGCCTCGCGGGGTCGAGGCTAAAAAAAGGGTACGTGTACCGCGAGTCGTTGGATTTGTGCTTCAACGGTAACGCGATGGAGATCGGACGGTTGATAGGCAACATGGTGTTTGAATTTGGTAAAGGGGTTGAAGTAGTGATTGATAAACAGAGGGTGTTGGATGATGTGGGCCGTGGGATCAGTTGTTTGGGGATCGGACGGTCAGAAAGACTCGGGGTTCCTAGTAACATTATAGGGAACTTTCATCAGCAAAATCAATGGGTGGAATTTGATATCGTGAACCGCAGGGTAGGGTTCGGTGGAGCCGACTGTAGCAGATCAGTGTAAGTAGACGTGTGGAATGTGGTGGGTCAACGTGGGTAAATATGGTTGTTGATGTACAAGTATTTATACGGTGTTTTGTATACCATATACGATCCGGTGTGTGCCGGTGCGGGCACGATAGTGTACTTTTTGTATAAACATACAAGTAAATGTAACAGTTGCTTTTGTTATATTCAGAAGGTAGTATTAAAGAGTGTGTGAGTTAATCGTTTAACAATCTAATAACTTTTTTGTTACTAGTTTAATATGATTATTACAGGCTTTGATTAGATTTTATGAATATAAATTTATGTTCTTTTTAAAGGAAATAGTTTTAACAGAATATTTAGAAAATAATAATTTCTGCATGTTTATCCAAAATTTAAGTGGATTAAAATCAAAATCAACAATTCATTGACAAGTGGAAAGCTTACTGAAAACTGATAACGAAGGGCCAAATACAAATTAGCCTTAAAAACTCATTTAGTTTAGTGATGGGACCATGCCTAATGAATTAATTGAGAGGTAACATCAGTTCTTCTTACGTGTGTGTCGAGTCCTTTCTAAAAAGAAAAGTAAATAGAAATCATAAATCAAGTAGGTTTTAAAGTTTCTAATAAGATAAAGTGAAAGGAAGAGAAAAAAAATATTTATTAATTATCTTTAACGATAGTTTTTTTTTAATTGGAATTTTTTGATAAGAAGTAAAAGAGATATAACTATAAGATTTTATCATTTACCGTTATCCATCCATCATAGTTATGATATATAATACATAATATTATAATAATAAATTCGAACCCTTTTTCTCTAAACTTAGAAACCACATAAAATGTTTGATTTTATTTTCTTAATTCTATAACACCAAATGACATTATATATTTTTTATCTTCTCTTTTTTTTCTCTTTTAATTTTTTTCGTACTTTTATTTATTAAACTCAAAAACATATTTACTTTTTAATTTTTCTTCCAATTTATTGTATAATAAAATGTGTGTATGTGTATTTTAGTGTTCATGTAAGAAACGACAAAATTGAATCACATCTTATTTAAAAGGTTTCGTTGATCGTGAATTTTTTATGAATAATAAGGAAATAAAAAAATGAATGAGATTTGAATACAATCATAAGATAAAACTTGTGGAGACAAATTGGACACATCATCCTATGACACACTACCCTTTGCACAGTTTAAAATTTATCACCATCATAGAGTTTGTAAGGTATAATAGTATTCATGGTATTCTTAGCAACATATGATTTTTTTTATATTATATGAAATTATTTTCAGTGTTTATAAATGAACTAGTTAACCTCACGTGTTGCGGTGGGGGTGTGAAACTATGTCAAACTCGTAAAAAAATAAAACTGAACGAAAAATAGATGTAAAAACTTTAACCCATGCATGTGCGTTGCGACGTGTTAATGTGTATAAATTAGAACAAAGTGTATTACACAACGCAGTTTTGAAACAAAAAAAATAGATGTAAAAACGTTAAACCATATACACATGTGTCTGTATGTTAACTCGAAAATTTTAGACCGAGACGTAAAACAAAAAATTATAAAAGATGAAAAGTATATGAGATGAAAGTTGAAAATGAAAAAAGTACTAGGGTTAAATATAAAAGACAAAAACTATAGGATTAAAAATAAAAAAGTAAAAAAAAAATAAAGTAAGATACAATTTATAAAACATAAGGTACAAACCTAAATGCATAAGTAAGGTTGTAATTACAAAAAATTATAAAAGATGAAAAGTATATGAGATCAAAATTAAAAATGAAAAAGTATAAGGGTTAAATGTAAAAGACAAAAACTATAGGGTTAAAAATAAAAAAGTAAAGAAAAAACAAAGGTACAATTTTTAAAACATAAGGTACAAACCTTTAAGCATAATTAAGTTGGTAATTAGTATTAAATAAAATGATGAGAAATTAATGATTTGGTCATGGTTTTTTTACGGCCAACGAATACTTTTAAACCCGGTCACCCGGGTAAATCCAATGGCGAAAGGCCACCTACGCCCGTGAACACATACAGAACTGGTGACCCGGCCCGCCCATCATTCTAAGGGAAACTCACCACTTAAAAGTCCACTATGATAAAATCTCTAGTTCACTTGAAAATATTGTATTAAATAAGACTTGAACGGTTGAACCCATGACTTTCGATTTGGAAAAGCATGAGGTGTCTCCTCCCAAACCAATTGATTTAGGGCTCATGTATGATATTTTGTCATATAATTATGTTTATGTAAATAACCGAATTAAATGATCTAAAAATAAAACCAGCTATAATAATCGATTTATTAAAAGTTGTGTTATAAATTTCATAAATAAAACATTAGTGGTCACTTAATCTTCTTTACAAAATAAAAAGTAATAATTTTATGCAATATATGGTTACTTTATTAACTAAAACAAGTTTGAATCCATCTACGTACCAAGCGCAAGGTACCAAGAGCAAGGTTAACCAATGGTTAACTGAATCATTTTTATATATAAATTTTTTAACCAAATTATTTGTAAACAAAACCATTCGGTTATGAAAATCTAAAACTAAAACATCAGTTATAGGTTCAATGCACATTTCTTGTAATAAGCATTTTCAAATTGACAACTTAACTAATCAATATATTTTTGTCTAACGATATTTGGTTCTTAAATAAATTTTTATAAAATTTAATTTAGAAACAATAATTTTTATAAAATCAACAGTTAATGAATAATTTACATGCCTTTTAGGCGATATGTGCTGAAGAAAAAAATTAATTTTTGTAATATAATTTAGTAGAGTTAATAACTAATTTTAATAAATCATATTTTATATGTTTATATTTTTTATACATAGTTGTGTATATTTATATACATTAGAAACCATAAAAATAACTTAAATCCCATCAAAGTATCAAACTAATGTTTGCATATGTTTTTGAAATGAATTTTTGTTTAGCTACAAATGTTTATATAATATAACCTGCTTATGGTTTACACATGTGTGGATTACGAATTGGTTCATTGTTTTCTTTTTGAACTTAAAAAGAGATGTCTATATATTAGATTTCAATCATTCTTTTATATAAAACATAAAAAAATATGTGTTGGTAGAAGTTCTTGTAATTCTAAATATATTTGTGAGTTTCAAATGATCTTAACTTTAATTTAACATATCTACAAGAGTGTTGTCTTCAAGATACATATTATAAAAAAAATAGTTATTTAAATAAATCCAGAATATCAATTTTTAAACAATACTCATGCTATAATGGTAGTGTACCACACCTAGTGAAATCCATAAACGTTTACAGAATGTGGAACAAATTAAGAAGATAATGTGACTAAAAGGGGGTGGGGTTGGGTCCCGGTGGTAAATGGTTTTTTTCAACCAAAAATATATGAATTTTAATTTTACATTCACAAATAATAAGTATTTTCATACTCTAATAAAATTGTAAATAGGATGGCACGGAACAACATCAGATTCATTTTAATTAAATTTTTTCCGCTTCTTGCTTATATTAAATAACTACATTATTTACTAATTATATTATTCATTTTTTTAGATTATAAATATTTTTAGAGTAAATTACACAGATCGTCAGTGAGGTTTGCACAAATTTCACATTTCGTTTCTGGGGTTGAAAAATTACAGGTTTAGTCCCAAGGTTTGAAAAAACGTAACACGTTTAATTTATTCCGTTTAATAGTTGTATATTGATCATTTTACCATTCTTTTTTCTCATTTTCTTTCAGACCAACTCATCTCAACCACCACCACAACTCCTTGTCACAACCACCACACGCACCACCACTCTTCGCCGCCACCACCACACACCCCCATCTCCACCACCGTTCCACCACAACACCACCACCAAACACAACTCCATGTATCCATCTTACAACCGATCTCCGGTGACGATTATGGCATCACTCCATCTTAGTAAGCTTCGTTCGGTGCGGTGGAGATGTGTTCAGTGTTGGTGGTATGGTGGAGTGATGGTGGAGATAGGGGGGGGGGGGGTTGTGGTGGTGGTGAAGATGGGGGTGTATGGTGGTGGTGTAGATGGTGGTTGTGACAAGGAGTGGTGGTGGATTGGTGGTGGTGGTTAAAATGAGTCTATCTGAAAATAAAATAAAAAAGAAGAAGAGTAAAATGGTCAATTTACTTAATGAAATAAATTAACATCCATTAAACCTAGGGAGGAAACGTGTTACGTTTTTTCAAACCTTAAGGCTAAATCTGCACTTTTTCAATCCCATGGGCTTAATGTGAAATTTGAGCAAATCTCAAAACGATCCGTGTAATCTACTCTTCTTTTAATAAATTAAGAAATAGATCATTTGTTAATTAATGTTTTTCTAAAGAAACAAATTTTTACAAATCTTTTTTTCCTAAAATATCAAACCTTTTTTGAAAATACGATATACTTTAAAATTGGTTTATTTAAGTAATTTTTTATAAACTAAAAATAATTAAAGTTGAGAGTTATAGTAAGAAAATTTTTAAAAATACTATTTTTTAAATGGTTTGTTTTGAAATAAAATATTTAATTTATTTTTTGGGAAGATACAAAAAAAGTTTAAAAAGTAGATGTCATTATTTTATTACTTATAATCCTTACTCATATGTAATATTAATTATATATTATCTTAGAATATTGTTTTATAATTAATAAATTTTTATTCTATTTAATAGTTTATTTATTCAACCTATATATCACATAAAAAATCCAATGTGTTGATATTAAAAGAAAGTTGTGATCGAAGATTCAAACTCAAATGTGATTTTTGATATTTTTTTCTAAACAATTGGTGGACACAAACAATGAGATCTATTATGGGAACTCTTGCCGTTCTTATTATTTCAAATAGGAGTTTAAAGTACGCTTCATGTCCAGCACATTAATAATTATATGATAATTAATTCTATAAATTTTATCATTATTATTATTATTCTGAAGTTCAAATTTGTAGAAACAATTATTGTAATTTATTATAAATTTATTAGTACTCACAACATATTAAAAAATTAACATAAATATAAATGTGATAATCTATGCAAAATGTTACATTTTTGATACCTTGTTGGGACATATAAAATGACTCTATAATCGAATGCGATTTTTAACTTATTTTTAATATTCTTTGATTTTTGTTAGTAGTATGTCTTATAATTTGAGCAATTTCATAAAGGAAGTCAATGTAAAGGTTAATCATTTAAGATGTAAATAAACATAGATAGTTAAAACATGAGTATCCAATACTACAATGTAAATTAAAGGTAAATAAAATCAAATCTATATAATAAAAGAAGATTTTTTGAAACACATGTCATCATTCTAGCATATCAAATGACACGAGTCAATATTCTAGCATATCAAAAAATTTATTTATCGCATCTCTCTCATAAATACAAAAGTTATAACAACAATCAATTTGACTTTCTAGTTTTACTAAAATATGTTAAAACAAACATATCTATATTTGTGTTTCTTGTATCTCTTATATATTTTATGATAATTATTTCAAATAAGTAAATTAAACTATTAAACATATAAAAATATAAATATTCTTATTTTAATAGTTTATTAATACATATTAAATTATATGATTTCAGACATATTTTATCTTTAAATATAGAGTAATAATTTTTAATTTTATTATTTGTTATAATTTTTAGATATTTATTATATATTTATTTCACCAATAGCTAATAACATATAGAAAATAAAATATTCATAAAACTAATGGTTTTGACATGTTTTATTTATTCCACCAATGTAAGGTTCTAACCTAATTGGATATATATTAATTTAGCATACAAATAATTGGAGTTAGAATTTTCAAAAGTATATAAACTACATTGCCCTATAAAAAAATAATAAAATACAAAGTTGAATGGATTTTAAGTGGCATTTTGGTTTTTATATTCAGGAAATCGTTCTAAATATGATTTTGATAGTACCTTAGAATGGGCATAGAAACCACCACACATTAACACTATTAAGACAAGCGATAAAAAGAGAGGTAACACTGGTTATCTAACGGTCGTGAATCAATATTAACGATTATTTTCTGACTGCTTTGACTGTTGTAAATGCTTCTTTGTTATAGTAGTGGTAAATGTTTTTTTTATTTCAGTATTGCACTAATTCTATCCTGAAAAAAAGTTAAAAACAAGTTGGTCTGATCTATTTTTTTGTCTAATACAATGTTTTTTATTGTCATTTCACACTCGATCTCTAACAATTTACCTGAAATATAAGATATTGGATATAAATTTGCGCCCTATTTCTCTAAAAGACTATTTGTAAGATAAACATATATTTATACACTGTTATAAAGTCGACCTTAAATTATTCGTGTTCATTGAATCAACTAGCTAGATGCATTTACGTATGGTTAGATGTTTGCCTCCCAATGATAAGTTTGTATGTTTAACTTTATGTTGTTCTCTAAATGACGTCGTATGTCAAACACGGGTTTTATAGGAGGTAATTAACAACCGGCAAGAGTTAGATTATTGTCGATTAGACAGGTTTTCACGAGAATCAAATTGCGGTGTTTGTTAAAAGCTTAGTTATTAAAACACAAAAAGGGAAGTTGAAAAGCAAAGTGGGTTTGTCTCGTGAACTAGAAGTCTTGTCGAATGAACACAACTTCCTCGTGTCGACCATCTTTTTGGTTTGTGACAAGAAATGTTAATTGATTATATTATATACTTGAAATCATAGTGTCATAGGGTAAAAAAAAAAAAAGAAATCTAGCTAATCGATTATTATAAGTATATAATTTGCTCATAGTGTATATTAACTTATCGATCACCAAATTCAAACATTTGTAACGTGAATGACTGAAAATTAAAAAGAAAAGTGAGAATTTATGTGAAGTTTGTTTATAGTCAGTTTCATTTACATTGTGTTCCCGAGTTTAATAACGAAAGAAAAGAAAAGAAAAAAGTGAAAAGAAATTAGCCAGAGAAAATAAATGAAGAGAAAGAAAATTAGTGAGAAAAAAATGAAGAGAAAGAAAAAACATATTAAATTTTCGTGTTCTAGAGTTTGAAAAAAATAAAAAGAAAACAAGAATTTTATATGTTTTATTTCTTTTCTTTCTATTTCCTTCCATTTTGGAATGAAAGTTAAAAGAGAAAATTATTGAAAATTTTCATTTCATTTCTTTTCATTTTCTTCCTTTAAAAAACTCGGGAACACAAAGTTTTTTTTGTTTCTTTCTATTTAAAAAAAAACTCAGAAACACAATTATTTTTTATTTTCAACTTATTTCCTTTCAATTATCTCCTAAAAAAAGACTCAGAAACACAGCGTTAAAACGACACATCAAATAATGTAGTAAAGACTTGATGAAATATATAGATATATAGCGGAATACATACGACCAATGTTCTTAGAACTAAACCAGACGTTGGAGCGCTCACCTTACCTGTGCATTGATCAGACTATATAATAACCGGATAATGTCATAATCAAATTATTTAAAATATAGAAGAACCTAATTTACATATAAAAGAAAAAATAAAAATATAAACAATTATATGTATTATTACCCATTTATAACTAAATATATAAATGTGTGTGCGCGTGTGTGTGTTTTTAATAGTGTATATAAATTTAATAATGATAGTAGATAATATGATAATATATTTATCCATTCTAGTTATTTAGATTATCTAGTTGGTATACCGACTGATTAGGTTCTAATCCCATAACATTTAAATGAAATACACACCAACTCAGTTTTTGGAATCATCATGAACTAGGTGATTTTGTACCTTTCATTGTTTATAAGATTTAATTACATTTTAAATATCATCCTAGCGTTGAGGTTTCACGACATGTACGTAATACGTATATATAGCGATGAAATTACTTTTAAAATCAAAAATCAAAATTACAAAGAGGGTTTTTTTTACTAATTCGGATAATAAAAACTCTTTTTGCTGGATTGAATTGGCTTCTTGTTGTATTTAGGGTTGTTAGTGTAAATATAGGGTTTTCGATTTGATTTGTGACTTATAAAAGATAATTTCAATTCAACTACAACTTGATGTTTTTTTTTCTAGAAAAGTCTCTTTCAACGAATTTAATTGTTCGAAAATGAAAGTATTGTCCATGCATGTTTACTCAATTATCGACTACTATTAGGCACTAGCTTAATACTACTAAATTGTAATCCACTGGGTTGTATGCCATATCCTTATACCACATATGCAACGTTCAAATACTTTATCTGAGCAATTATTTTTGTCATTCTTAGTTGTCTAAACGTAAAAAAATTAAAAGTGATGAGTGTAAGATTCAAACTTCGGTCATTTAAATGGAGGATAGACGTGATTGTAGAGAAATACCGTGATAAATTGAGAGTCGTGAAACGCTATCACACTGAAACTAATTGGGTTCACACCAAATTTTCAATTGGATAAAACTCAATAACAAAAATAAGTATGATATGTGTATGAGAATCCGTGAAACAGAGAACAAAAAGATGAAGATGACCAAATTCACTCAAAATCGAATTTTGCAGGGATTGGGGTAATTGCCTTTGGCAGTTATCAACTTAAAATTTAACTATTTTACCCCCCAAGTTTCACATTTAAAATTTTGAAAAAATCAAATTCTTATGCATTTTTAGTAAAGTATTTTTAGCTCGACCACAGCCAGAAGCTCTGCCCCTTTGGACCCCGTCAGGGGTTGCAACTACTTGGACCCCGCTAGCAGGGGCGCTACTCTCGAACCCCCGCCAAGGGAGGAAGGACACCCACTTTGAACCCCCATTACTTAGGGGCTTCTACCCTAAGTAAGTTTTCAATATCAAAGATCATAATAAACTTAAAGAAACGTATATTCCGCACCTCCTGACTTGTTTGATGGATATTATTATCAAATTGGTCATTAGTTAATCTTATTATACTAAAATATCCAACAGTGATTACTAGTCCAACCAAATTGTTTATCTTATTTCCATCACGACATGTATTTACAGAGGTTATCGTCCAAAAAACTTTTAAGATTATTCCGACTTCTGGTTTTAATATAAAAAACACTGGGGCACTTGACTATGGTGTCAAAGTAGTGGGTCCACGTAGGCATAGATACATAAATACATATACACATGCATATGTAATTATATACTAGGTATATAGGTAAGTATGATATTATATGTGGATAAATTACCGATGCATATAATTATGTTTGCTATTATCATGAATTCAAAATTTTTCTAGTTGTTTGGTTGATCGGTATGTAACGTGTAGAACGATTGAATAGTGAACGAACACTAAATGAATAGTTTAAATAGAGGAAAGTGAAGATGGTTAATAAAAAAATAATTAAATAAGTTGCATGTTGGCCGAAAGTGAGGTGTTGATGCATAAGAATATGCATATATGTATAATCAATCATCAAAAAGAAAGTGTGTTGTGAATTGTGAAAGTGCCAAATTTGATGGTGACCCTTTACTAAATATACACCTTTTAATCCTTATCAATCCTTGGTTTGGTTACCACGTAGCATGTGTTCGTGCGTACGAGAACTTGCCATATATCGAAACCAGATATTTTAATCTTCAGTGACTGTATAGTGATAAGCATTCGATTTTTTTGTAGTAAAAGTCGCATGTTTGAATCTTACTTCCAACTGATTTTATTGTTAGTAGAATATTGATGGATTCCTTAAATTTTACAAATAATCTCGTAGACCTAGAAAAATACATCAATCTATCAGTATCTTAAAACATGATAGAATTATAAAAATATATATATTTCTAAACTATCATATTTTCACTTGGTTGTGCAGTTATATTTACTCACGCATTTGACTTTTCATTTATTGATATGGACTTAAATGATATTTGTATGAGACGATGTATAGTATGTCATTTGTTCACTCATATCATAATCAATATATCGATTAGTTTAAATCAGAATTGTGAAATATTTCTTAACCAATGATTGATGAAGTAGGCATTCAAACATGTGCTTCCAAGAGAGTTGAAAATAATTTGATTAAGGTGTATGTGATTGGTTGATTCTTAATATCTATTATATGCTTTAGCTTTAAATACTTGGTTAAGTTATGTTAAAAAAGTGCATTTGAAAACAATTAGCTATAAAAACAAGATGGTTAGAGATAACAATTGAAAAAGTTTAGGATGAGCATCTATAACTAATAACAAAACCGCGTCTTGTATCTTTCGGGCACTCGCTTACTCGTTACTAACCAAGTATCAAGTACTCATTAACTTGTTAAACATTACATGTTGGGATTCCCAATTATATTTCTTGCTAATTTAATTTTTATTACCCATGGTATTTAAAATATAAAAACTAAAAAAGTTGATGGATTGGTATGCTACTCCATCATCAAGGGCAAATAAAAAAGAAGTGTTAATTTACATGTATGGTTTATGTAAACCGACATGCATATTTAGGGTAATCGGATTAGATATCACCTGATATCATTCCCGTTTGTTACCTGTATGTTTTAGGTCTGTCTGTCGGGTTCAGGTTCGTCCGTGATACCTAAGGTTCATGTGAGTATAGCCGTATAGGTAGGGCATGACTAGGTGAGGTAACCGAACTGATAGCAACATCAGCATGGACTAGAAGCCGGCCATATATTAAAATTTATGAGATGTTGACATTGCATCTCATCAATGATTAATATCTAATCTATTTCATTTTCTTTTAATTGTATTTTGTATACCATACCAAATTAAATCAAATGATTGCCTATACACTTGTAATATGTCAATTAAATATTTTATATGATTTTAATTAGGTTATGTCTAACGTGAATAAAATAAATTAGGTTTGTGCTCATCATATTAAGTGTAAATACCATATGGTTAGAATTAAGGTCTAGTAAATATCAATGCAGAATATACATCGAGTTGATCAATCTATTTAAGCTCTCTTCGTCTCCGATGTTTCTCCCTGCCAATCTCACTAGATCTCGCAGTTTAATTTCTTGTCCAAACAAGTATCGTTAGATCGTTGATGCTCTTCAACATTAGACCATTGTTAGAGTTAGGGATGTGCATCGGTTGATTTTGTTTGGTTTTGGCCTCAAACCAAAACAAATTGAATTTAATTTTTAGGTTTTACAACTGTTGTTTTCTTTTTTTCGGTTTTGGCTTCGGATTCTGATTTTTTGGTTTTTCTATTTACACTTCCAATTTTTAGACGTGGTTGCAGATATATCTAGGCACTGCCAGGTCTGTCAACTGGAGCGTTCTAGTACTCGATCTAAGCAAAGTGTATTAATGAATTAATGGATGCTTAGAGGTGGGTTTACAAAGGTGTTGAGAGTTTTTATTAATATAGAGGTAGGTTAAATAGCATGTAGGATAAGATAAAGGTATCCATGTATTTTATAAAGTAAATTACACGAATGGTCCTTGTGATATGTTTAAATTACGGTTTTGGTCCCTAGGTTTAAAAAACTACAAGATCAGTCCTAAAGTATGCATAAACGTAACAGGTTTGGTCCCTGAGCTGAATGGGGGTTAACTTTTCTGTTAAATATTTTTAAAATGATCAAAATACCCCTAACCTAAAAATAGATCCACCGCCACCACCACTATGAAACCACCACCACCATCACCACACCCACTTGCAAACACCACTCCGGCAACCCTTCTCAACCCACAACCATCTCCGACTAGGCACCATCTGTCATTCACCACCCTAAAAGATGTCGTCGCGGAACGTTGTTGTCGAAAACGTAACCTCTTCATCGAACCACCACTCAACGCCCTCCGATCGAACACATTATCTCCGCCTCACCCTACTTCAAACCCTAACGCCTCTAAAATCCCCGAATATGTATATGTTCTCACCGGCAATCGCCCCAACCTCCACAATCGAATCCTCAAATTGATTCGAGAAAATGATTTACAAGAAGTTGTTTTGTTAACTCGTCACTCTGTTTATTCCAATTGTAAACCCACCATATTCACCTACAATGTTGTCATGGCGGCATGTATTCAATAGGCTATCACGATTCATAACACAAGCAACTATCACGACAAATATCGTCACATATAACCTTGTTATCACCACTATCTACTATAAAAAATGAGGATGAGTGGTAGTGGTGGCCGACGGTGACGATGCCAAAGGCGGTGGTGGCGGCAGGGTGTTTGGTCATTTTACACAATTTAGCGAAAAATGATAATTGTCCATCCAACTCAGGGACCAAACCTGTTACGTTTATACATACTTTGGGACTGACCTTGTAATTTTCCAAACCTGGAGACCAAAACCGTAATTTGGACGTAGCACAAGGACTATCCGTGTAATTTACTCTATTTTATAAATCAATTTTGCAATGGCTATACTTTAAAAACATAAACGCAAATTGTGTCTCCACATAAAATAAAATATGTTATTATTTTTACACAATAATGCATTGCTTATATCAATTATTCTCCTAAATATGTGGTCAAAGTAGGATGCCAATTTAAGCTTAAGTTAAGAGCAAGTTCATTGTCATTTTGTTTCATATTTCAAGCATACAAAAGGACTAAAGGTATTTAGTTGAAACTGTCAATTATCAATATAGCAAAGGCCCACATTAATTTTTTTTTCTGAATTCGATACTTTTTAATTTGTTATGTTGATGATGAATGATGACCCAATTGTATACAATGGGTCAAGCCCACAAATCAAGAGTGTGTTTGAGTTGAGCCCGTGGCCTTGGATCACACATTGTACATCAACAAAATTCATTATTCACATGTGAAACTTAAAAATCAGTCTACAAAGTGACATGTTATAGTACCATGTAATGAACGGATTTAATCAATGTCTACAAATATGTTGTGACGCTCACACTGTTGACGCCTTTTTACAAGTTTTAAATTCTTTTATGTCCAATATCGTAGCGAGAAATACAGTCCTCGCTAATTGATGTACGTGAGATCTTGTTAAGTACCTTATTAGCTTCCTTCATCTTCACGTTAAACAATTATACGAACCATGATCATTATGAGAAATAATCTTTCTAATCCTAGCATTGCTAAACTTCATGTCTTTGATCATTGATGACAAATCCGATTTTTCAAGACAAACAATTAACTTTAACTAACCTCTGTTGACGGCTTCTACTTTCACGCAACTCATATCTCCGGTGATGGCCTAACAAAAAGCGAAAAACAGTAGATTAGAAACAATACAAAATTACAAACAAAGAAAAATCCATTTTACTTTCAATGTAAGTGTAGACTTTATCTCATTTTACACAACCAATTGCTCTAAAAAAGGTGGAAACAAAAGCCTTACAACAAAGATGAAATAAAGTATGAAAAACAGTTTAAAGGTAACCAAAGATGCAAAAATCAATAATATTAGGAACCAGTGATTTTCTTTCAGCTCAACAGGACTGTAAATTCAATTGTGACAAATCTAAAGAAGCTACACCGGTTTTGATACACAAATGATTAATTTGAGTTTAACGAAGAACAGTATATCAGAAGCTAACCTCTTGAGATTAAACACCATTAAAGAGGTCAAGACACGAGAGTGACGATGGTTGTTAGTGGCAATCGAATCCGTTGAGACTAAGTGTCTGTGGGTTTCAATTTCTTTCACTACAGCTACACTAATATGGAAAACTGAACAGCCAAAATAATGTCCTATGATCTGAAATAAATTGATGGGCAAATGGTTTGAAAATTTGAAATGGGCTCAACGAACCTTAATGAACGAACATAAACAAGTGCTCACATACATAAATAAACTGGACATGTGTTCATGTGCATTCAATTAATTAAATGAATAATTTTGTCATCCACATTCATTCCTTTATGAAATAAACTAACTACTCAAGTTTAGTAAGTATGCAGTTCGTTTACATGCCTATTGCAATGTAAGGGGTTCAAAGGCTGCTATGTTGCGTGCCTACGTGAGTTGATTAGTTTAGAATCAACCGTAACCGTATCGTTTCATATCATTGCCTTCCATCTTCAACTTTACTAAAGATTGTATGCAATTTATGTATGCTTAATACTTGTCACCAAACAGAACTTAGGGAAAAACACTAAAGGATACTACTAACAAAAGGAGTAAGAACTACATAGTATCACGAGACTTGAACCATATACACGACATCCACAACCGAACCTACCACATATAGTTGCCAAAAAATAAAAATTAGAACAAAAGAAATATACATCACAGAATAAGTGAGGTTATAAAAACACATACCTGGTTCTTGAATCCAACAAGTTGTCAAAAGTGAATCCAGCATCTGTCGTAAACCACGCTTTCGATCCACCATAATGTAAGTTTCTACACTTGGTCTTCATGGGCATTTGTAATTTGTTTAGCTAAACTTAATGAACTAATGTCATCTCTTAGGATAATGTTTATTGGACCCTTCAACTAATGAGATATAAGAAGCATAATCATAAACGAGCCCTTTTTCACCACGTAATCTCTCAAACGATTCTGGATCGCCATATTTACAGTGACCTTCCAAAAGGATATTATATGTAATGTCATCTGGAACCACGCCCAAATCAAGCATCGACTGCAACAACTTATTTGCATTTTTCATCTGCCCAAGTTTACATAACCCGACCATCAGCACATTATATGTTATAACTCCTGGTATAACTCCATCCCTACGCATCTCATTGAGCCAACGGAAACCCGTCTTAACATCCCCCCTCTTACAGAACCCATCAATGACCATGGTGTAAGTTGCAGCATCAGGTTTCAAACCCGATCTCCGCATTTCCCTTAACGCCTTTTCTGCATCAACGACTAATCCTTCCCTGCATAAACCTGATATAAGTGCTGTAAACGCCACATTATCAAGCTCAATGCCTTCATTGACCATTTTCTCCTTAACTTCAAGCGCCAACTGCAACTTCCCCTCCTTGCAACACCCGTCAAGAAGAGATGTATAAGTAATCTTGTCGGCTTTTAACCCTTCACGAGTCATTTCATCAATCAGATATCTAGCTTCTGTTATCCTACCACTCTTGCAAAGGCCATTGATAAGAGTGTTAAAAGTAATCAAATCAGCTTTTACACCTCTAATCACCATTTTACCATACATTTGCATACCCAAATCAACCTTCGCGTTTCTACAAAAACCATTAATCAAGGTGGTAAATATAACATCATTCGGCACCAAACCCCTCTTACACATTTCATCGAACAACTTATACGCATCACCCAATTTACTTCCTTTACACAACCCATCAATCAAAACACTGTATGTAAACACATCAGGCACAAGACCACTCTCTTCTACAACCTTCTTTAACCTAAAACCCTCGTTCAATCTACCCGATTTACAATACCCATTCAACAGCGTATTAAAACTAACCAAACTCGGTCTCAATCCCCACTTAGGCATTTCATCAAACACCTTCTTAGCATCATTAATCATACCTACCTTAGCAAACCTATGCATCAAATTATTAAAAGTATATACATTTGGAGGATACCCACATCCCAAAATCTCCAAATAAAACCCCCAAGCAGCAGCATTGGAGTTCAATTTCATCAAACAATCAAGAACTCGCTTACAAGACTCTACAGGAAGCTTAAATTTTCGATCTTTCGCAAACCGAATAAGTTGAACAGCATCAGAAACAAACCCATTATCCACATAACACTTAACCAACGAATCAAACACAAATTCACCATCTTTTTCACCTTTCGTCTCGACAAACGCTTGAAATACAGAAGCAGCAGAGTGTTTCCCCTTTTGTGCGATCACAACCCGTAGTAAAGATTCGGCTTGTGGAAACATTTGGTGACTTGAGAGGAAATTGATCATGGTGAAGTAAGATTGAACGGTGTGTCGAAATGGGGGTTGAGTGGAGACCCATTTGAAGAAGGAGAAGAGGGCGTTTGGGGTGAGGGAGTGTGGGTTTGTGTTGATTAGGTCGATTATGTGTGAGGGTTTGAGAGATGGGATGAGTTTGCGGAGTGAGGGTTCTAGTGGGGTTGATTTGTTGGTGATGGCTTGAGAGATGGTGGTGATGAGGGGGTCTATGTGGTGGTGATTTGGGGGTGAGGGTGGTGGAGTGTACCAGACGGTGGCGGAGATGCGGCGGAGGAGTTGGTGGTGCGGTGGAATGCGGTGGTGGTGGGTGATTCTCAGGTTGTGCATACTCGTAAACAAGTAAACATAAATGTGGTGTTCGGATCGAGTGTTGACAGGGGGATGAAGAGTAGGCATGAGTTTATAACTTTTTGTTTAAATATTAATCGTTTTAGATTAGATTAAACTAGGAGGTTACCCATGTTTCGTCGCAGGATGTCGAGCTTCCAATGGGTGAACTTGGGTAAGATGTGTGCAACCGCAAATGTTGCGGTGAACATTAGACGTTGGAGAGTTATGAAGCAGTGGAGTGGTTAGTTATATACGATACATAATTGCGGAAGAACAATAGGTGTTAATGATTGGTTATTTACAAAACTGGAAACACGAAAAGTAAGCAAAAGATTAGTTTGTGTTTGCCTAATGTTTGTTATCTTTGCACAAGGTTTTGTCTTGCATTTTCGGTTTTAAGGGTAATTTTAGTTTCTTCTTCTTGGATTGGTATGGCTCCTTATCTATTTCTATTCATAATTATGTTTGTAATTTCAAAAATGGTTTGATCATAATTCAATTAGCTTATCTTTTGATTACAAGGAAACAAAACTGTAAAAGGTTATCATCTGGAAGATGAAGACTCATGGATACAAATGGAAGATGGTATGTTTGATGCTTGTAAACTTTTGTTGAATAGAGTAGAATAGAGAACACTTGATCGATTGAACCACTCAAATTTGTCAGAAATTGACTCTGATACCATAAGAGAAAATATACAAGATGATGAATATTTGTTTGTGTAACATGATTTAAAAAAACATGTAAAATATCTCTATATAAAAGGAGAATCAACCAATAGAGAATATTGATAAATTGTCTCAACAACTTGATGAATCCATAAGTCAATGTTACAACAACACTCAAATACAATGTTATCAAGAGAATTCAAAGAAAAAAATACATACAGATAAGGTTTTATAAGGAGAGTGATGAGAGTGGCGTGAGTGTTGTTACCTTAATTCTCCCACCCATTGGAGATGCTCTAAGTTAAGCAACACTATATACACTTTCTTTCATATTTTATATTTTCGCTAACAAAAGTTACTATTAATTATTAAACCATGGTTGGTGACTACTATTAGTATTGAACAAAACTAATAACCTAGTTGTACTTATCATAGTTACCATTGATTCTTTTGTTGCTATCAAAGCCTTGATTGCTACTAATGTTCTGGTTGTTACCAAAAATCATACATACTATTAATTCTCAGTTTCTAATGATATTATGTTAGTACGAAAGGTCAAAGTTGTTAATTATATTTTTTATGATGATTGGTATCAACTTAATATTGATTTACCAATCTTTCAAATCATCAAACGTATGTAACTTTTCACAATCCAAACAAATCTAATACATTTCTAATGACGCACATTAGGGGCGTTCATCGGATCGGGTAACGAATTATTCGGATCGGATTATTCGGATTTGAAAATTTCAGGATCATATCCGAAATCCGATCCGATCCGAATAAGGAATTTTCTATCCGATCCGAATCTATCCGAATTCAATTCGGATTGGATTCGGATGATATCCGAATAATCCGAATTTATCCGAATAATCCGAATAAACCAAATAACAACTTTTTATTTTTTTCTTTTTTGTTTTTTTTGCTAACTTTTTAATTTTTAATATTTTATAAGTGGGAAATCACAATAAAAGATATAAAACTAAAAAAATGAATTGTACGCAAATTCAAAATTAAAACATAATAGGTAATTGTATGAAACACGAAGATTAGAATCTCTAATTTAGAACGACGGTTGACTATATCATAATTCTTTAAGATTATGACTAGAATGTGTAATTATTCATGTGTATTGAGTTGAAAACATAATAGATAGTTGAGTAATGAGTTTTGGGCTAGAAATATAGTTGAAGTCTTATTCGGATTATTCGGATATCCGAATAATCCGAATAACCCGAATAAAAAAATTGTAATATCCGAAATCCGATCCGAAATCCGAATAAAGAATTCGGATTCGGATGAGATCCGATCTGAATATCCGAATAAGGATTTGGATAGATTTACTCGGATTCGGATACAGATCTCGGATACTTTTGGATTTCGGATTTTTTGAACACCCCTAACGCACATGTAGCACACCCACCAAGGACTCTACCTTGAACCCATAATGAGGCATTTTCCCTTTGAATCCTCTTTGGTCTAGGGCTGTTTCGACCCCTCAAACTATAAGGGGGCGTTTGGTTGGAAGGAGTGGAATGGAATGGAATGGAATTGAGAAATTAGTATAATTTTCAAGTAAAATCGTGTTTTAGTGAACAATTAAAAGTAAACCCAAGGGAATGTTTCACATCAAATTCTCTTGGCTGTGAGATTTCAAAATCCTTCCACTTGAAATCCCACAACCAAGGGAATTTGAGGTGAAACATTCTCTTGGGTTTTACATTTCATTACTCACTCAAACATAATTTACTTGAAAATTATACTAGTTTCTCAATTCCATTCCATTCCTTCCAACCAAACGCCCCCTAAATGTTATTTTACTATAAATTAGAGTAGTCTTTATTGAGTGTACACTTTACCCTTCTTACTTATATAATTTTTTTTAATTTCTTATTTGGTTTTTCATAATCTAATTATACTAAAATAATCTTGATAACACTTAAATCACCTAGAGCTTGCATGTTAATCAACGGACAACTAATATACAAATAAACAAACAAACAAGCAAACAAAAATACACGGTAAAATCTCACACGAGTAGTAGGTTTTGGGGATGATGAGATAAGTGCAAGCCTTACTCTACCCAAGAGATATATACACTACACTTAAAGAGACCATTGGCTCACAAAGGGCTATTTTCTAGGACACTTTTTAAGAACAAAATGTCGACATCACTTTTATATACAAAGGCCAAAATAATTATATTGCCACGTGTCAAAATTAATTGGTGTTCAACTTTTTTTCACATGTTTTTGTTAAATGATACATTTGTTATAATATAACTATAATTAACACAAGATTAATTTTCTAGCTTAACAACTTTAAAGAGAATTGCAAAAGCAAGAAAAAGAGAAATGTATAATTTATGAAAGTGCATACAAGATATACATTTTCTTATCTACATTGAAATTATATTTATACTACAAAGATCAATCATTTTAATAGAAAAGTAAAACTATGTGGTAGATAGGTAGTATAGCAAACTTATCTACGAGTTTGACAAAAAAATCATCTACTTGCTATAATAATAATTCATAATTACATTTAAATTTTGGCAGGTGTAGTTAACAAGGAATCATACGTAAGTTGGTAGAGCGCACATCATATGTGACGCCCCATCGTGTTTGAATCTTGGAGCTGACATTTTGCTATTTCTTTGACGATTCTAGTATTATTATTTTTTTTAAGTTTTATAATTTACGTTTCGTTTTAAATCTTAGTCAAGAAGACAAGAAGAAAACTCTCATTAAACACGTAGGATTAAAAACTAGTTATTTCTATATTGAGAATTTATGTTGTTACATTAAAACATAAAATAAAACAATAAAAATAAACAAGTGAAGTGGTTGTAAATTTGGGTGTATTCATTTACATATGTTGGAGGAAATCCTTGTAATTTTCACTATATATAAAACCTTGCTCTCCCCTCATTCTCCAAACACGAAGAGAAAATGTCGAAGGTGACAGATTTCGTGAACCTCAACCTTTCTACCGTCGATAACAAGTTCATTGCCGAGTACATTTGGTCACTTCTTTCCCATCACCTTTATTATTATTATTATTATTCTATTTACTTTTTCGTTGTATTTTGACCAGAAAATTAACGTGTTTTACCAAAATTATTTGTTCTTCAGAAAAACTTAAGATCAATTTATCTTTTGCTTGATTCGAAGCTCAATATTGTTGAAATGTAGCAAAACTTAACAACGAAACAAATGAAATAACTATGCGGTTTGTAGTTTGTTTATGAAAGTTGTAAATTGATTTTGGTTATAAATTTTGACTTAAAAGAATGTTTACTATTTACAAAGAATGAGTTTTAAATAAAATGTGATAAAATGTATTATAAACATCTCGATCTACCCTTGCGCATATTATAATTTCTTTATAATCATCTAAAATGACCCTTTAATAGGATGAAAAAGGGGACTTTGAAAATTTAGAATTATTATTTTGAAAAGTGTTTGACTGGAAAATTAATGTACATGCAAAATGGTTTAGTATTTTGCGGAAAGTAGTGACACTTGTCACACTCATGCAATGGGTGTTGACAAGTGTTTATCTAAAAATACATAATTTGATAATAATCGTTATAGTTAAACATTTGGGCTTCCATCTCGTTATGAAAATATTTTTGACCAAAATAGTAACCTTAACCATCAAGGTTAATGATCGAGTTTAATGGTAAGGTATTAAGTTTAATGATAAAATCAAAGTTAAAAAAGTAAAATTTCTTTTTACAAAAACAGGTTAGTGTAAATAAATTTGGTGCAGAATGTATATTAGATTTGCGTGTGATTCCCACTCTTAAAAGATGTGGGACAACACCTAAATTCTTGTTAACAATCAAAATAATTAAGTGTTACATTGCATTTTTGTGGTTTTAGTTTTTGGCCACAAAGGTGTTTATTATTTTTATTTTTGCATTTTATATTTGGTGAAATGTCATTTTTGATCTCCTATTTTTCTATAAAATATATTGTTATAATATATAAAAATAAGTATCCTTTAATTTTGTATATAGGATTGGTGGATCAGGTTTGGACATCAGAAGCAAAGCTAGAGTAAGCTCTTACTTTTTAGGACAAACTAAATAATCATATCTTTTATATTGCTTTTAAAAAAATTCAATAAAATATTATATTACTCGTAGCCAATATGTACAAGCGTAAACAAAATACGATTAAATCAATTTTCTTTTGCAAATGGATTGCCAAAAGAAATTAAAGAGACAATGCACCATTGCATTGATCAGGTGAAAATGTGATTGTATGTTTGCCTTTCTTTCGTTCAAAATTGAAAATGCTACACTTTTATTCGATCATAAATATTTTTATAATAAGGTCACTTTACAATTCCTATAACTAAAATTTAACTAAATGAGATAAGAATTTATATAAACATATTAAAGGCATTTGTTGTTTTTTTAAATATTTTCTTGTGTGCAATTTTTTAGACTCTGTGTGGATCGTGGGATGACCCACAAAAGCTTCCAAAATGGAACTACGATGGATCAAGCACAGGCCAGGCCCATGGTCAGGACACTGAAGTGATCTTATAGTGAGTACCCACTTCATCAAAGTAACTAGTAATATTTATATTCTCATTTATTTACAAATCTTATTATTTAAATAAAAATTTATGATGATTTTAATAGTCCCCAAGCCATTTTCAAGGATCCTTTCCGGAGGGGCAACAATATCTTGGTTAGTACTTTCTTGTCTAGTCAAACCGTCTAGTCAAACTGTCTGTAAGCTGCTCGAGATCTGATAAATAAAAACTCAATATAATCCAAGCTTAAAATAATTAGTCAGTACTCCATAATATTTACTTGTATGACTTTATAAACTCTTTGTATAAATTGAAGGTCTTGTGTGATGCTTACAACCAAATGGGTGATCCGATCTACACAAACACGAGGTTTGATGCGGCCAAGATTTTCGACCACCCTGATGTTGTTGCTCAACTCCCATGGTAGTAATAATTTGTATTATATTATTTTATAACACTTATAAAAATCTTGTAATATATTTTATTGAAAAATGACCAATAAACAATTTGCATTTTTAAAATAATTATTTTCATAAATTTATGGAATTTTAATTCTTGTAGGTTTGGGCTTGAGCAAGAATACACCTTGATGGAGAAGGATACCAAGTGGCCTTTGGGTTGGCCTAGAGGAGGTTTCCCAAGACCTCAAGTAATGATTTTTTTTAAAAAATATATATATATTTTTTCATATTATTTTATTTGAATTTAGTTTATTATAAATATTTAATGTTTGTACTTGACATTTTTGTTTAATGTGTCACGGCTAGGGTCCTTATTATTGTGGTGTTGGTGCTGAAAAAGTGTTTGGGCGTGACATTGTCGATGCACACTACAAGGCTTGTCTTTATGCCGGGATTAATATATGTGGTGTTAACGCTGAAGTTATGCCTGGTCAAGTAAACTTCATATTATCACGACTTTTACATACAAATTATTGATTTTAAACTAAGAACTTGATGTTTTTATGTACATTTTTTGACATATGAAAAGTGGGAGTTTCAAATTGGACCCTCGGCTGGGATCACTGCTGCAGATGAGTTGTGGGTCGCTCGATATATTCTCGAGGTAATTTGATTAGGTTTCCAAGCTAATTATCTGACCATCACTTAGTGTTTCTTGATGAAAAGGATGTATTTTGTAATAATGGTTAATTCATGCATATATATTAGATAGATTCATACTTAGGGGCTGTTTGATTTGCTTCTGACCCGGTCAAAATGTCTGACCCACTGACCCGGTCAGACATTTTGGCCAGTCAGCGTGTTTGATTATCACATTTTTGCGTCTGACCCGGTCCGACGCCACTGACCTATGCCTATTTTCCCTATTACCGGGTCAGTTTTGAAACAAGCTCTTACCCGGTCATCACCTTCTGACCGAGTAAGAGCAATCAAACAGCCCCTTATATAGATATAGAAAATTTCAGATATAAACTCAAAGACTAAACATCTTAAATTTGTCTATAGCGCGTTGCTGAAATTGTTGGAGTTGTCGTCTCGTTTGATCCTAAACCGGTTCCGGTTAGTTTTTTGTTTGAAAAAACTACTTTGGTATATTAACATGTTAAACCTAATTAAGTAACATCTAACCATGGTTTTTTGTCACATTTTCAACAGGGTGATTGGAACGGGGCGGGTGGTCACACTAACTACAGGTATAACTTACACAAAATGCTTACTTTCATCAACTACATGTTGTGGTAATCTAATATTTAACCATGGTTAAAATTTAGCACAAAATCAATGCGGGAAGATGGTGGATATGAGGCCATCCAAAAGGCTATCGAAAAGCTTGCACTTAGGCATGATGAACACATCGCTGGCTACGGTGAAGGCAACGAGCGTCGTCTCACTGGTCATCATGAGACCGCAAACATCAAAACATTCTCATGGGTACAAGAAACCAAAAGCCAAACACGTTCAACATGTCATTTTTCATGTCATTGAACGTCTCTAACTTTTATAACCATAGTGATTGAGATCTATACGCGTTTTGTAGGGAGTTGCGAAGCGTGGAGTGTCAATTCGTGTGGGGAGAGATACTGCAAAAGAAGGGAAAGGGTATTTTGAGGACCGAAGGCCCGGGTCCAACATGGACCCTTATGTGGTTACCGCTATGATAGCAGAAACCACCATCTTGTGGAAGGCTTGAGCTTGTTTTGTGGGTTAGAGTGTTGTACTTTGGACTAATAATTTGGCGTGTGTTTCTAGTCATAAATAAAGCTGGGTTTATGGGCCGTATGGGCTGGATATTTGGCACAAACAAATGGGAAATGTAAAACTGGTTAGCTCTGGCTTTAATTTGTGGGCTTGGCTTAATTGGATCAAATCTACTACAACTTTGGGCTTTCACATAACTAAAATATTTTATTTCTAACCATTTTAATATATATACTCACATGGCCGGCTCTGAGGGTGGTCGAGGTGGACGACCGCCCAGGGCCCGATCTACTTAGGGGTCTGAAAGTTTTTAAAAAGTTATATTATATATATTTATATATATATATATATATATATATATATATTTAAAGAAGAAACTATAGGTCATTAATAAATTCATTAACAAACTCAATAAAAATTGTATGCCCTTTTTATTATTTTAACCTATTGAATCTTAGGGTCTATTGACATGTTAATTAGTTTAGTTTATTATCATTTATCCCATCTAAACTTAATTGAAAAATGATAGGAGAGTCCCACGATTCGCATAAGTAAGTAAATGAGATTATTTTTGCTATAATAATTTTCTTTATTTGTTTAACAATTATCGTAGCATTATAGATTTTTAACACACGGGTTATTGATTTTAGATTATAAGAGCCCATTTTTTCTACTCGCCCAGAGACCAAAGTTTTTTTCTTGTTTCTCGGGGCCGGCCCTGTATACTCATGCTTACATTTTTGGACTTTACCATTGATTTTGAATGCAAATCTTTTAGAAAAATACAATTAAGGGTTCGGTTGAATTATCCAACTGTTTGGTTCCTACGTAACTAAAGTTGAATCAATATAGCCCTATCATCAAAATTATTTTAATCAAACCATCTATTAACTTTTGTATGGATTATTTTGATTCAATTTTTAGATTATAGTTCGATTAATCAGTCTTGTTCTCAGTTTCTCACCGTCTTTGTTTTGTAAGAGATCCGTAAATTATTATAATAGATAGGCATTATTTACTATGTTTATTTTAGAAAAAGAAATGTCACATAATCATACGTGAAAGGAATGTGTTCAGAACAGTAGGAAGAATATTTACTACAACCTGTATTACTTGAATTTTTCATATTTAAGATAGAATCATGCAACATATATTTTCAGTCCCATAAATTAGACCGTATAAGAAACAGCTTAACGTTTATTTTTCGCACCTCTCTCCATTGATGTGCCCCACTATTCAAAGTTTTAAACATATTTTATTATGACAACTGACATCTTTCCTACGATACATCAATTGTTGATTTTTTATTTCGTATATTTTATTTAGATGTTTTTTGTGTGAAAATTGTATTCCCGGAATATTTTTCTTACAAAATACATAAAAAGGTAATATGAATTGTTATATCTCTATACTAATAATAAATAAAAATAAATACGGATACATGTCACAATTCTAGGCCATCTAATAATTGGTTTTCCGTTTCTCTCTTCTCTTAATTATAAATGTTATAATAGCTATTTATTAATGAATAACTATCCATAATTAAAATTTCAAATATGTTAACTTCATATTTTCAAATGTGTAATATATGGGTTCATTCAATTCGTATAATACACAATATTTAAGACATAACTCTTTATATTATAAACCATGTAACAGTAAATTTATTTAGTCCGTGTATTACACAGGATTGTAACCTAGTTATTTATACGTGTACTTAAAGTGTTTATGTTTCTGTCAAGAACAATATCAAGAATTGTTATATCATTTTGTTGTCGTTATGTTTATATTATAGCCTACTTTTATTGAGTGCTAAAGCTAAAAATCAAGCCATAAAGATTGATGAGCATCTATGCATCCAATTTTCAAAGTTTGGTGTATATACATGGTTTATACGATGCTCATGATATATTAGTGTTTTAGCATGAGTTGAATAGAAACACTTCTCATGCAATTATCATTGTATCTATTTCTTGATCTTTGTTATTCTTAAACTTTAATCACCCGACCTAGAAAAAAAATTTTAATATCCAATACCCAAACATAACAACATCTGTAAACAAATTTCTATATCCGTCTCAGGTAATTTCACTATCATTATATACACCATCAAAAGCCAACTTATACATAATAATAATCATGTTGAAAACTTTGAGTGTGTTTGATTCACATTCTTAACTCCAATAGGGTAATAAATAATAATCACAAACAAGAGTATCGATTTAATAGGACAAACTAGTTATCTAACTTTGAATGCACATTTGTCATTCGATAATAACCCAGGGACCATATATGTACTTTAGTAAATTTTGATCCTTCTCGTCTTCTTCACATCGCTTATTTACTCGTTAATGGAAGTTTCAATTCTAACCCCCACGAAAAACCCTCGTCGATGCTTCGTAACTTCTTTACATCATCATATATACGTCAATTGCAGGATATATATATTATATATACATTGTTGATTGTTGATCAGCACCAATATTCGTCATCAAAATCAGTTTTTTAACATTCGATTTCATTTCATTTCTTCAATCTCAGATCACTTTACGAACAATCTTACAAGAGCTTTAATTCTGTGTGTAATCATCATTCAACAATGGTTGTAGTAATTGATAGTGGTTTACAGCTTGTGTTCGATGAATGGTTGAAGGTAGTTGCAGCGGAAACTCTACAAACCAGAAGATTCATAACCCTAAGCGATAGCGTTCAAAGCCCTGATAAAAAAAGGGTCATAATGTTCATCGATCATCTGAAGAGGTTCTTCCGGACTGAATTGCAGATCAAAATGGTGAATAGTGTGAGGAGTTTGAGTAGGATTGATGATTTAGAAGAGGAAGTGGATCAGCTACTTGCAGATTCTACTGTTCATGTGATTGTTGATTCGAGTTTGTGCAGTGTTCTTGGGCTTCAGGTGCTTATTGTTGGCTTCAATTGGAATCTTGAAGAATTGAAGAATAATGACACTAAAGTGTTGTCAGTTGTTAAAGAATGTATCATGGATTTGGATTCAATTGCAGAAGATGCAAAGATTTCAGCCAAAGATCTTATGCATATGTCAATTACTAGCGATTCCAGCTTCATATACAATCTTGATGATGACAGAATGCATACTAGTGAAAATGTTCTTCAACTCTTATCAACAAATGTTATAAATCTTGTTCCAGTAAGGTAAATGATTTTGTGCTTTCATATAAAGCTTTTAGTTACATCATATTGATTGTTATTAAGTCATTATTAACCAATCTTTATATGTTTTTGCAGAAATGAACTCATTGCAGAACGAAATCGATTGTTCATGGAACTTCAAAGAAATGAGTTTCCCACATGGAGGATTAAACAAATAGCACAACCCATCAACCCCAGTATCTTATCTCTTTCAAGAGGTTTCATTTCTTCAAATTGGTATGATCAAATAGCACTTAAAGTTGAAGAATTGACATTGGATATAAGGAGTGAAACCTACTCACTACCAGAATTCATTAAACAAATGAACCAACTGAAGGTTTTAAGTATCAGAGGCTATAGTGATTATCCTTCTAAGCTACATAATCTTTCATTGATAGAGGGTTTATCCAGCCTAAGAACTATAAGATTTGAGCACGTGTCGGTTCCCTCTATGCAACCCATCTTTGCATTGAAGTATCTTGAAGAACTTTCTTTTGTTATGTGTGAGATTGGTGAGGCTATGATGAGTTGCACTACTACTGAGTCACCACCTTACATGCTACCAAAACTCACGAATCTTGAAATCGACATGTGTTATGATCTGAAAGAACTACCATCAGCACTTTGCAATCTTGTTCATCTCCAGAAACTAACCATCACCAACTGTCATGAGCTTGAAGTTCTTCCTAAAGGGATAGGGGCTTTGTCAAATCTTGAAATCTTGAGTCTTCATTGCTGCACGAAGCTACAAGAACTACCTGCATCAATTGGAAGTTTGCATAATGTGAGTTCCATTGATATATCTGATTGTTTGAGTATAAGTGTACTGCCTGAAGAAATCGGTAAACTATGTGGCCTGAGAGTGCTTAAGATGAATGGTTGTGGAGGGCTGCAAGAATTGCCAATGTCGATCAGCGAATTGCAGCAGTTAGAAGAAGTGATATGTGATGAAGAGACGTTGTATTTGTGGATGGATGTTGAAAGTGATCTTCATAACTTGAAGATAAATGTTGTTGAAGATGATAGATCAGAATTTTTTATGAAAATTGTGCAGTAAGCTTTATATCTATAATGACTATATGAGCATACAAGTGTATAGTTAAGGTAAAATATATTTGTTAAGAATCAAATAAGATGTATTAGTTATAGTTTGTTACGTAAATGAAATTTATTGCAACTATCTTTATTAAAAGTTCAAATTTTCTTTTTAATTTTATTGTTTGTTTTATTATAAAATTTAAACGTGAGGACCCGCTAGAAAATGGTTACACTCATTGTGGTTAAGAAATATATTTACAGAACATGAACACGAAAGGTAGGCAAAATATTAGTTTGTGTTTGTCTAATGTTTGCTATCTTTTGCAAAGGGTTTTTGTATTGCATTGTCGGTTTTAAGGGTTTTTTTAGTTTCTTCTTCTTGGATTGGTATTGCTCCTAATCTATTTATATTCATAATCTTGTTTGTAATTTTAAAAATGGTTTGATTACAAGTCAATTAGGTTATGTTTTGATTACAAGGAAACGAAACCTGAAAAAGTTATCCCTAAAAGATGAAGACTCATGGATATAGTTGGAAAATAGTATCGTTTGATGGTTGTAAACTCTTGTTGAATAGAAAACACTGGATCAATTGAACCACCCAAATTTGTCAGAAATTGACTCGGGTACCATGAGAGAAATATTCAAAAAGAAATATACAAGGTGATGAATATTTGTTTGTGTAACATGATTAAAAAACATGTAACATATCTATACATAAAAAGACAACCAATTAATAGAGAATATTGAGTCTCAACAACTCAATGAATCCATAAATCAATGTTACAAGAACACTCAAATACAATGTTATCGAGAGAATTCAAAGAAAAAAATGCATACAGATAAGGTTTTATAAGGAGAGTGACGAGAGTGGCGTGAGTGTTGTTACCTTGATTCCCCCACCCCATTGGAAATGCTCTAAGTTGAGCAACACTACATATACTTTTTTCATTCTTGATATTTTCGCTAACCATTAGCTGTAACAAAGTTTCTATTAATCATTAAACCATGGGTGGTGACTACTATTAGTATTGACCAAAAGTAGTAACCTAGTTGTAATTATCATAATTACCATTGATTCTCTTGTTGCTATTAAAGCCTTGATTGATATTAATGACTTGGTTGTTACTAATGATCATACATACTACCGATTCTCAGTTTCTAGTAATATCTATGTTACTACGAAAGGTCAAAGATGTTATTAATTATATTATATATGATGATTGGTATCAACTTAATATTGATTTACCAGTCTTTCAGATTATCAAACTTATGTAACTTTTCACTATCCAAGTAAACTTAATACATTTCTAATGAACACACATGTAGCACGGCCCACTAGGGACTCTGCCTCAAACCCACAATGAGGCATTTTTCCTTGGAATCCTCTTTGGTCTAGGGATGTTTCGACCCCTCAAACTATAAAGGTTACTTATATTACAATTTAGAGTAGTCTTTATTGAGTGTACACTTTACACCTTCTTACTTATATAAGTTATTTTCTAATTTCTTATTTGGTCTTTCATAAATCTAATTATACTAAAATAATTTTAATAACACTTATATCACCTAAGAGCTTGCATGTTGATCAACGGACAATCAATAAACAAACAAGCAAACAAACAAACAAAAATACACGGTAATATCTTACACGAGTAGTAGGGTTTTGGGTATGATGAGATAAATGCAAACCTCCAAGAGATATATACACTACACTTAAAAGAGACCATCGACTCACAAAAATCTATTTTCTAGGACACATTTTTTAAGAACAAAATGTCGACATCACATTATATACAAGGGCCAAAATAATTTTATTGCCACATGTTAAAATTAATTGGTATTCAACTTTTTTCACATGCTTTTGTTAAATGTTACATTTGTTATAATATAATTATAATTAACACAAGATTAATTGTATAGCTTAAGAACTTTAAAGAGAACTGCAAGAGCAAGAAAAAAAAAGAAATGTATAACTTATGAAAGTGTATACAATATGTACATTTTCTCATCTATATTGATATGATATTTATACTACAAAGATCAATCATTTTAGTAGAAAATTAAGTAAAACTATGTGGTAGATAGCTAGTATAGTAAAGTTATCTACAAGTTTGATAAAGAGTTTATTCACTTGCTATAATCATAATTTATAATAACATTTAAATTTTGGCAACTGAAGTTAACAAGGAATCATATGCATGTTGGTCGAGTGCACATCATATTTTCCGCCCCACCGTGTTTGAGTCTTGGAGCTGACATTTTGCTATTTCTTTGACGATTCTAGTATTTTTTTTAAGTTTTATTTTTTACGTTTCGTTTTAAATCTCTGTCAAGAAGAAAACTTTCATTACAACGCGCAGGATTTAAAACTAGTTATTTCTATTTTGAGAATTTATGTTGTTACATTAAAACATAAAGACAAAAAAATAATAGTAAACATTTGAAGTGGTTGTAAATTTGGGTGTATTCATTTATATATGTTGGAGCAAATCCTTGTAATTTTCACTATATATAAAACCTTGCTCTCCCCTCATTCTCCAAACACGAAGAGAAAATGTCGAAGGTGACGGATTTCGTGAACCTCAACCTTTCTACCCTCGATAACAAGTTCATTGCCGAATACTTTTGGTCAGTTCTTCCCCCATCACCTTTTTATTATTATCATCTTTCGTTTTATTTGATTTTGGTTAAAATTTTTGACTTAAAAGATGGTTATTATCTACAATGAATGAATTTTGAATAAGATGTGACAATGTACTATAAAAACCTCGATCCACCCTAGCAGGCCGGTCCCGAGAATTCTCAAGAGGCTCTGGGCTCGGAGCGAGAACAAAAAATGACCCTTATAGATATACAAAAAAGTCTAAACCAAATAAGTTGTATGTAAAAAATTTATAATAGTACGATAATTGTTATAACAATAAAAAATGAGAGGATTGTAAAAAAAATGATTTAATTTACTTAATTAAGTGAATCGGGAGGCTCTACTAGCATTTTTGGTATTATTTTGTTAAGTTAGGTTTAGATTAGGTAATTGTTATTGGCTAAATTACTTAAAATATTAATGAGGATTTAGATAAAGTTTAGCGGGCTAAAATAATCATAATGTTACTGGATTTGTTAATGGATTTATTAATAGTTTATATATCGTTTTAACAAGCATATATATGTATATATAATATATAAATTTTTTAAAAAATTTCATGCCCCTAAAAGATCGGGCTCTAAACGGTCGTCCACCCGGCCCCTGAAGACCGCCCCAGCACCCTTGGCGAATGTTATAATTTCTTTATAATCATGTATAATGACCCTTTAATTGGATAAAAAATGTGACTTTGAAAAATCTAAGATTAATACAATTATTATTCAGAAAAGTTTATTTTGGAAAATGTAATGTACATGCAAAATGATTTAGTGTTTTGCAGGAATCAGTGACACATGTCGCACTCATGCAATGGTTGTTGTTGACAAGTGTTTATCAGAAGATACATAATTTGATAATGAATGATATAGTTAAACATTTGTGCTACGGTCTCGTTAATTGAGTTTTTCTTAACGATAAATGTGTGAATTTTTTTTTAAGGATAAGTATTATTTTAATCGGGTTTACCCTTAATAAGAAATTTATTATTGGGAAAACCTCTTTGTTTTACTTTGAGCATTTTGCTTAAAGTAAAACTTGAACCCATGATTTTCTAATATTTACATATCATAAGTATCTCACCTTAACCGTTTGGAATAAGGATCGTTGGTGGTTAAGGATTGAGTTTAACGGTAAAGAATTGAGTTTAACGGTAAAGAATTGAGTTTAACTTTAAAATCATTTAAAGTTTCAAGATTAAAATTTCTTTTGAAGGTTTGAACTCGTATATATGTAATGGGTTGGTGTAAACTATTTTTGGCGGAGAAAGTATATAAGATTTGTGTGTGATTCCCACTATCAAAATAATTATGATTCTGCTCTCTTTTTATTCTTATTTTAAACTTTTAATTTTAATTTTAATCTTAATTTTATTATATATATTAAAAAGTAACTTAAGTGTTAAGTGTTATGTTAGTATCTTGGTGTCTTAGTTTTTGACTAAAGGTGTTTTTTTTTCGTTTTGCATTGCTTTTTTGGTGTTTTTATCCCTATTTTTTTATAAAATATATTGTTATAAAATATGAAAATAAGTATCCTTTATTTTTTTATATAGGATTGGTGGATCAGGTTTGGACATCAGAAGCAAAGCTAGAGTAAGCTCTTACTTTTTAGGACAAACTAAATAAATATAGTAGTGTTAACTAAAAAACATTCATGGATATATAAAAATTCCATTCAATTCCATTTTTAACAAACCTAGAGATTATTTCGAAAATAACTCCAAAGGAAATTATAATAAAATATATCATTAAATACTGCTTTTAAAATATTCAATATATTATATATATTATTATTACTCGTAGCTGATATGTACAAGTCAAACAAAATACGATTCAATCATTTTTCTTTTGCAAATGGATTGCCAAAAGAAATTAAAGAGATAATGCACCATTGCATTGATCAGGTGAAAGTGTGATTGTATGTTTCTCATTCTTTCGTTCAAAATTGAAAATGCTACACTTTTATTCGATCATATTTACTTTTATAATAAGGTCACTTTACAATTTCAATAACTAATTTTAATTAAATAACATAAAAATTTATATAAATAATTTTTAAAGGCATTTGTTGTTTTTATAATTATTTTCTTGTGTCAAATTTTTTAGACTTTGTGTGGATCGTGGGATGATCCACAAAAGCTTCCAAAATGGAACTATGATGGATCTAGCACAGGCCAGGCCCATGGTCAGGACACCGAAGTGATCTTATAGTGAGTACCCACTTCATCAAAGTAATTAGTAATACTTATATTCTCATTTATTTACAAATCTAATTATTTAAATAAAAATTTATAATGATTTTAATAGTCCCCAAGCCATTTTCAAGGATCCTTTCCGGAGAGGGAACAATATCTTGGTTAGTACTTTCATATATTTTTGCACAGTGAAATCGTTCGTAAGATACTCGAGATCAGATCAATAAAAACTCGATACAATCCAAGCTCAAAATGATTAGTCAATACTCAATAGTATTTACTTGTATGACTTTATGAACTCTTTGTATGAATTGAAGGTCTTGTGCGATGCTTACAACCAAATGGGTGATCCGATCTACACAAACACGAGGTTTGATGCGGCCAAGATTTTCGACCACCCTGATGTTGTTGCTCAACTCCCATGGTAGTTATAACTTGTACTATATTGTTTTATAGCAACACTTATAAAAATCTTGTGATATTTTTTTGTTGAAAAATGACCAATAAACAATTATCATTTTTTAAAATAATTATTTTCACAAAATTATGGAATTTTAATTCTTGTAGGTTTGGGCTTGAGCAAGAATACACCTTGATGGAGAAGGATACCAAGTGGCCTTTGGGTTGGCCTAGAGGAGGTTTCCCAAGTCCTCAAGTAATGATTTTTTTAAAAAAATATATTTTTTTTTTCATATTATTTTATTTAATTGAATTTAGTTATTATAAAGTTTTAGTGTTTGTACTTGACATTTTAGCTTAATGTCTCACGGTTAGGGTCCTTATTATTGTGGAGTTGGTGCTGAAAAAGTGTTTGGGCGTGACATTGTTGATGCACACTACAAGGCTTGTCTTTATGCCGGGATTAATATATGTGGCATTAACGCTGAAGTTATGCCTGGTCAAGTAAACTTCATATCATCATGATTTTTACATACGAATTATTGATTTTAAACTAAGAACTTGACGTTTTTATGTACATTTTTTGACATATGAAAAGTGGGAGTTTCAAATTGGACCCTCGGCTGGAATCACTGCTGCAGATGAGTTGTGGGTCGCTCGGTATATCCTCGAGGTAATTTGATTAGGTTACCATGCTAATATGTAACCATGGTTTTGTGTTGCTTGATGAAAAGAATGTATTTTGTGAACATGGTTAAATTCAAACATATATTTTAAATATATTCATACTTATATAGATATAGAAAATTTCAGATAAAAACTCAAAGACTAAACATCTTAAATTTATCTATAGCGCGTTGCTGAAATTGCTGGAGTTGTCGTCTCATTTGATCCTAAACCGGTTCCGGTTAGTTACTACTTTGGTATATCAACGCGTTAAACTTTATTAAGTAATATCTAACCATGATTTTTGACACATTTTCAACAGGGTGATTGGAACGGGGCGGGTGGTCACACTAACTATAGGTATAACTTACACATAATACTTACTTTCATCATTTTCATATTGTGGTAATCTAATATCTAACGATGGTTAAAATTCATAGCACAAAATCAATGAGAGAAGATGGTGGATATGAGGCCATCCAAAAGGCTATCGAAAAGCTTGCACTTAGGCATGATGAACACATCGCTGGCTATGGTGAAGGCAATGAGCGTCGTCTCACTGGTCATCATGAGACCGCAAACATCAAAACATTCTCATGGGTACAAGAAACCAAAAGCCAAACACGTTCAACATGTCATTTTTCATGTCATTGAACGTCTCTTACTTTTATAACCATAGTGATTGAGATCTATACGCGTTTTGTAGGGAGTTGCGAAGCGTGGAGTGTCAATTCGGGTGGGGAGAGATACTGCAAAAGAAGGGAAAGGGTATTTTGAGGACCGAAGGCCCGGGTCCAACATGGACCCGTACGTGGTTACCGCTATGATCGCGGAAACCACCATCTTGTGGAAGCCTTGAGCTTGTTTTATGGGTTGGACTTGGACTAATGGTTATCGTGTTTTCTAGTGATAAATAAAGGTGGGTTTACCGGCCATATGGATTGGATATGCGTCACAAACAAATCTTGTAAAACTGGTTCGGTTAACTTTCGGTATTTATTGGGCCTAGTTGGACCAAATCTAATACCAATTTGGGCTTTCACAAAACCAAAATATTTTAGACAATTTTAGTTTATATAATTTGAAGCTGCACAAACCGTTTTTGCTCCTAAACCGCTTCGAGTTCAATCGGTGGTTAATAAAAATCAAAAGCAGCTTCATCAAACCGGTTAGGCTTAGAATCGGTCCTTGATTGAGTTTAAGCGGGTTTGACTAGTGTAAACTTGTAAAGCTATAATTAATAATTAAAAATAGGGTTAGGTTATACATAACACCCTCTATTACTTGTCATACTGTCCTACTCAATTTCAGAACTTGACATATTTTATCTTGAATTTTTTTGTAGTTTAGAAAAAGGTATTTATCCCTAAAAAGAAGTTCCCAAAACACTTTTTATATAATGATATAAAAACATATTTAAAAATAATAAAATATAAAAAATATATATAAACATTTCTATAGTTAGAATAATAATTTTAATAAAAACTAAGAAGATTCTACCTAGCGTGTTACGTGAATTTTCAACGCAGCAGTTGACACGATTTTATTCTGTGGTTTCAACAATTGCCTCAGATCCGTTTTCTCGTTGTGGCTGCACACCAGACATGGTTGCCAAGCCAAGACTACGAAATTCTTTCCCGGATTCATCATAGCCATCCTATTAGCAGCAATCATCATAACCATCAAACACAACCATACCATTATCTGGTGTACAACAATAGTTAACCATCATTTATTCAAACTCAAGATAATACAACATAAACCAATATAAACCAAGAAACATAACGTTTGATTAATCTGATCAGTGGAGGCTTAGATCTCTACCATGGCTGTAACATATGTTGCCACGCCAAATGGATGAGCTACATCACAACCGAAGAAGAAAAAAAGATAAACCGACAACAGTAAACCTCAGGTGAAGAAATGTCGACTCTCATCGAGATAATCGGTCGGGGGAAGACGGGATCCGGCAAAGGGAACGGACGGAAACGCTTGCTAGACATGCAATCAGCCGCACCTCCATGGCCGCCTAACCAACAACGACCACCACGATTACCAGCTAAATCAGGAAACCCAAAAGCCCCCCTCGAACATGAAATCCACGACTGGAACCTCAGAACCCCCCTCAAAGACGACAACCACTGGATCCCTAGAACCAAAGTCAGAGAGAGTCCGACGGCCTGGCGATTGGGACCCAGGTGGAGAAGACCGTTGGAGCCGTGTGAATGCTACCATCTCAAAACCCCGAAATCAAGTCGGAGAAGAGGGGAAACAAACACAACGCCACCGCAACCGACAACCATGAGCATCCATGCCCTTCCCTCTCCGTCGTGTGAAGGCGGAAGGAGTAGATCGGCGGTAACCGGCGGCAGAGCTCCATTCCCTCACAAACCCACTTTCTATCTCTCTACAAAACACCAAGATATAATATTGTTTGAGAAGGAGGGGCTAAAATGAAAAGCCTCAAAACTCATGTGGCCAAATAAACACAGTCAACAAACCCACTATTCATTCAAGTTGGTTTTTAAACATTATATAAATAATATTTATAAATATATTTTAGAATTAGAAATAGTCCTAAACGAACAGAATTCAACTGACTAAACCGTTTAAAGCAATTTATTCAATTCAATTATCTGATTTAACCTATTAAACCTGTTTATTATTCGGTTTATAAGCATAACTGAACCAAATAAGCAAAATTTTGTGTAATCATTAATCGAACCAAAAACCAAATTCACATTTGATTCGGTTTTTTCGGTTACAATTACTGTTCAATTTTCAGTTATTTTCTAGTGTTTGGCTAATTTGAAAATTCATAATTACTACAATTAAAAATAATAAAATACAAAAAATAATAAAGACTAAAAGAAATAATAAATGAATAAAAACTAAAAGTTTTTAGTTTAACAAATTAATGGGTGATATGGTAAATATAAAAAACATAAAAAAATAGTAACTATTTTAAAATCTTCTTACTCTAATGAAAATGTATCTTGAGATGACATGTGTCAACACTATAATCACTCTCATCAAAATTTCCTGCATCTCTCTCCTATTAAATAATTACTTTAATTACTAATAATATTATTTAATACTTTTTTAAAATTTTAATAAATTAAGAAAAAGAACTATTGATTAATGTTATTTCTAATTAAGAAATATTTAAAATAAATTTTAAAAAAACAATATAACTGTTTTATTACTTATAGTCATTTCTCATATATAATTTCAGTTATATCATATCTTAGAATATCATTATATAATTAATAAACTTTATTATATTAATATTTTATTTTTTTAACCCGTGTAGCACACAGGTTTACTAAAACTAGTTATTTATATAATAAAAATTTGAAAGTAATATAGTAATGATTATTCATAGATACAATTTTTTTAGGGTGGCGCTACACGTACCTTCACTTTAAACTATTTTTACTTGTTATACCCTTCTATTTAACATTTTAAAATAGAAGGATATAACAAGTAAAAATAATTTAAAGTGTAGGTAGTACAACATCACCCTAGAAAAAACTTTGTCTATGAATTACTATATTACTTTCAAGTTTTTGTAATATAAATAATCCATACGGTAGTACTAATTTACTATCTCTATTTGAGGATAAAAAATCACACACTGATCATAGATGAAAGAATGTTGTTAGAGCACGAGGAAGTATGCTCACTCAAATACCCTGCGTACTCCAAGTTTTTGGTCTTCTTCGAATTTTCACCTCTCTCCTTCATTGATGTACACATCTATTCAATGTCTCACACATGCTAACCGTGACGACTATAACATCTTTCCATATTATCCCCTTGGTGTTGATGCGGACTTGGTGTTGAGTTGTTATTCCATATTTGTGATTTAGATTTTTTGTTTTGTATTTTCTAAAATATTGTAACATAATCGAGAGAAAATAACTTGAATTGTTATATTACTTATTACACACTTGTGTTTTTGTCTGTCAAGAAAACATCAAGCATTGTTATATCATTTCTATGGTTGTTACGCTTTTGTTACAATTCTTTCATTTTTTATCGAGTGCTAAACCTAAAAATCAAACAATTAAAATTAAGTTTAGAACCTGTGCATTAAATCTGTAAAGTTAAGTGCACTGATATAATGGATCATATGTATCAAGATTTGTAGAAGTTTAAAGTAGTTTTATGAGTTGTATCGGAACATTCTTCATGCAATTATAACTATATGTGTTTTTTTATCCTAAAATTTACAATAATATTAAAATTTTGGTCACCAGTCCTTAAAAAAGAAATTTCTAACAATCTAATAATAGAATCGTGACACGTATACAAAATTTATATATCCTTTTTACATATTTTCACTATTATTATACACACCATCAAATGCTAGCTTATATTAATTACTATATACTAATCACGTTGACAACTTTTAATGTGTTCGATTCACATTCTTAAACCCAAAAGGTAATAATCACAAACAAGAGTATCGATTTAATAGGACAAACTAGTTATCTAACTTTGAATGCACATTTGTCATTCGATAATAATCCAGGGACCATATATGCACTTTAGTAAATTTTGATCCTTCTCGTCTTCTTCACATCGCTTATTTACTCGTTAATGGAAGTTTCAATTCTAACCCCCACGAAAAACCCTTGTCGATGCTTCGTAACTTCTTTACATCATCATATATACGTCAATTGCAGGATATATATATTATATATACATTGTTGATTGTTGATCAGCACCAATATTCGTCATCAAAATCAGTTTTTTAACATTCGATTTCATTTCATTTCTTCAATCTCAGATCACTTTACGAACAATCTTACAAGAGCTTTAATTCTGTGTGTAATCATCATTCAACAATGGTTGTAGTAATTGATAGTGGTTTACAGCTTGTGTTCGATGAATGGTTGAAGGTAGTTGCAGCGGAAACTCTACAAACCAGAAGATTCATAACCCTAAGCGATAGCGTTCAAAGCCCTGATAAAAAAGGGGTCGTAATGTTCATCGCTCATCTGAAGAGGTTGTTCCAGACTGAATTGCAGATCAAAATGGTGAATAGTGTGAGGAGTTTGAGTGGGATTGATGATTTAGAAGAGGAATTGGATCAGCTGCTTGCTGATTCTACTGTTCATGTGATTGTTGATTCGAGTTTGTGCAGTGTTCTTGGGCTCCAGGTGCTTATTGTTGGCTTCAATTGGAATCTTGAAGAATTGAAGAATAATGACACTAAAGTGTTGTCAGTTGTTAAAGAATGTATCATGGATTTGGATTCAATTGCAGAAGATGCAAAGATTTCAGCCAAAGATCTTATGCATATGTCAATTACTAGCGATTCCAGCTTCATATACAATCTTGATGATGACAGAATGCATACTAGTGAAAATGTTCTTCAACTCTTATCAACAAATGTTATAAATCTTGTTCCAGTAAGGTAAATGATTTTGTGCTTTCATATAAAGCTTTTAGTTACATCATATTGATTGTTATTAAGTCATTATTAACCAATCTTTATATGTTTTTGCAGAAATGAACTCATTGCAGAACGAAATCGATTGTTCATGGAACTTCACAGAAAGGAGTTTCCCACATGGAGGATTAAACAAATAGCACAACCCATCAACCCCAGGATCTTATCTCTTTCAAGAGGTTTCATTTCTTCAAATTGGTATGATCAAATAGCACTTAAAGTTGAAGAATTGACATTGGATATAAGGAGTGAAACCTACTCACTACCCGAGTTCATTAAACAAATGAACCAACTGAAGGTCTTAATTATCAGAGGCTATAGTGATTATCCTTCTAAGCTACATAATCTTTCATTGATAGAGGGTTTATCCAGCCTAAGAACTATAAGATTTGAGCATGTGTCGGTTCCGTCTATGCAACCCATCTTTGCATTGAAGTATCTTGAAGAACTTTCTTTTGTTATGTGTGAGATTGGTGAGGCTATGATGAGTTGCACTACTACTGAGTTGCCACCTTACATGCTACCAAAACTCACGAATCTTGAAATCGACATGTGTTATGATCTGAAAGAACTACCATCAGCACTTTGCAATCTTGTTCATCTCCAGAAACTAACCATCACCAACTGTCATGAGCTTGAAGCTCTTCCTAAAGGGATAGGGGCTTTGTCAAATCTTGAAATCTTGAGTCTTCATTGCTGCACGAAGCTACAAGAACTACCTGCATCCATTGGAAGTTTGCATAATGTGAGTTCCATTGATATATCTGATTGTTTGAGTATAAGTTTACTGCCTGAAGAAATCGGTAAACTATGTGGCCTGAGAGTGCTTAAGATGAATGGTTGTGGAGGGCTGCAAGAATTGCCAATGTCGATCAGCGAATTGCAGCAGTTAGAAGAAGTGATATGTGATGAAGAGACGTCGTATTTGTGGATGGATGTTGAAAGTGATCTTCATAACTTGAAGATAAATGTTGTTGAAGATGATAGATCAGAAATTTTTATGAGAATTGTGCAGTAAGCTTTATATCTATAATGACTATATGAGCATACAAGTGTATAGTTAAGGTAAAATATATTTGTTAAGAATCAAATAAGATGTATTAGTTATAGTTTGTTACGTAAATGAAATTTATTGCAACTAGCTTTATTAAAAGTTAAAAATTTCTTTTTAATTTTATTGTTTGTATTATTATAAAATTTAAACGTGAGGACCCACTCAAAAATGGTTACACTCAATGTGGTTAAGAATATATTTTTTGAGCCAGTATAAGCACACTTTGACAAAAGCCTTAAGAGTTCCCCTAATAATGAGTCTAAAAACATGACCGTGTAAGTGCATGTCGTTAAGAATATCGAGTAGTAAATAACTTAAAAGTCATTTAAGTTGATAGTATAACGGTAAAAGTCATTTAAGTTGGTAGTATAATGGTAAATGTTGACCCACTTTTTATAAGCCACTCTTGTTAAAACTTTGTTTAGGGGGCCTAAAATTGGGTGATGTTTTTAAGAAAAAGTAACTATTTTTAAGTAATATTTATAATATGTTAGTTTAATGGTCTTATTTGTTTCTATTTAAACGTATGTAACTGATATTGAAATAGAGAAAAAAAAACAACACGTTTATATTTTACAAATCTTGCTCTCTAGCTTAAAAGATATGTATCAATTCTCTTTGTATCTTAGTTTGATCATGGTATCATAGCCTAAAACGCTCCCGAGGACCAAAAATATTTCAACTTCTACTAAGTTATCGTTTTTTACAAATCAGCCACCGATTCTAACTTTTAAAATCCGGATCAAAAGATACATTGCGAAGAAGTTATAGAATCAATCAGGCACTAATCTTGACTTTTAAAAATCAAAACCCAAAAAAATACATCTAGAGCTATTGTCGGTCTATCCGAATACAAGGTCACATCCCTTAATAGTGTGTGTAAGTTATATGTTTTTAAGACCGGGCTAGACAGCGGGTCCACCAGTTGAACCAGTCGAACCGGAAATGAGAACCAGATGACATCATATGACCGATCCGACTGCCCCATCTAGTTCTAAAAACACTGGGTGCAATATAACCACAATTTCTTATAATAATGGAGAAGACACAAAATCCAATACAACTAGTATACCAAGCATTGATTGTGGCCTTTGTGTTTTCTATTGGGCTCAAGCAAATCTAAAGTAGTACTTTAGTTTGTAACTTTGTTTGACATTGATACGAACGTTTTTAAGGGGGCATGTTAAGAATATTAAGTAGTAAACAACTAGAAATTCTCATAAGAAGTACTATTAAGTAGTTTTTAATGGTTGTAAGTTCGATGGTCTTATTTGTTTCTATATAAACCTAGCAATTGTTATTGAAAATTGAGAAAGAAAACTAACAAGTTTATATTTTACAAATCCTTCTTCCTAGCTTATATCTTTTTAAGATAGTACCAATTTTTTTTATTTTGTATTTTACAAATCATTATCTCTTTGCATTGATATAAACATAAACACTACATTGCTCTAAGACAAATATAAATCTACATGGAGAAGGTACTTGATGGTGGAATAATATTAGTTGATCTTGAAAACATACAATTTTTTTATGGAGATGTTACAAGTAACTCAACTATTTTTAACTTGCTTTAATAGCTACATGAGTAAATCAACTTACCAACCATCATAACCACATAAATATATTCTTAACACATGTCTTTTTTTTTTGGGCTTTGCCCCTCAAAGCTAAAACCAGCTCTAAAAAAGCCCCCCACCCTACATACATATCGTTTTAGACATTTTGCACAAGAATGTCCATCATGCCTCTCTCATTCGTTTCATCTCATCTCTCTGTAAAAATGCCCAAACTAACCTACTGTGAATGTTCTAAATCAAGGTCAACGACTGATTTAAGACTTAACCCCGAATAAATGATCCTATTGAACATGATTCTTTATTTTAATTTCATACTTTTATCGATCTTAACTAAATTCGTTCAAAACACAAAACAGATATTCGTCAACATAAAAAGCACATAGACTATGTTGAGAGGATTGATGGACGAATTATGCCAGTTTTGTGCCTCGAACCTTGTTACAACACCTATGCTAATTCTCATTGACAACAAAAGGAACAACTTATACAGTGTATTTAACGAACAAATCATAGATTATTAAAAGAAAATTACAAAATTGTAGTTTATACTCTTAATCATTCGGTCGCTATCTTATTAATCCATTACAACTCACACTCCGACCTTACCTTGTCACCAAAAAGATTCTTCCAACTATAGAAAACAACATGAATGTTTCATGCAACATATTTGCCATTTTGTTTGTATTCAAAACAAATGTAGGGGAAAAGACGAAAAGATCTTTAACTTATTATCAAACCTGCAAACTACAGTATTCAAACTCTCATTGGTTGTTAGGAGAATAAACGATTTACCGTCAGAATTACCCCATGGGACCGTTTTTAAACTTCTATTGTAACTTAGGCGACTAATGAACCACTTGAAAATGGGTTGTCTTAAACATGCCTATCCACCACTTTTACTTGCCACCTTTCAAACAAAATCACATATTTGTTTTGTTTGTATTCAAAACAAATGTAGGGCAAAAAAGAAATCGTGAACTTACTCCTATTAATTACCTCTATCAATCCGACAAACTACAGTATTCAAACTTTCACTGACTGTTGAGGAAAATACATCATACCACTAGAATTCTCATGAGGACGGATTTTTAACTTCTATTGTATCATGTTAGGGTACTAACAACCCACTTGAAAAATGCTTGTCTTTAAAATGCTCTTTCCACCACTTTTATTTTTACGCATCCTTTCAAATTAGCAGATCATTTATATTTCTCTTTTATCACACTAAAAAGATAAAATCAACTCATCTGATTATTAATATGATATCAACGAAAGCATGCCAAGCAAAGCGCGAACACAAAGGATCGAAATCAACCCTCCATATTATTATTCAAAATAGACATATCAACAATATTCCCATGAAAACACCATGGGAGAGAACTCAAATTCAATCTACTAGTTGCTACTTGCATTCTGAACTCAAGTGCTTCAAGTCTAGAACACATAAAACATGAAAGATGAAGTGAAAATAAACAAGGAAATAAGCCAAATTTTCACAAAGTAAATAGAGAGTTGTTTCCAAATTCAAATTCAAATTCTTTTTTTTTTCAATCTCCCTCCCAATCAGGCTTCATAATTTCAAGATACAAATCTCTTTAATCTTTAAGATTTGTTCCACAAGATGGTGGTCTCCGCGATCATTGAGGTCACAACGTATGGATCCATATTGGACGCAGGCCTACGATCTTCAAAATAGCCCTTCCCCTCTTTCTCAGTGTCCCTGCCAACCCGAATGGATGCACCGCGGTTTGCAACACCCTGCAGAAACATTTAAAACCAAAAAAATCAAATCTTTTTTCGCAATGTATGATGTGTTAACTGTTGAAGTTAATCAGCTGTTTGTGTGACATGATGTATATATATACCCATAAAAAGGTGTTGATGTCTGCTGTCTCATGGCGACCAGTGAGACGTCGTTCATTGCCTTCACCATAAGCAGAAATGTGTTCCTTGTGCCTCAGACCCATCTTCTCGATCGCTTTCTTGATCACCTCGTATCCACCTTCTTCTCTCATGGACTTCGTGCTGAAATATCATGATCATGATTAGGATAAACATAATAACATGATTTGAATACATTTAAAGAGTTAATTTGTCATATAATACCTGTAGTTTGTGTGAGCACCAGCACCATTCCAGTCACCCTGTTAACAATCTAAATTTTAATACGCGATTCTCCCATAGCATTATAAACATGATTACAACTCAAAAGTTGAAGAAAACTAACCGGAATTGGCTTGGGGTCGAATGAAACAACCACTCCAGCAATCTCAGTAATCCTCTGAAGAACAACAAAACTTGTTGTCAAGAATTCAAGATCGCAATTGATGTATATGTCAAGAAAACGAAACAAACAGATATTCAAAATACCTCAAGAATGTAACGAGCTACCCACAATTCATCACCTGCAGAGATACCTACAGCAGGTCCAACTTGAAACTCCCACTGTGCAAGAACATAAAAATGCAGTTTTATTGTTTTGATCGGGTTAGAAACAGAAAAACGAGCCAAATGGTAGATGGGTCGGGTCAAAATGTTTGATGATATACCTGGCCGGGCATAACTTCACCATTGATGCCACTAATGTTGATGCCAGCATAAAGGCAAGCCTTATAGTGTGCATCAACAATATCACGTCCAAAGGCTTTATCAGCACCAATACCACAGTAGTATGGCCCCTAAAATTGAAGTAAATTAATGAATATGAAGTTAAATTAGCGTGATATTAGCTAATTCGCGTGTGTTTTGAACACGAAGACAGAAAGATTGATCACCTGTGGACCAGGGAAACCACCTTGAGGCCAACCCAAAGGCCAGTTGATATCCTTCTGCAACAAGGTGTATTCTTGCTCTATTCCATACCTATTAACATAAAAAACATCAAATTTCAGTCAAATTACTTTAATTTTTTGAAATAAACATTCAAGAAGCATACCATGGAACCTCCTTCTCAACTTCTGGATTACTGAAGATCTTGGCAGCAGCACATCTCTTGTTAGTCGGGATCGGCTCACCCGCTGGAGTATAAGCATCACACATAACCTAAATTACACAAATTTAACGAAATTCAGGTTAGAAACTTGCAATCTTTAAGCAGCATATGATTCAAGATTCTTGAAAATGTACCAGGATATTGTTGCCCCTTCTGAATGGATCCTTGAAGATGGCTTGAGGGCTGTTTTAATCATCAAGAACACAACTTTAAGTCATCATTCAATCAAAATATGTAACTTTAGTAACAATTTACATAATAAATAACACGCGAAGATTACGCACTATAGAATGACTTCACTGTCTTCCCCAGGAGCCTGCCCTGTTGAAGAACCATCATAGTTCCATTTTGGAAGCTTCTTTGGATCATCAACTGGTCCTGCAATAGTCTAAAGAAGACAAAAAAAATCAAAATAAATTCAATCAAATCGATTTTAAAAGAACACAATTAACTGTAGAATTCATTAATTTTCTAACAGATTTAATGAAACCAATATGCAATCAAAGAGTAGATAAGCTTACTCTAGCTTTGCTTCTGAGATCCATACCCGATCCACCGATCCTGTTATGAAATTAACCATTTTTAGATTTCTCAACGAACAAAGTCGTTGGTTACATAGAACAATACATAGTTGTTTTATATAATAAATCAAAATGTTACGAAATTATGGTATAAACTAGGTAATTACTTGGGTTTAAACTTTAATCTTTAAAGCCTTTACATTGAATTTAGTTCAACAAGAACTGTTTAGTTAGTAAGCACATAGTACGGAATTCTTTGACTCATTCCACAAACGACCAAAAAGTCAAACTTTTTAATTCCTCTACAATCAAGAACATTAAAGAAAAAGAAACCCCAGATCAATCTTTACATCAATTGTTATGTTTGTATGCATTCAAACTCATTTCCACTTCATTTACATCACCATCACCAAACGTGAGTGAATCATACAGAATAGAATCTGTGAAGATTCACTTCTTTAAAGCAAGATTCAGTTAAAAACAGAGAGATTCATGGCGAAAGAAGATGAATTGATCAAAAAAGAGGGTGAAAATGAAGAAATAATGATGCATAATTGCATACCATATGTATTCTGCAATGATTTTAGGGGTTGAATCAGTGAGATCAAGATTGATGAGATCCGAAAGCAGGGCCATGAGATCCGATTGGGGATACAGGGGATGAAAGAGGGGTGATGATGTTTAGAATTAGAGATGGGGGTATTGAAGAGGTGTGTTGTGCGATTTTATAGTTGCAGTTGTTCTTGTTGATGATGATGATGATACTTGATTATTAATTTATTATAATAATACTTTGAAAACAAGAAATTGCAAAATTAGAAAAATAATAATAGTTTGTTACTTTGTTAAATATTGGTTTCTGATTAGCATTAGAAAACTCGTCTAATCAAACAAAACGGAACCGTATAATAAAATCAACGTTATTGTTTGTATCTATATTAGGTTACACAAAATTCTTATGCTTATGATAACGATAGAAAATAGGAAACATATGTATTTGATATTTTATTTTTCCATTTTGTGTTTCTTTCTACATTTGTATAGCACATTCAAGGCTTCAACGTCTTATCGAGAGACCGACGTGGTCATATGTGGGAAGGACGCTGTGTTGAAGCGTATGTTTGTGGGACGATGTTTGTGGATTCAATACTAGGGGCGGATGAGGAAGAATTATTTGAAAATTTATTTTTAACTAGTGTGTGATAATCATGTTTCAGGACGGGTTAAGTTTGCACAATATTTATGTCGCGTGCGTAAACAATGAAATAAGAAGCATATTACAAAGGCATGTTTGGAATCAAATAGAGATTTTAAAAACAAATATTCATGATCTACTTTATAAACTTATACTCGGGTATTAACCTTTAGTGAAAAACAAAACATATTCAATAGTTAACACTTCTACAAAAGCTTAAAATAAAAGAAAACGCAGTGTATAATAACAATGTAAAAATGGAAAATAAAGTTAATTAATTAAGAGATGTAAAAAGAATTTAAAAAAATTAAAAGATTTTGGAGAGGGTTGGATGAGATGGGTGTGTGTAGGAAAGGGGTGGGGGTTGTGTATTAACCCAAATTTCATTTGGTTGTTAGATTTAGAAAGAGACACTGTTTATTTAACACATATCTTAGATTTAAATAAAAAACATTTAGCATAGTCACGAGAAAACTTTCTATTTTTGGGTTACTATTTGTCACTTTGTATTGTGAATAAGATATAAAAGCTGTAATTTTAGTGTTACTTTTTTTTAATCTTTTTAGGCTTTTATATCTTTTAATACATTCCTTAATTTTAAATTTATGACAACTTTAAAATTTATTTTATTCTTTTATTAAATTTAAATTATAGTCCATTATTTTCTATAATATTGATTTTAATCATAGTTTATTATAAAAATAATAATAATTGTGAAAAGAAAATGTAAAAAGATAGTGATAAAATTAAAACACAGAGAAGTTTACGAAGATGTAGCGTTGAAGAGAAAGCGAATGTTTTTAAAATAGAGGGTTAACTTTTTTTCAATCAAGAGTGTAACTATAATGGTTATACTTGGTAGCATTTAGGATCATATGATCTTATTATTATTAACCATTACACCTATTTTTAAATCACACTCGCTACCTTACGTAACAATATTTTTCGATCACCCAAACCCGGGAAACACACAAAGCCTAATAATATATATTAATTATAGGCATCCAAAATCACAATCAAATACAGAGATTTAGACACAACAAATTACGTACATATATAAAACACTTGCTGATCATTTGTATTATTACTAGCAATATCACATTTTTAATGTCTAGACAAAACGAATTCCTAAGTCTTGAAATCTATAATTATAGAAAAACAATACCAATAAAAGTAAAAGTTTATCTTTTGATATTTACCGAAGAGAATAAAACAAAATAAAAGATGCCGTGTACGGAAAAGGACGTCAGTATTAAGGCGTGTGACGTGTTGGTGGATCCATTGAACGTGTAAGTATTAAGGGTGTGATGAGTTGCTCGTGAGATCCACTTCACCTACCACCACCTTTTGCTTCCAAATTAAAAATTGGTTTATAAGATTCGATTCCAACTTCAAACCCATTGTTTTGTAAAGTGTAAATGTTAAAGCAAAACTAAAAGTGACATTTTTACCGGGATGGGCATGGGTTTTGGTTGGAGTAGGTTAGGTATGAGTTTGACAAAAAGTTTGGAATTGTTAAAAATGAAATTTGTAGGGTTGTAATTGAGTTTTATATATTTTAAATGGGATTTTGGGATGGATTTGAGGTTGAGTTTCAGCCTTTGGGTGACAAGATCTTTTAACTAGTAAAATTTAACCAATTAAAACTGTAAAAAGACTACATACACGACGAGAAAAATTTTTGAGCCTAGTGGCAAATGGGTAATGGGCAATCAACGGTGATGAGATGAGGTTTGGAATATGTCGCACCCCACCCAAGTATGCAACATACACATAACTGATTGAATGACAACGCAAGACAGACATTTTTTTAAATCAATATTGTCATTACAACAGTTATGTCATGAACTTTAAAAACATATCTTATCATAACTCTTCTTGTGCGCCTTAGGTTAACTTTATCAATTTCCTCCTGATGGTCACCTGAGATACACGTTTTAAAATCACATGTCAACCAGAATTATTGGTGATATGTTGACTATCTTCAATGTCTTAAATGAGCTTCTTTACACATTATACTCTACTACTCAGTAGCCCTAAAATTAACTTTAGACATTACCATACCAAGTCTCAAACTTTACAAATTGTTGAGATCCAAGGCCATTTCGTGAATATATCGGTAATGTTATCTTAATGTTTATAGCTTGAATGTTATTCATGCAAAACATAATTCATGATTGATCATGTAGTGTTTATTCGTATGTTATAATTCTTGAGTATGTGATTTTACAACATGATTGTTATAGAACAAGATGAATTTGTGTTCTTTCATAGGTATTTGGAGCTTAAAAGAGCTTAATTTGAGATAAAAGAAGCAGAACATGAAAGTACAAGGGTTATAAATTTAAATATTAAAAGTTGCAGAAGAAGGAAGGATGGAACAGGAGCCGACATATGATACACCGGGCTGGGTCATACCATAAGCCAGGCAGCGTATGGGCGGCATATTCTCTTAGCGCATTTACTGAAAATTTCAGAAACTTTGGGAAGCTATACATTGGTGGGCCTATGATATACCTAGGGTCGGCGTATCATACGTCGATGCCCTAACTGATACTGGATTTTATGGAATTTCAAGATTATTTAAACCATTGTAAGTGCAATTTGTTCATTAACTTCCCACATACGAAAATGACGTCTCCCACCGGATTTTTATGTTCTCAAGCCTCCCACATCATTCCAGTTCATCCTAAATCACCATCCAAATCAAATTCAAGGCATAATGAAGACAATGCTTGGCTAGGTTCTTTGTGATCATGTTGGAGTGAACCATTTGTGCTAAGTAAGACTATTGATGTGTGTTAATTAGGGTTTATGTTGAACATTGATTCATTGAATGTAGTTAAGTTTGTGGTTGATTTAAAAGATTTGTTTATAAACAAAGTTACTTACTTGATTATCAGTTTCCGATTTTCATGCATCGTTAACTCACTAAGATTAGTAGGTAATTTAATATTGATAAATATATAATATCATGAACAAACATATATTCAAAGATCATTCATTTGTTGTTATTTTAACCAAAAGCTAAGATCTTGAAATTATATTTAGACGAACCCTAGTTTAAACATGTCAATTGTTGATATTGCGGAATTGGAACCCCAAAGTAGTTATTTTCTTATTAATTAGTAAATTTGTTTCTAAAGTTGATTACCTTTTGCAATTGTGTTTCTTACTATCATTCAAAGTTTCAAATTTTAATTTCAAAATCTTTGTTTTTAAATTGCTTGATCTAAGTTGTTAAACACTTTTCACCGATTCGTTGTAGATACGACCTTACTTACCCTTACACAATAAAATTAGCTACAACCGGTTATATAGCTTGTTTTTGACCGAGTCTCGACAACCAGATCAAAGACTTTATTAATCATACCCCAAGGTTTTTTTTCAGAGCCCTTCATTTACTACCCTTGTTTGATATGTAGGACTTAAAACAACCTTTCAATCCTTAGGATGGTCAAACATATTAATCATATATCTAAAGTTGAGCCCTAGTCATGTTTGACCAACTCCAGTCACACATGATGAATACAACATACTTAATTAAACTATTGTTTAACATAATTATAGTCACGATCCCAGTCTTCATCTAGGCATTATCACTCATATTGGAATAATTGTACATATATCGTGAATACTTAACGTGTTTTGCCACGTATTAAGTTATCCCAAGCACACTAAAATAACCAAGAAATGGGTCTAAATGCATTGGATTGTAGAGAGTATTCATAACACTAAGAGATCAAGTTAGAAGAATTGAATGATCTAGAACTAAACAAGAGCCTGCTATTTTAAAGGGGTTTGGAAGAGCACATGGCCATGTGTTGACTAGGCACGACCATGCACCGCCTTTTGAGCACAAGCGTTAGTCGACTTCAAGCACGAGTGTGTGTGTGTGTTATGCAACAATCGATAGTGCCACGTGTCATCATCTATTAATGACTAATGTCTTACATGGCGATGGCATAACATAATTCGCCTGAGTCACACGTGGTCATTCCTTGGCACAAATGTGTGTTGTTGTTAATGGCACAATTGTGTGTCATCTTGGCATGGTTGTGTCTGAAATAAGGCATTACATTGTCCTCATCTTATAAAAGTTTCATCCTTGAAACTTATTGATTTAATAGATAGGGATGTTTGTAAGGCCCCGTTCCCGGGACGCCTACAGTTGGTCATTCATCGCTCATAAAACATATAATTACATTTCGTTAGGAAACATCGCAGCGGAAACATTCAAAAATGACATCACGTTTCATTATAATTACTTTTGCCAAATAATACATCATTATCCGGTTACAAAATTCATGTTTGCATTACATCACAAAAGCTATATAATTGGATGTCATCCCAAAAGAGCCGAGTAGCCTTGCCGTGCCATCCTCAGCAATCAATTACCTGCCAACTGGAAAATGCAATAAAAGTCAGCGTTGCTGAGTGAGTTCTAGTTTTATTATAAAACATACTTTACTTTCATATAAAACCATTCGTTACTTTAACGTGATCACACATCATACGTACGCATAGATAATCTCATTGTTATCTCCTTCATTCATCCATTCGTTCATTCGTTCATTCGTTCCTTTTAACTTACTTGCGCATCGGACATCATCCATACCAATACCATATGCTACACCCCAACTAGTCTCAGCTACCGGGCCGAAGTCAATAAATGAACAGCTAAACGTATGCCACGGTACTAGGGGTAACCGATCAGTCTTAGCTACTGGGCCGAAGTCAATAAATGAACAGCTAAACGTATGCCACAGTACTAATGATAACTGACCAGTCATAGCCACTGGGCCGAAGTCAATAAATGAACAGCTAAACGTATGCCACAGTACTAAGGGTAAGCGGTAGAGGTTTCACATAATGGTCAATCACAAAGAAGGACCCGTTATCCGATGCATGCAAGACGTGTCATTTCTTTCCACTTCACGTTACATAATACTTTATTTCATTCGTCATAATACGTAAAGCTATAGGAAAGATAATCATACATCATAATAAGAAACAGATCATACACATTCATCATCATCATACAGGGCAACATCATACATTCATAATATGCATAAACATGCAACATCATCATCATCATCATGCCCTACATGCACTCTAAGGCCATAACCATCCTCTTACATGCTCTTACGAGTTACCTTACATCCAAACTTACATCTGCACCTTTCCCCGAAGGCCAGGAGTCAAACTACACATTCACTCGAGTGCGACAGCCCTATTCGGGCGTATGGACACCCTTCAGTCGCATGGCCTCCATGCGACTGAACATCATGCGACTGGACTCATGCGGATGGTCATCAATGCGAATGAACATCCAATCGTGCGTACAAGTCCACCCCCCTTAAATAGGTTTCGTCCCCGAAACCTGTTATTCCTCGAACAAACGTGGATAATGCTGTCTCATTTCTTCCTCAGTCTCCCACGTTGATTCGGATCCCTTCCTGTGCTTCCACTGTACGCGCACAAGGGGAACCACTTTATTCCTTAGCCTTTTCTCCTTGCGATCGATGATCGCCACTGGTTGCTCCACATAATTGAGTCGTTCGTCTACTTCGATATCTTCCAATGGGACAATCATATCTTCATCTGCTAAGCACTTCCTTAGATGAGATACATGGAATGTCGGGTGAATTCCACTTAACTCATCTGGCAACTCCAGTCTATAGGCCACCTCTCCTACTCGAGCAATGATTCGGAAAGGGCCTATATACCTTGGGCTCAACTTGCCCCGCTTTCGGAAGCGAATGATACCCTTACAAGGTGAGACCTTCAACATAACCCGGTCATCCACCTGGAACTCAATCGGCCTGCGCCTTTTATCAGCATACGACTTCTGTCTGTCTTTGGCTGCCTTCGTGAAGGCTTTAATCTTCTCAAGCTTCTCAGTCGTAGCCTCAATAACCTCGACGCTTCCCAATTCCTTCTGACCAATGTCACCCCAACAAACAGGTGTTCTGCATCTCCTACCGTATAGCATCTCATATGGGGGCATACCAATGCTGGCATGATAACTGTTGTTGTATGAGAATTCGGCTAACGGTAGGTGGTCATCCCAACTTCCACCAAAATCAATCACACATGCCCGAAGCATGTCTTCCAGCGTCTGAATGGTCCTTTCTGACTGACCATCAGTCTGGGGATGATAAGCCGTGCTAATATGTAACCTCGTCCCCATAGCGTCGTGGAACTTCTTCCAAAATTTAGATGTGAACCGGGTGTCGCGATCCGACACAATAGACACCGGCACACCATGACGAGTCACAATCTCCTTGATGAACAGATCGGCCAACCTCTCAGATGAATATGTCTCGCGGATCGGTAGGAAGTGAGCACTCTTCGTCAATCGGTCAACTATCACCCATATGGCATCGTACCCTTTCGGGGTACGCGGCAGCTTTGTAATGAAATCCATGGTGATGTGCTCCCACTTCCATTCCGGTATATCCAAAGGTTGTATCTTCCCATACGGCTTTTGATGCTCGGCCTTCACCTGTAAGCAAGTAAGGCACTTACTCACATACTCCACCACATCGCGCTTCATGCCCGGCCACCAATAATCTTTCTTCATATCATGGTACATTTTCGTGGCACCAGGATGAATAGAGTACCGAGTCTTGTGAGCTTCATCCATTATCTTCACCCGTAGATCCCCAAAACGAGGAATCCACACACGATCAAATCGGGTTCTAACACCGAGTGTGTTTTCACCCAGTTCTCCAACCAGACCTCTCATTCTTTCAGAGTTAAGATGATCTTCTTTCAATGCCTCATCTTGAAACTCTTTAACCTGCTTCATCACATCGGAGGTCATGATCAACTGATAGGCTTTCACCCGAATCGGCTCGGGCCTCTCTTTTCGGCTAAGGGCATCAGCCACCACGTTGGCCTTGCCCGGATGGTAGTGGATCTCACAATCATAATCCTTTATAAGTTCCAACCACCGTCTCTGCCTCATGTTCAAATCCTTCTGCTCAAAGAAGTATTTCAGACTCTTGTGGTCAGTGAATATGGTGCACTTCGTCCCGTAGAGGTAGTGCCTCCAAATCTTTAATGCAAAGACCACGGCTGCTAGCTCCAAGTCATGAGTAGGATAATTGACCTCATGAACCTTCAATTGTCGGGATGCATAGGCTATAACCTTTCCTCTCTGCATTAACACACATCCCAACCCCGAGTAAGAAGCATCAGAATAAACCACCAGATCTTCACTTCCATCGGGTAATGACAGAACAGGAGCTTGAGTCAACCTCGCCTTCAATTCTTCAAACGCCTTCTCTTGAGCTTGACCCCATACGAACTTCACCTCTTTTCGGGTCAACTTAGTTAGTGGAGAAGCAATCTTGGAGAAGTCTTGGATAAATCTTCTGTAGTAGCCCGCCAAACCCAAGAAACTGCGAATCTCGGACGGCGTCTTTGGTGACTTCCATTGCATAACCGCCTCCACTTTCGCCGGGTCCACCATAATCCCGTCAGGATTCACCACATGACCCAAGAACTGAACTTCGCGCAACCAGAACGCGCACTTGGAGAATTTAGCATACAGCTTCTCCCTCCTCAACGTCTCAAGAACTTCCCGAATGTGACCGGCGTGCTCTGCTTCGCTCCTCGAATAAATCAGGATATCATCAATAAACACAATCACTGATTTATCCAACATAGGCCGACACACACGGTTCATCAAATCCATAAAAGCAGCTGGCGCGTTGGTCAAGCCAAAGGACATGACAAGAAACTCGTAGTGACCATAGCACGTACGGAAAGCTGTTTTAGGAATATCCTGCTCCTTTACCTTCAACTGATGGTAACCAGATCGAAGATCTATCCTTGAAAACCAACTGGCACCCTGAAGCTGATCAAACAAATCATCTATCCTCGGTAAGGGGTATCGGTTCTTCACTGTCAACTTGTTTAGCTCGCGGTAGTCGATGCACATCCTCATACTACCGTCCTTCTTCTTTACAAACAGGACCGGAGCACCCCAAGGAGAGATACTCGGTCTAATGAACCCCTTATCTAGCAGCTCTTGCAACTGCTCAATCAACTCCTTCATCTCGGTCGGAGCCAACCGATACGGTGCCTTGGCAACAGGTTGGGCACCCGGTATCAGATCAATCTGAAACTCGATCTCTCTGTCAGGTGGCACTCCTGATAATTCTTCTGGAAACACATCTGGAAAGTCACACACAACCGGTACATCAGCTAGTTGTGGTGTTGGCGTATCCACATCCTTTACGTAGGCCAAGTAGGCACTACATCCACGCCTCATACACTTTCCCGCCACCGCCATCGAGATCACCTTCGGAATCGTAGTAACCCGATCACCATATATCGTCACTGAGCTACCGTCAGGCGCCAACAACCGAATCATCTTCTTGCGACACACAATGTTCGCCTCGAAGTCCGCTAACCAATCCATCCCAAGAACCAAATCAAAACCACCTAAGGCCATCACGAACGGTCTAACCGGAAACTTATGACCCTCGAGCTCCACATCACAATTCTCTATCATCTCAGAAATCCTGGTAGACTTACCTATGGCAGTTTCTACATCAAAGGGCGCATCAACACGTCTACTACTAACAGGCAGCTTAGCACAGAAAGCAGCAGAAATAAAACTTTTACTCGCACCAGAATCAAATAACACAGAAGCTAAAGTTTGGTTCACCAGAAACGTACCGGACACAATGTCAGGGTCCGTCCTAGCCTCCTCCTGTGTCATGGTGAATGCCCTAGCGCTCGCCCTCGGTCCATCACCTCCCGTCCTCTTCGCCCCTGAACTCTCAGCCCTCGGCTTCTTGCAATCCCTGCTCATATGACCAATTTCCCCACAGTTAAAACATTTGCCCGTCAGGCAATCCTTCGCCATATGCCCAGTCTTCCCACACTTGAAGCACACGTTCAAACCCAGCCTGCATTCTCCCGCATGCTCCTTTCCACACTTTCCACATCTCCTCGACCCTGCTCCCGGTGTGGCCACGCGGGTCATCCACCCGTGCCTTTTTGTTACCCGTCGAGGCCTCACCCCGACCAAACCTCTTCCCGTTCCAGCTTCGATCACCACCACTCTTCCTATTCGCTTCAACCACCACCACTCCCCTCTCATCATAAAGTCTTCCGGCCAAATCAACCGCCGACCTAAACGTACTTGGCTGGGCGGCGATCATATGCCGGCGGACATCCACCGGTAAACCCCGAATGTACCTCTTGATCTTCCGAGAAAGAGGCGTCACCTGATCCGGCACCAACCGTGCCATCTCGTTGAACTTGGTAGTATATTGCTGGTGTGTCATGGATCCCGCCTCCAGCTGCAGGAATTCCCTCTCAATCTTATCCATTTCCCTGTGAGGACAGAACTCCTCAATTACCATCTTCTTCAGTTCGGGCCACCTCATTCTCCCGATCGCCCGATTACCCTCTGCTTGGACAATGTTGTCCCACCAGCATAGTGCCGAGTCCACGAAGGAGTGGGTGGCAAACTTGACTTTCTGATCCTCTCGGCACTCGCTGATGTCGAGAACAGCCTCCATTTCTCTCACCCATCGGTGAGCAGCAGCAGCATTGCCATTTCCGTCAAAGGTAGGGGGCTTGCATCGCATAAACACCCCGTAGTTACAGCCTCGTGCCACCTCCCGCACAGGCTCCTCTTCCTCTTCCTCCTCATTATCGGAGAAAATTGTTTCAGGCTCCGGTTGTTCCCCCGAGGCCCGGTTTCTCTCCTTTCTTTCTCCCTCCTTCACAGCTTTGATGACTTCGGTCACCACAGACGGTAAGATCGTCTGCATGACCTGATGTACCTCCTCAACAACAGCCTCCTTCACCGAGGCCCTTAAGTTCGCGCTCTCATCCCCAGCTTCTGGATGAGGAGTCTCAGGTTCTGCAGGAACCTCTTTCTCAGCTCTAGGCCTCCCTCTTTTAGGGCGTGGTTCAGCAACAGGGCCATCTCGGCCTCCACCCCTAGAAGCTCTAGAAGATCTACCACCAGCCATTCTCTAACACACTGAAAGATTCAAACACCAACACGGTCATTCAAGGAAACAACTCAGTTTATGTCAAGTATAGTAAGTCCCTAATTACAGTGGCCAGTTGTGATTAGCCACTTACTGTACTCTTCATACCCCAAGTATTACCTGTCCTGACTACATCAGTATTCAAATCTACATACAACACATAACATATACCATGCGCACATAAACCGGTTAACTTTAAGAAAATACCTGATGGCACGCAGCTACTCAGTTTGGCATCCCATTCCCTTTCCGTCCCATTCTCAGTTTAAGTTAAGGTTTATTTTGAAAGTTTACCCATTTCACTTAAACTTTGGCTCTGATACCAACTTGTAAGGCCCCGTTCCCGGGACGCCTACAGTTGGTCATTCATCGCTCATAAAACATATAATTACATTTCGTTAGGAAACATCGCAGCGGAAACATTCAAAAATGACATCACGTTTCATTATAATTACTTTTGCCAAATAATACATCATTATCCGGTTACAAAATTCATGTTTGCATTACATCACAAAAGCTATATAATTGGATGCCATCCCAAAAGAGCCGAGTAGCCTTGCCGTGCCATCCTCAGCAATCAATTACCTGCCAACTGGAAAATGCAATAAAAGTCAGCGTTGCTGAGTGAGTTCTAGTTTTATTATAAAACATACTTTACTTTCATATAAAACCATTCGTTACTTTAACGTGATCACACATCATACGTACGCATAGATAATCTCATTGTTATCTCCTTCATTCATCCATTCGTTCATTCGTTCATTCGTTCCTTTTAACTTACTTGCGCATCGGACATCATCCATACCAATACCATATGCTACACCCCAACTAGTCTCAGCTACCGGGCCGAAGTCAATAAATGAACAGCTAAACGTATGTCACGGTACTAGGGGTAACCGATCAGTCTTAGCTACTGGGCCGAAGTCAATAAATGAACAGCTAAACGTATGCCACAGTACTAATGATAACTGACCAGTCATAGCCACTGGGCCGAAGTCAATAAATGAACAGCTAAACGTATGCCACAGTACTAAGGGTAAGCGGTAGAGGTTTCACATAATGGTCAATCACAAAGAAGGACCCGTTATCCGATGCATGCAAGACGTGTCATTTCTTTCCACTTCACGTTACATAATACTTTATTTCATTCGTCATAATACGTAAAGCTATAGGAAAGATAATCATACATCATAATAAGAAACAGATCATACACATTCATCATCATCATACAGGGCAACATCATACATTCATAATATGCATAAACATGCAACATCATCATCATCATCATGCCCTACATGCACTCTAAGGCCATAACCATCCTCTTACATGCTCTTACGAGTTACCTTACATCCAAACTTACATCTGCACCTTTCCCCGAAGGCCAGGAGTCAAACTACACATTCACTCGAGTGCGACAGCCCTATTCGGGCGTATGGACACCCTTCAGTCGCATGGCCTCCATGCGACTGAACATCATGCGACTGGACTCATGCGGATGGTCATCAATGCGAATGAACATCCAATCGTGCGTATGGACCTTGTGCGAATGGGATTACTGCGAATGGACACCTATGCGACTAACCTCATGCGAATGGACTCATGCGACTAAGCATCTATGCGACTGAACCCTCAGTCTGCAATCCTCATGCGACTGGACTCCCAGTCGTGCGACTGAAAACTTAGTCGTGCGATTGAACCCTCAATCGTGCGAATGAATCCCAATCGTGCGAATGACACTCAATCGCCCTCATTCGACCGTATGGCCTTCATTCGGTCGCCTAGCCCTAGCTGATGCAGAATGGAGTTCATCCCGAACCCAACCTGCCATTTTCGGCCTCCAAGCTCATCCAAACCCATTCTAAGCCTAAATTAACCCTCCTGGACCTTAGGAATGCATACCATAACACCATACAAGCACACACAAGCCCAAAACCATACTCTAAACGCATCATACACATCACACCCAAATGGGTCAAACACATACACACACAAAAACGGGTTTTGAACATCTTCCAGCCCCAAAATCAGTTGAAAACAAGTAAAAGTGGGGTCCTAGAACTCACACAATCGAGCACAAAGACAAGAGCTTCGATTTGGCTTGCTACTCGACGGATTTGGACACTCGAATCACCCGAAACACCACTTTTCTCCCTTTTCTCCTCTTTCTCCTTTCTCTCTTCTTTGTGAGCTGAAATCTTGGTGTGTGTGGGGAGAGAGGGCTGCCCTCTCCCTACACATACTACCACATCTCCCAACTTTTCTTCGTTGGCGAGTTTGGTCCCTCGACTTTGGACTTTATTTCTTTTCTTTCTTCGCCGGCTTCAAAAATAATAAATTTCCGGGTGTTACAATGTTTCTTCATCTCCTCCCCTTCTCGCTCCCAAGGTGTTTTGGGACCATGACAAGAATTTAATTTTATCTTGAATTTGATTCTTTCTTGGTGTTTTGATGATCAATGATCAAGAATAGTCTTTCAGTGAAATTTAACTTCTCATTGATACATGCATATTCAATTTACCTAATGATGTTCCCTTAGTAAGGAGTTCCCATCCACACTGGCAAAATCTGAATTGTGAAAATTCTTTTACCTTTAAAGTTTTACTGGTTTTTGGTATATTTTAACAAATTTCAAGTGTCAGAGATACTCTTTTATTTGGCAGTATAAACATATTTTTCTCAAAATGGCCAATGGATCCACAATATAACCTTTATTTGGTACTATATATAATGATTTTCAAGCATCCTCTGTATGTGAACTCTTGTATCCTATAACACATTTGAGTATGTGTCTTGATCTAAAAACGTGACCTTGACTCGTTACTTGAGTAATCATATATGTGTCTTGATCTAAAAACGTGACCTTGACTCGTTACTTGAGTAATCATACCAAGACCGGTACAATAGAACTCAAATGCTCTGACGATGCTAATTAGCGCCCCTAAATTTGAATCAAGTTCACACCCAACACATTAGATCATAAAACTATGAGATATAAATTCACTGGTGATTATTTTCATGGACAAATATTAATTTTTCAAGATATGAATCATTCTTATTCGATAATACAGTATGTTGTCAATTTTAACTATATTGTCACCATTAGTTTTTATTTTTTAATATCAAATACACACCTATCTAATCCTAACCCTAAATTTACATCATTGTTAATTCTTAGGAGAAACACTACTATATACACATCACATACTATCTGATTACAATCCTTTGGTACATCCTTAACATTAGTGGTTTTGTAACATATTAGTGAATGACTTTTTGCCTAAATATGAATATATCGAAAATCTTCACTTTCTTGGTTGTCTGATCGTGTCAATGAAACCAGACACAAATCATCACTAGTGGATAAGTGTTAATCGTGTCGGATCACATGTTTTTATTGCACATTTCCGCTCGTCTATAGTTTGTTTGTGTATCATGATATATTCGTTTGCACGATGAGAGAGTAACACATCACGTAACTCATCTGCCAAGATAAAATCATGAAAAAAAGGATGATATTGTCTTGTTGATATGTGCAATATTTCATCAATATTTGTAATAAAAAAAGTGGTAAAAATGTCCACTATCACGAACGAATATAATGTCGTTCAAAGGAAGGTGCATATTCCTAATTCCCATATTAAGACATGAGGTGGTCCTAGTAGATCAGCACTCTAGCTTTTCCTAATTTCTGGTAACTCCGTTGATTGGATATAAAGCTGTTATTTAAACAAAATTCAAAAAGTACTTATGTCACTTATGTTTTACACAAAGTTCACGACTTTAGTATGTAAAAAGTAGATATATTGACTTTTTCGCATATCTTTTGAAAGTTGGGTTAATTTAATATAATTAGGTTGAGTGATACTTTCACGAGAAACAAAAAGTAAATTGGTTTAATGGTTTCTCTATGATATTAATCTTAAATCTATAATACTATATAATACAATTATTATATTCAATGCATAAAATACAATCATTTTTTGGGGTAAATTAATATTTATAACATTATTTACACATTATCCCTTATAATTAGTTACATAATAACCTTACACGTACTAACAATTGCATAAAATTTTATGTTATCTACATATAAACAAAAAAAACTTAATATGTTTTAAGATTTCAGCTATATCTTTTAATCTATCATATTTAAAAACGTTCTATAACTTAACCTGTGTATATTTTTAAACGTTTTGGGGTAAACTTTTCAAGGAAACGATCTGTATTTTGTAAGATACAATAACTTAATGTGCGTGTTAAACTACTACAAAATAATAAAAATATTAAATGTACGTGTTAAATGTTAAATGTCTTCCAGTTGCATTGCGCGGACACCCTTTAATTATAATAAATACAAAACATGATGAATAGTTAGGTTTTCTTTTTTATCACAATAGTTTTCTTTTCCTTAAGAGTTAATTACATGAAAGGTCCTTGTGATTACGTTTGTTTTCACTTTTGGTCTCCAGTTTTGAAAACTACAAAGTCGGTCCAAATGTTTGAAAAACGTAACATAAATGGTCCCCGTCATGAATGACTGTTATCTTTTACCATTAAGTGCATGTGAAAAGTCCTAAATACCCCTAGCTATAAAAATTAATAATTATAATTTAACGACATATACATATGCCCCACTTAGACCATCGTCGCCGCCACCGCCAGCCATCACCGTCTCCCCCACCACCGGCGGCTGCCTCACCACCACCACATTTTCTTCATCATCTTACTGGTGGTGTCTCCCTCTTTGAACCAGCATCGCCCCATCACCGCCATCACACCGCAGCGCACCACCGCCCGCCACCCTCTCCCTCATTGTCGCCATCTTCAGATAAACTCCAACTGTTAGCCAACCGTTGGCTCGTCGTTGTCGTCTCCACACTCATCGTCGGAGATTTCCGATTGGTGCTCGGTTGGTTCCTGCGCATCTAATTCCTCTTTTGGGGTTTATAATTTGTTTGTTGATTTTGTACACCCTATTTGTTTTGATTTCATATGGTGCACAAAACCCAAATCCACCATGAGAGTTAGTTCTTTAAGTTTGAATAAGTTATGCATATATTTGAATATTATGGATCAAATTAACAGCTTTGTGGGTTTAAATTTGTGTTTCAGAGTGTTACATTAAAGTTTAAGAGGAGTGATTTCTAATTCAAGATGGGTAGTGTTTTGGTGGTCGACCGAGGTGGTTTAAGGCCTCGATGATGGAGGTGAATGGCGCGGGTGGGTTTCGATGATGGAGATGGTGGTAGGAGCCGGTGGGGTTTGCACTCTTGTTATTGACGGTGGTGGTGGGTCGAGCATGGTTTTGAAAACCGGACCGGACCGGCTGGTCCGACCGGTTGGACCGAGAACTGGACTCCAATCCGGTCCGGTTTGGTGCTTAAAACCATTTTAACGTTGAACCAGTGGCTAGACCGGTTGAACCAGTCGAACCGGCGGTCGGACCAGGAACCAGATCGGTTGAACCGGGAACGTGACCGGTTGAACCGGTTTTTTTATATAGTTTTTTATTTTTTTGTAATTTTTACATATATTTATTAAAAATAATTGTAATTTTATCCGGTTTTTATATACGGTCCGGTTTTGAAAACATTGGGGTCGAGCAAAAGGGTAGTTGTGGAGGTCTACCGAAGAAAAAGAAAGAAAGTGGGTTAGGATTGAGGGTTATTGGTAGCGGTGTTATTCAAGGGTATTTTGGTCATTTAGAAAAGTTTAACTAGAAAAAGGTAATGACCATTCATGACGGGGACCATTTGTGTTACGTTCTGTCAAACCTGTAGATCGACCTTATAGGTTTTCAAACCTGAGGACCGAAAGTAAAAACCACAGGGACCTAGTGACCTTTCATGTAATTAGCTCTTTTCTTAAATTGATCAAAGACCTACTTTGTGTTTTCTATAAATTTACACTTACACCCTTGAGGATTCTTGAAAGTATAACCATAAAACTTTATTTTTTTCAAATTGATTACCTACTTATTTTGTTGCTTTTTTTAATTATATTTAAACCTTCGAGTTATGTTAAATTTACATTTATCCCTCAAACTTTAGTCAAGTGTTCTTTTCTTTTCCTGTTAACCAATTCACGATAAACACATTAACTTTAATAAAATTATCATTTACGTATTTGTTATTTTTCTTATTTGCTTCGAGGATTATTTTTATGATATTATTTCTTACTAGCTTTAGTTACCCGTATATTACACGGGAGTGAAGAGTTAATTATTAAAATAACACAAAAAACATAAAAAACTAAATCTATTACACGGGTTAAAAAAGTAAAATTGATTAGTTGTTGATTGTTATTTATATATAATACTAACATTAGTAAACCCATGTATTACACGAGTTAAAAATAAAATATTAATTATAATGAAAGTTTATGAAGTATAAAATGATATTTTAAAATAAGATATGATTAAAATTACATACGAGTAATAATTATAAGTGATAACTACAAGTAATAAAATAATAATAATAATTTTTGAACTTTAGTTTTTAATTTTTTTTCCAAAAAAATTAACCATTTTTTCAAAACAAATCATATTAAAAATATCATTTTTAAAAGTTTCTTATTATAACTCCTAATTTTAATTATTTTTAGTTTATAAAAAAGTTTACTTTTTAAAAACATCAATTTGAAGATATTTCATATTCTTAAAATGCTTGATGTTTTAGAAAAACTCTTATTTCATAAAAAAATATTTTCTAGAAATAACATTTTTCTTAATTTATTAATAAATAATTTTAATCTTAAAAGAGTTAAAATTATCTAATCTTTAATTTAGGTAACTATTTAAGAGGAGAGAGAGACGGGAAAAACAAACATATGGAGCCTAAGAATATGACAAGTGTCCCCCTAAGTTACTCTTTTAGTATTGTGTGTTACACGGGTTAAATAAATAAAATATTAATATAATAAAATTTATTAATTATATAATATATATTCTAATATATAATATAATTGACATTATATATGAGAAATGACTATAAGTAATAAAACAGTTATATCAATTTTTTAAAAATTTGTTTTAAATTTTTTCTTAATTAGAAATAACATTAATAAATATATCTTTTTCTTAACTTATAAAATTTAAAAAAGTATTAAATAATATTATTAGTAATTAAGGTAATTATTTAATAGGAGAGAGAGGCGGAAAAATTTTGGTGAAGATAATTGTGATGTTGACACGTGTCATTCCAAAATACTTTTTTTATTAGAGTGGAAAGATATGGATTACACTTTATAAAAGCGTTTCATGTATGAATTTTTTTTTTCAAATGATTAATACTAACATATTAATCATCAATATTTAGTTTTTCAAATTTTACACACTCGTTTCATGACATGGGTCACAACTCACAAAGGGGTAAAGTCGAAATCTTTTCTACCGTAGTAGCACTCAAGTACCTATAACATATTGGGCTATATTTAGTAGAAACGCACACCTTTTTTTTTGGTTTGTTGTTGAGATGTACTATTAACTTTTCTTCTAAATTTAAAAATGATAATAATAAACTCACACTATGTGGCTTTGTGTTGAATATACACTTTTTCTAGTTGATATGTTTCATGCTTAGTAAATACAGCTTAACATGTGCTCATGAGACAAGTGCTAGACAAACCCTATATATAATAACGATTTAATATTTAAATAATTAGATGTGTGGGAAATTTATAGTCTTATTTTCTTCACTTATTCAACTCGATCTCGTAAACTTCACCTTTTCAATTTTGAATTTTCTCGTAAAATGTTTACTAATTCGTCTGGTTGCGATGAGCTGATTATTTAAACTTCCGAAACATATAACGTTTTTAATAATATAATCAAGTATGGTCATTTTATTCCTCAAGAGTAATTAATATTTAAAATTTCTATATATCCTCTTAAAATATAATTTTTGGGATGGTTGGCAAAATTCTGCAAGCATAAAATTATGAGATATTAATTTATATGATAAATAATCTTTATCTAGGCCGATAACTGGTAACTAGAATATTGGATGTATAATATAATTCGGAAGGTAATAGAAGACAAAACTTGATTTAGAGACTACAATATTAGCTTCCCCAATTATGCATTAAGAAAAAATAATTACTATTTAATTTTGAGAAAACCTTTCAATCCATTTCATTGAAATTATCTTTTATGGTTTCTATTTTCCGCATCAAATATGTCATAAATTTATAGAATAATTAAGTTTCACATGTCTGGCATCGACTGTAACGTATAAGTTTCACGTTAAGATTCTCAAACACTAAATTAAAAGAAAAACAATTCCAAGTTATAATATTATGTGTTCTTGTATGAAAAGGCCAAAATCTGTGTGGTTGACACACAAATTATTCCTTTATGGAATATAATTAATTTTTTAATAAACGAAAAGGTCATTTGGGTGTTGATAAAAGGCAATGTTATGTGCTTATAATGAAAGGTTAACTTTGATTCTTTGAATAGTATATTTATGTACTTATAAAAAAATCATCACACTTGAATGGCTTATGGCTACGATTCAATACGTTGATATTTATTTTATTAGCTTTATTATTAAATTAGATTCTAAGTCAACCTACATATCACCTCATGTGTGGTAAGATCCACGCACGCGAAGAAAATGTATGCGCAGAGATGGAAAATAATTTTTTAAACAACATTTTATGTAATGGGATGATTTCTAAACTAATATATTTGATTCATATATTAAAGCTTATAGTTGATATAGCTTATAGTATGTTGTCATATAACGTTTTTTTATGGACGAGTAATGGTTGTTTGATAGTCTTTTAATGATCATTAATGGTTTATAGTTTTTAATAGTTAGGATGTAACTTTAAGTATAAATGGTTAAGATGTAACATAAATTATCATGGAATTTAAATCGTTGCATACAGAATAATTGAAGTCATATGGCGTAAGTATGCATTAACTCAGTTTGATTAATGGCTAAAAATGAATCTACAACCATTATTTCGGTTTTAAAGATTAGTTTTGGTTATAAGCTTAAGTTGGTTAATGAAAAGAATGGTTTAGATGGTTAAGTGTCAGTTTTACATGTAAGTGAAATTTAAGCTAATTTCAACTAATAATTACATCTAATTAAATAAAATATTAACATATCTTTCAGTTTATATAAAAAACTAGTCGACAACTAACATGTAACATGTTACTTATTTAGGATTTTCACTTATTAGCCTAATCATAGTGGATTATAAGATTATGCTAAGATCATGGTGAATAAGCTATTTCATGTGATTGACCATGTGATGAGTAGTAAACAAGTTAGTTTTATTAAATGAACGTAGATCTTGAATTGTTCTCTGATATAAATGAATGAGATTCTAGCGTAATCGATGAGTGTATCATATTGATCAATCAAACATTTTTATTTTCATTCCCTCGTAATGATCAAATGCATTATTTCTGTCATTGTTGCATACCGAACATTATTAAAATTCAAATAGATTGTTTCAACTTATAATTTATGTTGAATGAGTTTATCAATTCATGGTTTATGAAGAATTGAATGGGTATTTCAACTAATGAAGAAATGAATGGGTATTTCAACTAATGATTTAAAGACGCACAAAAACCACTAACTATCTTGAGCTCTCTATTTGCTTTTCTCTAAAGAGTTTTCAACAATTCTTTAATATTTTCTTAACCTTTTTTCTTTGATATACAATTCGAGTTTTTGAGTCCACCTCGTTGATATATAGTAATTCGATTGTTGTCCCCTGTGAGCAGTGACGGAGCTTAACCAACTTGGTGTGGGGGGGGGATTATTTTTTTTAAGGGGGGCGAACTCGATATTTATATAAAAATTTACACTACCGGGCCAAAAATTTACAATATCGGGTTAGAATTTAACACTACGGACGAAAAAACAGGGGGGGCGGCGGCCCCCCTTGCCTCTTAAAAGCTTCGCCCCTGCCTGTGAGATAGAAGAGTTTCTCAAGGAAGACTTGAAATATGCTTTTAGGGACCCATGTTTAACACAAATCTCTAGCCACAATTGTTAATGTTTTGTTTGTTTATTCTTGTAGTCAAGGACAAATGTGAATATACCTAATGGGTTAAAGACTCGAGTCAAGATAGTTTTTCGAAGTGCTCATTGAAGACATCATTTTGCATTTTGTTTTTACTTTTCATTCGGTTTTGTATACGCTATTGTACTAGCATGTTTCTCACGAATAACAAAAGTATTGTTATTATTAACTTTTATTAAATAAATGACCCCCCGTTCTGTTCTATGTGTGTGCCCTTCTGCCCATTTGACCAGTTAGCCTCTCCTCCTCCTCCTCCAACGAGCACCCCAGTCTCACCCCGCTCACAAACCCTTCGTCTTCTTCCACGTGTGTGCCCTTCTTCATTGTCATTCCCTACACTCTCTTCCACCTTACTAACTATGTAGGAGTCCTTCCTCTCTCTTTCACGATATTACACGGGCACCTGCCGACTAACCTGTGTGACTGTGTCACATTGAAGATGGTGTTGAATAGATTATATAATCAAAGTTTAGAATTAGTCATAGGTTGCTTTTCATATGTTCAAAGGTCAAGATAAATATACCCCGGCCATTGGGGTTTCATGAAAAATGATCCAAAAACCTAAAACTTGTTGAATTTTCAATGCATACATTTCTTATTTCGCCAAGAAAAAACTTCCCACATGCATTTTCATGTATCGATCATTTAGCTTTCCTAATATATCCAGATTGTATCGTGTCATGTTAAATGATCCAAAAACCCAAGACTTGTTGAATTTTCAACTCATACATTTCTTATTTGGCCAAGGAGAAAACTTTCCACGTGCATTTACATGTATCATTTAGCTTTCCTAATATATCCGGAAAATACAATGTTTAAGTCTTTCATTATGTTTTTAAGATGTTAACTATTAATTGTTAAATATATAACAAATTACAAAACCATAATATAATAATTAACGTCCTTGAAACTGTATTCTCCGGATATCTATAATTTATCAATTATTTGTCCACATAGCTTTTTATTAGCATGTCTAGCTAGGCGTCACATACATCTTGTCACGTGTCCTCACCTTTGTTACTTTTAAAATATTGACTTATTTATCATAATCTTAGTATTCATACTTTTTTAACAAATTTCAATAATATTTATTGTTACTAAAAAATACTTAACATTTACTTTTATATAGTTTCCATGTTTTCTTAATTTTTTTTTAAAATTGCATCATTTTTAAAATAAATTTTCATAAACAGTAAACCTACTTTTCAGTTCAAAATCAACGTGCATAATTTTAAGGATTTAAATTTATTTATTCCTAATATATACATTATTCGACCATCATTATCATAATTTACTTAGTTTGTAACTTTATTTTAACATTTTATCGTGACAGACTTAAATAATAATATTATTATCATTACACATATCAAAATTTTTATTTATACTAATAGCATAATTTTATCTTATTATCAATCAATTTATGTAGAAGGGCAATTTAAACTTATTCATCTATAATTAACTAATTAATTTTCAGGTCAGTTTTAAGTTTATATTTGTATATCTTTTTAAACCTTTCATAATTGATTACCTTAATTTTATTAAACTAAAGTTAATTGTTTTATTGTCTATTATGTTAATTAATGTCTTACATTGCATAACATTAAATAAAAAATATGGCTTATGTAATGGAACACGACTAAAAGTGAAAGCATTACGTAATCATTCATCGAAGCTGAGATCATATCCGGAAGTAATATAGGCAATCGGACTTTTATGCCACGTCTTAGTTAGAATAATTCATTTCGAATTTTAAAAAATACAGTTTTCACTCGATGTCTGTTTTGCAATGACAATAAATAAGAGTTAAGAACAATCATATCTAAAGTGTGTAAATCTTTTACGCAACCTATTTTTACATATGGTAAATTTTATGTTGCATTATCTAAAGTTAAAGGTAGACAGAGACTAAAAATATTAATATTAGATAAGGTGGGAAAACTTACCTAACAAACTTTAAATGTTATATATCAAGAGGTAGAGGTGTACAAACCGGTTTGGGGGCCCAAACCGGTTCGGGTCCCAAACCGAAACCGGTTTGGTCAAACTCGGTCAAAACCGGTTTGGCCCCAAACCGGTTCGGGTTCAAACCGGTTTCAATCCATAAAAACCCAAACCTATCAAACCGGTTTGGGTCGGTTTGGAACCGGTTCGGGCCCAAACCGGTTCGGCCCAAACCGTTTTTTTTTTTTTTTTGAAAATTTGGATTTTTGTTATATTCAAATAAAATTTTAAACTTTTAATTAAAACATAAACATTTATAACATTTATATAATTTAAACAATTTATAACAATTTATAACATTTTATATAATTTATATAATTTAAAACAATTTATATAATTTAAACAATTTATAACATTTTATAACATATATAAAACAATTTATATTATTTAAACAATTTATAACATTTATAAACATTTAAAACATTTAAACAATTTAAACATTTAAACAATTTAAAAGATTTATAAACATATATATATATATATATATATATATATATACTATTTATTAACATTAATAAACAATTTAAGCATTTTAACAATTTAATAAACCGGTTTGAAAAGCGGTTTTGAAACCGGTTTGGAACCGGATTGTAACCGGTTTGAAAACCGGTTCGGTTTGAAACCGGTTTGTAGTTTGGATAGGGGAAACCGCTTAAGAACCAGTGGTTCGGGGCCGGTTTGCAACCGGTTTGGGCCTCAAACCGGTTCCGGTTTTTTTGGCCGAACCGGTTTTTTTGAACATCTCTATCAAGAGGTTTATGCTTTTTTATAAATAATAATTATCATTTTTTTCATATATTATTGTTTATCATTTAAATATGTTTGTTATATATAATATTCTCATTGATGTCTTATCTATAACAAATATTAGATTACACATATATAATATCTATTATATAGTTTTTGTATTTTAACTCGTGTAACACACGGATAGCTAATCAAGTTATTCCATTATAGTAAATCCCTTTGGTCTTTGGTGAGCGGCATTGGGAAGTGTTTGGTTGGAAGGGTTAGGTGATATGTTAATTTTCGTAGAACATGTTTAACATTAACTTGATGGTATTATGTCTATTTCAAGTGCATCGGTAGTCCGCTTGAAGGAATGAGGTCAATACTCATAACATACATATGCACCTTAACTTAACAGCCTAAGAGACTAGATTTAGAAATTTTAATCTGTTCTCATTTCATCGTGTTACCAAACGTATATGAATAGTGATCCTTGTGTGCAAACCACGGGTCATCTTAAAATTGTTTACATTAATTTTTGTTGTAATATGATTTTTCTCTTTAAAGTATAGTTGATCATATATTAGTCCAAACTTTATCCTTCGAGCATTTGATCTCGATTTAGTCTCATGGCTTAACTTGGTTTTGCTATATAATTGTTCTATACTATTTTAACAAATATTTATTAATTTGGTTTGATAGAGTTTATAACCGTTTAAGAAAGAGTTTGTAGTTTAACTTTGATATTTTCATCCCTTTCACACTTAGTTTCAAATCATCATGGACAATTTGATGGTTGAAACCTTCACCATATGATTTTGACAATTTATATCAATTTTAGCTATAGAAAAATATGAACCAGCATAAAATTTGACTATCTTATAAGTTCAACCAAAACCATCGCATAGCCCCCGTAATTGGGATGCCTTCTAGAAACCCAATTTTGATCCTCAGCCCATGGGCGATGACCATAGCACTATAGGTCTAGGTAAGTAAGCATAATGTGATTGTTGGGCAAATATATCAATTCTAATTTCACGCCCAACTACTTTTGTCACATCCAGACGGAAGCGTGAAATGCTTGGATATGACTTTTCGGTTCAAAACGCATTGATTATCATATCGTACAATCACAACAATAAACTAAACATGATTTTCATTAAACATATATTACAGGATTACATTTTTGCAAAATTTAGTCTAATAGTTTAGACTTATACATTAGTAATCCTATTCTAAGTACACATCTTTAATATTTCATTCATTCTCCAGCTAGTAGTGGATGTGAACATCCACAAAGAGGCTGAAGTCAGACAGATCAATAATCAACCATATGCACAGCTTTCCTAAATAGCCGTTCCAATCACTAAACATGTTGAACGTGTACACGAGATTATAAAACATTATGATGACCTGAAAAAGCATACTCAAAATAGTCAACATAAAGTTGTGAGAACATAGATTTAATCAATAACATAAATCATTTTTGAATTGATGCAACACAATCAAACACACAACCAAACCTACTCACATGTCAAGTGATTCATAACTATCACATACAAATCACAAAATCAAATAATATAACATCACTGCTCTCATCCAGCAGATGCAGGTTGACATATTTCTAAGTAGCGCTACCTATATTATTTGACGGTTTCTCATCCGAATTAATGGTTGTGTCAATATGACACTAACAGATCAAAATTTTCAAATTTGCATCAATCTCAAAATACAAACAGTATGCTTTTTCCCGCAAAAATATATAAATCAAAAGGGGGCTATGTTACTCACCTTAGTTCCAGCCACAAGTCAAATAATTCCTATAAAATAATTATTTGTTAGAATAAATCTTATTTGTTTAAAATTTTCAACATTTTAAATCACTAATTATATCAAAATTCCTAATCAGTAGCTACTGTTATCCAAAAATCACCAAATTTTTACCAGCAGAAACATTCTGTAATCTAAATCATGTCATAAAATTTTAAATCAGTAAGTCTTTACAAGAAATTTACTAGAATTTTTACAAGTTTCACAATAAATGGCAGAAATAGCTACATATCTCTAAAAATTCTGAAATTTATACACACTGTCCCTTTCTGTATATCATAATTTATGTAAATTTTTCATGATCTATCCTACTGTTTTCTATTACTTCCAATTTTCTTCTTATTAACAATTCTAAAATATAAAACTTGGTCATACTTATGAATTTATTCACGAAATTTATTCTTAAATTCCAATAAAATATAAGGGTTATTACATAAATTTTTCAAATTTTTATTGAGTCCAGGTCTTTTGTTTTGTAACATTCTTCTATTTTCTTGAATTAATCATATAAGTTAATATATTTATCCCATAATTTACAAATTATTATTTCCAATATTTTCTAACAAATTCCTAAATTTTATTCTCACAATCACAGTCATTTAAGTATTTAATCTAATTTATCATGAATATCACATGTTTCAACCCTTTAAATCTTTTATTTTTGTTTAATCCTTGATTTTTATAAAATTCTAAAATTTTCTATTTTTGAACCCTTTTCATTACTGATTTTTGATAGAAACCAAGAGTTCATAAGGTTTTTGTGAATAATCTTGGTGATTTAGCTTAAAGGGTTGGTTATATGTGTTAGTTAAACACATATACAACTTTTTAAACTTGTTAGTTTATAGATTTGAGAATCAAACCTTGTTTGAGGGTGAAGAAAGACTAAGGAAGTTGCTAGCTTGATCCTTGATAATTCACTTTTTAAACTTGTTAGTTTATAGCTTGATCCTTGATAATCCACTTGATGATAATCCACAAACTAATTGAAGACAACTTGGTGTTATGATGTTCTTGAGGATGGGAATCGGTTGGTGAGCAAAAGATGGTGATGTTGGTTGTATGATGTGAAGATCGAAAGCAAGAGGGTGATGGTGGTGTGTTTTGAGAACCGAGAGGGAGGAAGAGGGCCGAGAGAGTGATGGTTGCGGTTGTGGTGGTTTGCGGTTGTGGGTGTTCCATCGGCCGAGAGGTTTCAAGAAGGTGGAGTTCATCATCATTAGATCTAGCTTAGGGTGGTGAGGTGGTGTTTTTAGGGTTCATTAGTTGGCTTCTTAGGTGATAGGTGGCAAGATTTGAGGGATGATTAGTGTGTGGTTATGCTAGGTGTCAAGCTAAGAGTGTAATGACTCACTTAGGCATTAAGTTAAGTTTAATTGTTTAGTTAGTTGTTAATCTAGGTTAGTAAATGTCCTAATGAGCCGATAATGTTAAGGTTGTGTTTTAGTTAGTGTTTAGGTGTTTAGGATTAGTTTAGTTTTGGTTTTTGACATAAGGTTTATAGATGTTAACTTGATTAGTAGTGTTTGATTAAGTTTCAAATCTTAATCCATTACATATAGATAAAAACATCTAACATTCAAGTAACTAATCACCTAATCCTATGATTTGGTAATTCACATACTTATGATTTGATAATCACATGGTTCATACAAGAGTTGCACATATGCACACGTAAACACTTATGCATGCATGCATGCATGCGTGCTCACGTACTACCATGCAAAAATATGAAAAATTCATATAAGGTTAATCATATAAAATCAACTTAACAATCTTAAATAAAATATATAGGTATATACTATCTACTTAGAGTAGCTCTTAAAACGTTTAATTTACCTAACATTGGCTTAGCGTTGTCACAACTTTGAACGTTGTATAACCTGCTTTGTCTCCTGTGTCTTGGACAGGGGTGGCTTGACGCATTACGGTTTATGAGAGTGGTATGACTCATTTTTTTATAAGCTTAGTCATATGATTGTTAGTTTTTTCTAGGCCAAAAATTGAATAAAGTTTTAAGATTTTGTAAGATTCGAGAGATCTCAAATTAAGCAATTAGGGATGAGCATTCAAAACCAATAACCGAAAATAACCGAAACCGATATAACCGATCGGTTACGGTTAATATATGGCAAAAACCGAACCATTCGGTTACGGTTTCGGGTTTCTTTTATACCATGACCGAAATAACCGAAACCGAACCGATTACCATATATTCATGTATTTTTTGTATGTTTTTCATTTATTTTCATATAACATATTTTCATACATATTTCATGTATTTTTATGTATTTTCTTGTATTTCTACGCTTGGAACATGTACAAAACACTTCTTAACAATGAAACCGAGCTCCATAACCAAACTTATAACATCAAAATTAACAAACCGAAAATAACCAAAGCCGAACCGAAACCGGCCAAAAACCGAACCGATAACTGAACCGATACTCGGTTTCGGTTTCGGTTGATTGAATTCCAATAACCGAGGTTTCGGTTTCGGTGGAGCTTGAAAACCGAACCGAACCGACATTTGCACAAGCAATTGTAGTAATAGGAAACATCAATTGAGGTGGGATCGATCAATCTCCCTCAAAACATCGCCTTTGAACTAACAAACGAAGTAGAAACTAAAACATTATTAGCTATGCCTTTAATTATTTAGATTCTAAAGATCAAAGGGATCAAGTACAAGCCAAAATAATATGTGGTACACATCATGAGTAATGGATTGTCAAATACGTTGATCACTACTTTAAGTTTGGGTCCTATAAGAGAAGTCTATTTTTTGTATGATTTATTATGAATTATTACCATGGCAAGTGGATGAACTCTTTGTCAAACTTGTAGATAAGTTTACTATGCTACTTATCTACCAAAATAGTTTACCTTGTCTACCAAGTTGATTGATCTTTGTAGTATAAATACCACCTCAATGTAGAGAAGAAAATGCACCTCTTGTATACACTTTCATAAGTTATACATTTCTCTTCTTCTTGCTCTTGCAATTCTCTTTAAAGTTCTTAAGGTTATAACACTAATCTTGTGTTAATTATTGTGATATTATAACACGTTATCAGCACGAGAGCTCTTAACTCTAATCAAGAAGACTAATTGATCACAAAGTCATCTACTAATCAAGGTAAGACCTTCATTAAGTAATAATATATAATATCTTATATTGAGAAGATAACTAATATAAATAAAATAAGCATAAAGGAGATCTTATTATGGACATTTTGATAACCATGGGACTACTAACAAACTAACTTTTATTTATGCATCTAACTTTTTGATTATGCAACTAACATTTTATATTATGTCAACTAACATTTACTTATGCATCTAACCTTTACTTAATCTTTATTTATACAACTAACATTTCCTTTTATGTCAACTAACATTTTGATTATATTGCTAACATTTATTCGTACTAACGTCTTATTCTTATCCTAATTTGTCGTTCTTATTCTATTTTGTTTTTATAAACTAAATTCATATTTTTATAACATAATCTTATACTTATTTAAAAATTATTGTTGATATATACATAGACGACGATTATATAGCCGTTATGAACGGTTATATAGCCGTTGTAAACAATCACATAACCGTTACAAACGGTTATAATTTTAAACTATAAATTGACCACTATCAATTTATTTTCATTTACAATAAACAGATCATCTCTCAAGTTTATCCAAGAAAATCTTTCAAAGATGATACACCCGGTTTTAATACTGGCAACCATAATGCTTATTTTAATTCTTATCCCCATTGCTGAACTACCACCCGAAGAATTTAAACTTTTCTTATTTCTGTATTTGTTCATAGCTCTACCGCTTTATTGTATCGCAATGTTTATTGATATATATGGATTCTAATAATCATCTTACTATTTGCTTAATTCTTGTTTAGAAATCAGAATGTCGAATATTGCAAAAATTGAATTCCCGGCTCTTAGTATTAATGGAGAAAACTATATGCCTTGGACGGCCCATGTGAGAAGACATCTTAAATCAATGGGTGTCTTAGAAACAATACAAGAGGGGAATTTTTGTTCGGAGCAAGACAAGGCGAAAGCCGATGTCTTTTTACATAAACATATCGATGAAATGTTACAATTTGAATATTCAAATTGTGAGGATCCGTATGTTTTATGGAAAGACTTACAAAGCAGATTTGATCATCAAAGGGAAGTTTTACTTCCTACTGCTAGAGATGAATGGAACAATCTCAGGTTCCAAGATTTTAAAAAAGTAAACGAGTACACATCTGCTTTGTTCAGAATATGCTCGACCCTCAGATTTTGTGGGCAAACTGTAACCGAGGAAGATATGTTGGAGAAAACTTTCTCCACATTTCATGCATCAAACATAAACTTGCAACAACAATATAGGTTGCAAAAATTTAAAAGATATTCTGATTTGAATTCATTTCTCCTCGTAGCAGAAAAAAACAATGAGCTCTTGATGAAAAATCATCAAGCTCGCCCCACAGGATCATTAGCAATTCCAGAGATAAATGTTGCTACTAAAAACTCTGGAAGAAAGTGGGGACGAGGTCGTGGCCGAGGTTCCTTTGATAAAAGTTACCTTAATAACCGAAACCATTCTTTTAAAGGTAATAATAATTACCGAGGTAACTTTTATAACCGTGGACGTGGTCGTGGCCGTGGATATGGCCGTGGTAGAAATCAAAGAACAGTTAATTACCACGCGCCACAAAACAATTCCAACCAGTACAAGGGGAATGAAGCTGGTAGGTCCGAAAACAATGGCACTTCCTGTTTTAGATGTGGTAGCACAAACCACTGGTCGAAGGCTTGTCGCACAGCTCCACATTTGTGTGAACTATACCAAGCCTCTCTTAAAAGAAAAGAGAAGGAAGTGAACCATATTGATAATTTTAATGATCTCAATGTTGAGTTGAACACTGCAGACTTTGACATAGACCTTTGAAACACATGTTGCTTTACCACAATAGTCATATGCAACAATTTAGTGTTTTCTATCTTTAATCATGTATTTTTCTTCATGTAATGTTTTCTTTTCGATTAAATAAAGTTTTGTTAAAATATAACAATTTCGTTGTTATTCACTTATTATTTTTCTTTATACTTTCAAGATTAAAATGAACATCACTGGAGCACAAGATCAAACAAATGAAGCAGATATATGTATAGCGGATAGTGGAGCCACACACACTATACTTAGATCTAAAAAATATTTTTATGAGCTTAAACCAACAAAAGGAATCGTTAATACAATATCAGGCCCTACAGACCTGATAGAAGGAGTGGGAAAAGCTAATTTAGCATTACCAAATGGTACAAAGCTGATAATAGAAAATGCTTTATTTTCCCCAAAATCAACAAGAAATCTGTTGAGTTTCAAAAACATATATCATAACGGATATGATACTCAGTCAAGGACTGTTGATAATGAAAAATATTTGTATATCATAAGCAAAGATCAGATATTAGAAAAACTGCCAATGCTTCAGTCTGGTTTACATTATACACATATTAGTATGCCTCAGGCATATATGGCAGTTAAAGAAAAATTTTGTGATCCTGAAATACTTAACTTATGGCATGACAGATTAGGTCATCCAGGATCTACAATGATGAAAAGAATTATTGAAAATACTCATGGGCATCCATTGAAATATCAAAAGATCCCACAATCGAATAAAATTCCTTTGTGTACATCTTGTTCTCTTGGGAAATTAATCACAAGGCCTTCGCCTGTGAAAATTGAAAAGGAATCACCTTTGTTTCTTGAAAGAATTCAAGGAGATATATGTGGGCCAATTCACCCACCATGTGGACCATTTAGATACTTTATGGTTTTGATAGACGCATCAAGTAGATGGTCACATGTCTCTTTGTTATCAACTCGTAATGTAGCATTTGCAAAATTTCTTGCACAAATTATCAAATTACGAGCACATTTCCCTGATTATACTATTAAAAGGGTGAGACTTGATAATGCTGGTGAATTCACATCACATGCTTTTAATGATTATTGCATGTCTGTGGGAATTATTGTTGAACACCCTGTTGCTCATGTACACACACAAAATGGCTTAGCTGAGTCGTTAATCAAACGTCTACAACTAATAGCTAGACCATTAATAATGAGGACAAAACTCCCTGTGTCTATTTGGGGTCATGCAATTCTTCATGCTGGATCACTAATTCGTATGAGACCAAGTGCAAATCTTAAATACTCTCCGTTACAACTTGTTACTGGTAATGAGCCAAACATTTCCCACCTTAGAATTTTTGGGTGTGCTGTGTATGTCCCTATTGCACCACCACAACGCACAAAAATGGGTCCTCAAAGAAGGTTGGGAATATATGTTGGATATGAATCAGCTTCCATCATAAGATATCTTGAACCTTTAACTGGAGATGTATTTACAGCACGTTTTGCTGATTGTCACTTTAACGAGTCAGTTTTCCCGGCATTAGGGGGAGAAAAGAAAAAACAAGAAAATGATGTCTCATGGTATGTTCCTTCCTTATTGCATCTTGATCCAGTAACTAAACAACGTGAGACAGAAGTTCAAAAGATAATACACCTGCAAGAAATTGCAAATCAATTACCTGATTCATTTACTGATACAAACAGAGTTACTAAATCTCATATACCAGCTGCTAATGCTCCAGCTCGAGTTGAGATTCCAAATGAGCAAATAGATAACACAATGGCTCATGAATCTCAAAAACGTTTGAAACGAGGAAGACCAATCGGTTCCAAGGATAAAAATCCTCGAAAAAGAAAAACTCATGAAAAGGAAGTTGACAATAAAGTGAATGATCTTGATGAAACGCTACATACCAAAACCTCTCATGGGGAGGATTTGGATGAAAATAACAAAGAAATGTCAATTAACTATGGTCACACAGATATCTTACGGAATCAAGATGAAATGGAAAGTATTGATGAAATATTTTCTTATTCTGTAGCAAGTGACATCATGAGTGGAGATGATGATCCTGAACCACAGTCAGTTAGTGACTGTAAAAATAGACATGATTGGGATAAATGGAAAGGAGCTATGCAAGCTGAATTAGATTCACTTAACAAACGAAAGGTTTTTGGGCCTATTGTTATTACTCCGATGTCCGTAAAGCCTGTAGGGTATAAATGGGTTTTTGTACGAAAACGAAATGAGAAAAATGAAGTTACAAGATATAAAGCTAGACTTGTAGCTCAGGGTTTTTCACAAAGGCCAGGGATTGATTATGAGGAAACATACTCCCCTGTTATGGATGCAATAACCTTTAGATACTTAATCAGTTTAGCAGTCTCTAAAAATTTAGAGATGCGTCTTATGGATGTTGTCACAGCTTACTTGTATGGATCACTAGATAGTGACATTTATATGAAAATTCCTGAAGGTTTTAAATTTCCCGAAGCAATAAGCTCAAAGCCTAAGGAAATGTATTCCATCAAATTACAAAGATCCTTGTATGGACTCAAACAATCTGGAAGGATGTGGTATAATCGTTTGAGTGATTATTTGACAAGTAAAGGATATACAAGTAATCTTATTTGTCCATGCGTCTTCATTAAGAAAACAACATCAGGATATGTGATCATAGCTGTGTATGTTGATGATCTAAATATAATTGGGACGCAAAAGGAAATAAATGAAGCAATTGCTCTTTTAAAGAAAGAATTTGAAATGAAAGACCTTGGAAAAACCAAATATTGTCTTGGTTTGCAGATTGAGCATATGCATAATGGAATACTTGTACATCAGTCAACTTATACTGAGAAACTCTTAAAGCGTTTCAATATGGACAAAGCAAATCCTTTAAGCACACCGATGGTTGTTAGATCACTCAATGTTGATAATGATCCATTCCGTCCTTGTGAAGATAATGAAGAGGTCCTTGGTCCAGAGATACCATATCTCAGTGCAATTGGAGCTCTTATGTATCTTACTAACTGTACGAGACCTGACATTTCTTTTGCAGTTAATTTGGTTAGCAAGATTTAGTTCAGCTCCTACTAAACGGCACTGGAACGGGATTAAACATGTTTTTCGATATCTTCGAGGTACTATTGATTTAGGCTTGTTTTATCCTAATAATTCAAAAGAAGGGTTGGTTGGTTATGCAGATGCAGGTTATTTATCTGATCCCCATAAAGCAAAATCTCAAACTGGATACGTATTTAAGAATGGAGGAACTGCTATTTCATGGCGTTCTCAGAAACAAACACTCGTTGCGACATCCTCAAATTATGCTGAAGTCATTGCACTACATGAAGCTTCAAGAGAATGTGTATGGTTAAGATCTATGACACAACTTATATCAACTTCATGTGGATTGGAGAAAGATGAAAATGCAACACCAATCTATGAAGATAATGCAGCTTGTGTCTCACAAATGAAAGAAGGGTATATCAAAAGTGACAGAACAAAACATATACCACCAAGATTCTTTTCATACACTCAAGATCTTATTAAAGATAAAAAGGTTGAAATGAGATACGTTCAATCAAGCAACAATTCAGCTGATCTTTTCACAAAGGCACTTCCTAAAACAACTTTTAGAAAACATGTTTATGATATTGGCATGCGGCACGTACATGCAATGTAATGATCTACAAAAGACAATTTGAGGGGGAGTTATAAGCTGCACTCTTTTTTCCTTAGCTAAGGTTTTTTCCCACTGGGTTTTTCTTTAGCAAGGTTTTTAACGAGGCAGTACTTAAACTCTTGAAGTTTGAAAAGTGTCATCCAAGGGGGAGTATTATGAATTATTACCATGGCAAGTGGATGAACTCTTTGTCAAACTTGTAGATAAGTTTACTATGCTACTTATCTACCAAAATAGTTTACCTTGTCTACCAAGTTGATTGATCTTTGTAGTATAAATACCACCTCAATGTAGAGAAGAAAATGCACCTCTTGTATACACTTTCATAAGTTATACATTTCTCTTCTTCTTGCTCTTGCAATTCTCTTTAAAGTTCTTAAGGTTATAACACTAATCTTGTGTTAATTATTGTGATATTATAACATGATTGACTTGATTTTTCTCAAAAAATCTATTTGTCCATGTTAAAAAAATGATTAGTAATGATATTTTTAAAACCAAAAAGAAGAACGATAAGAAGCATTAACAATATCTTCTCCACCTTCATTTCCATCTTTATCTCACTCATAAATAATTAGGGTGAGGTTATTATAAAACAGTAGAAAAAACTAAAAAGGATGACAAGTGTTATTATCCATTATATCTTATATTCAACAGCTAAGAAAATTCAGTGGCATTATAATAAATAATTGAAACTTTAAGTGATAGACCAATAATATTTTACTTCTAACAACATTATCAAGTTCCATCTTTTTTTAAACGCTCCTACTTTTACATGTAACAATAATTTTTAATCCTTTAAACACCTATTTCATGTTATTTCATCTCATTGTATAATATTCGTTAGTTTATTGTATAATATCAGGTTATTATGTTAGACTTTAAAACACCTAATTTTGATCATAAGAACACGTGTCAATATTTTATTTATTGTTAGACTTTTTAGTTTTTAGAAAACTTTATATTTAAACTTTACCCATATATTGTTTATATTTTCTCTTTCAGACACTTATAAAGTATAAAGATTTGATGAATAATGAATCTTTTTATTTTGAAAATAAGAAGTAGCAAAACTTTAAAGTTTAGAGATGAAAATACAAATAGAGAGTTCATATGAATATACAAAATAAAAGAATTCTATAAATATAAGAGATGGTGATAAAAGATGGAAGATACAATGTTAATTACGAATTGTATAAGTTTGTATATAACTAGCTTTTAGTATCAGTAATTCTTACCCAAGTAGTTCAGGTGAGGTACGTACCCCAAAACAACAACAATTATGGAGGTTTTAGGTCGAACCTCGCTCAAATAAAAAATATTTTGGGTTGAACCAGATGATTTTCGTAGTTGTTGGTTTCCTCTAGAAGATTTTAAGGGTGCGGGCCTGATTGGGAAACGGATAGATAGCCCGATTAATATAACACTTATAATTCGAACTATGATTGTTCATTTGTCGTTAAAAAAACACTTGTTTTTTGTACTCAATGGGGCATCCTAATGGATAGGTGTATTCCATATGTTAAAAATCATGTAAGGTGTAAGTATATATGTTTAATAATAGTAGATTAAAATATATTTAAAAAAATATATCTATTTTAGCATTTAATTAAAAACTTTATCATGTCATCTTACATGATAGCCAATAGTTAAAAACCGTACGACAAAAAAAAGGCAAAATCAAAGGTATTCTAGAAGAACAATATGGTAAGGTTTGGGGTGAAAGTGGGGGTATTTCTTTAATGACTAAGTTTATGAAAAAGAAAAACACAAGAAAAAGGGAACATATGGATTGTCTAAAGTTTCATATTTTCGTTCAAGAAAAGCTCAAGTGTATTCACCAACTCGAATGTCACTTTTATATTATTAAATCAAAGATGTTCAAAGAGAATATCTTGTATAATAACATACATCAAAATAGAAATAAAATAAATAATCAAAAGTCTAGTTGTGAATTATAAATAAGATAAAAAATATTTAGAGAATATAATGACAAGAATAACTGAGGTTCATATTTGACTATTTGATATATTTTGAAACAAAGTTTGGGTTTATGCTAAGAGAATACATCTTTTTTTTTCTAAGATACAACATCCATAGTTGTAATTGCATTATCGAATGTGAACTCACAACCCTAAAATCACATGAGAACATGTTTTGTAGTTGCTGGAAATAAGAGTTTTGTTTCCATATTTTTTCGGTGTATTTATTGATGTATTTAAAACTAAAGTAGATATTGTGGTCTTTATACACATTTCTTAATCCGTAAACTTTTTTGCTAAGATCATAGAGAGCCGTTACCACTCTTCCTTACTTTTCTCACATGCTACATCATCACCACATCATTACTTTTCTTATTTTTCTTATTTTCTGTAAGTTAGTGAAATGGTCTTACTATTTCCACAAACAACTTTAATTTATTCTTTAATGTAATATTAATTCATATATTAAATTAATTAAAAAACGATATATAATTATATTTTCATAAATTAGAAAGGTAAGAAATAAAATAAAACTACAAGAAGAAAATTAAACAAAATTATTTTTTTTTTGGGAAAGGGTTTACTTTTTTCATCAAAATGACGATTTTATTTTAGATCCCGAGCGACTGAGGGAGTAGTAAATTTACGAGTGTTTGAGAATGTAGAATTTGGTGTGATAGTTATTGAAATGTAATTGTATACTTATAGGCAGTGCCGGCCTATTTTTTTTTATGGGTGACGCATTGGACTTGGGGCCCTTAAAAAATAAAGGACCCCATTAAAAATATTATATTGGGCTTTTGTATGTTTTGTGGGCCAATCTTGTGGAAATTCTCTTGGCCCAAACCTAGAAATCAAAGAAGCGGGAATATAAGCAGGGATTTGGAGCGTCGATTGGTCAAATAGGCTGAATCAAGCATCGATTAAACAAAATTTTCTAGGTCGTTCTTCTTTTTGCGAGTCGCAACCAGAATCTCCGAACTTGGGAATAAGCATTCTCCGAACTTGCGATGCAAGCAACGATCCTCAAACTCGATTCTCCTATTAGCAGGACTCAAGCAGTGATCGTTCATCCTCGATCTCCGATTATCGATTGGCGATTAAATCCAAGTCAGAATCTTGCGCTAAGACCCTATTTGGTTAATTTCATTCATGATTCACATCTTGCAGACATTAGTTCTTGTTTTTGTATTTAAAATTGTTTGTTGTGGACTTACTTTACATTTCACTTATAGGATGAATTGTACATTGATATGGTATGATGTGAATAAATTTAGAGTCGTACGGAGGAAGCAGACAAGCAGTGAATGATTTCTCAAGTTTTAGCTCTACAGGTTTGTCAATTTTGCTTCAGTAATATGCCTAATTATGTTTTTTATTGTCTATAGTGAGACCTCTTTATTTAGTTGTTTGTATTGATTGTTGATCTATATTTGATATTTAATAATATCATATCAATTTAAAATAAAAAATTTATGAATAAAGTCAATAAAGAAAGGTTTAAAAGTAAAGCTTGAGAGCCCCAATATTAAAGTTCGCTTGGGGCCACCAAAAGTCTTGAGCCGGCCCTGCTTATAGGTTAGAAAATTTTAATTCTTTAAATGTTTTAACGGTTATAAATGGTAATTATATCGTTATGCAATAGTAAAAAAAAATAGATGAGCGTATCAGTGAGATAATCAACAACTGAATGCCAATTTAGTGAAATGTTTTAACCCTGAAACCATACAAAGAAATATTGTACCAAGCGGGGAAGATTGTTTAATTTAGTGATACCACTCCACATGCCCTAATAACAAAAACAAAATGACAAAATCATACACTTCTATACATATTTTAATAGCTACCATAATTTGTGAGGGGGCTCAACAAGTATCCCTATCAACAAACATCTTAATCAAAATTTATAACCGTGATATTAAAGTATTAAACACTACAAATGCCATTAACATCATTTTATTGTTTACTAGTGGACTCTTGTTCAAGAGCCGTTATTAGCGAGTCATTAACTGGACGATATTAGCAAAGCAAGAGCATCGTCTCCTAATTATGCAGGCTTTTGGATAGGATTAAGAATATGTTGTTTCTCAACATTGTAGATTATGGGCTAACTGATACAACCAATGATTCTTCATTGGATATTCATACATATTCCAGATAATATTTTCATATATTAGTTTAGGTCGTTTAGCTTTTTTATCAATAACTAGATTTGAGACCGCGCGTTGCCGCGGTTCTCATTTGTTTTGATTTTTTTATAAAATTGTGATCTATGCGTTGCAATGGATAAAAAGATTAATAGATAACGTAAGATTCGTCTCAAACGAAAACATATTAAAATTATTTAAAAATAAAATAATATAAACAAACCAACGTAAAAGAAATTATTAAAGTAATTAAGAATAGCTACTCATATCTATAAATCATGTTATACAAGGTTAAAAAAATAATATACACAGAGCCTTCTCAATAATAATAATAAAATTAACAAAGAGCCACTGAAAAGAAATGCAAAATATATTTTACTTGATTGTTATATTTTTTTTAATTTAAATTTTAAATATCAAATTTGATGACAGATAAATAATTACATTTATACTTTTTCAAAGTAGTCATAATTACATTTTATTATTATCATCTTCAACCTCTTCTTTTCCATCCTTCCAAGGTTTTTTGTCGCTAAAAATTCTCACTTGTCTTTTCACATTCCTCTGTTTATTTGTTTTTTTAATGGTAGATTGGTTAGTATTTTAATCCTTATTGACAGCCTATTTCACTTATAAACTCACCCTTAAAACTTTGAACCTTAGTAAATTCGTCCACCAACAACATCACGGGAGGGAGAGAGGAAGGGGTTGTTGTTTCGGTGTTGTCATGCTACTCCGGCGGCAACTGAAGACGGTGGTTCAACTCGCCTTGTTTTGTTTTTATGAAGAAGATCGATGGCGGTGAAAACCTCATCTAAAGGCTCGTTTTTGGGTTAAAATCTAGATCTAGAAACCACTGTAACTTATTCTTATTTCTACTCATTCTTTTCTGGGATGTGCTCGGGGGACACCGGTGGGGGTCGCGGGAGCAGATGGAAGCAAACGTCTGTGATGATGTAGCCCGTTCTATGGGTGGAAACCTAGATCTAGAAACCACTATAATATATTATCATTTCTATTCTTCTTTTCTAGTTAATTTTCTGGACGGTTATGGTGTCGCCGGAGCAGATGTGCTCGCTGGAGCAGTTAAGAGCAAAACCGACGGTGATATCCTTACCAGATTCAAAATGCCTTGTCGGAGACGTCGCCGGAGCCGGTGATGCTGTGAAACATAAATGACAAAAAAAAGATAAAAACGTGGACCAATATCAGATTGACACGTGGCCCAATGGTGGGTGGCTACTGTAGCCACCGACCAAAGGTTTTAATATATACTATAATTCTTATTTTTCTTTTTAAATGTTATGCTTCTTAATTATATACATACACGAAGCCTATGTATATAAAAACAATCAAATTAATTTGTCCATGTGTTTTTTAATTACCTAAACATGAACTGCATACATTTTAATTACCTAAACATGAACTGCATACATTTAGGTAATGTAACTATACACAACTGATATGAAAACGGAAAACATGTGTATGTTATGTACATACTTAAACAAAACTCAAACTAAATTACTCATTATTTTTTGAATTTCAGAGTGAGAAACAATATAACTTAATTAACATTTGTATCATTTTATTTCATCTTTAAATATCTTATGATTCGAAGAATAAATTAATTGTTTTGTTATGAACATTCTCGCTATAATTTATGTTTTGCATATATCGCTCCTTTATAGATATGAGATTTATAAACTTAATAAATTAAAACTCAGTTATATACTATTACGACTTAAGCTTTTAAAATTAGCTAAAAAAATGACAGTTCTTGTTTTTTTATGAAGTTTGTACACAAACAATTTTCATGATAGAATATTTTTCATAAATAGTTAAGTTCTATATTATGTATGAATTTAATTTTAAAGCAGACAACTTTTCTTATCATGTTTGGTTTTCTTGTGAAAGTATCTAAAAATGATGGAATCTTCAATCAACACATGAATCCATCAAGTGGACCATGGGATTGAACTTTGAGGTATCGACATTCATGGTGAACCCGTGTGGGTCATCGGTGTCTATCCATTTGCACCAGTAGGCCAACATCTCTCCATTCATGATGGACAACAAACCACGTGTATGAACAAGATATAATAAGATTCGAATCAACATGTTCTAGACACACTCTTATATTGATATGACTAAAAAAAATCTGAATCCGATTGAAAACCGATTCCCTAGCATTCAGAATATGAGATTAGTTTTAGAATTTTTTATTGGTTTGGGATCGGACTGGATTAGTTGATGGTATTAGGTGATACTCACCCGATCACCAGAACTATTTACTGAAACATGGTATGATAATATTAGAAAAGAATAATAAATAGTGTGTTAAATTTATTAGAAACTTAAAATACTTAAAACCATATACCAATGTTTTTAGAACCGGACCGGACAGTGAACCGAACGTCTTACAGGTTGGCTGGTCGGACCAGTTCGACCGATCGGACTATATATAAGAACCAGGTAAAATTATAATTATATAATAAATATATGTGAAAATACTGAAAATTAAAAAATATATATATAATGCTATATACTTGTTAAATTTTTTTAGTATTTAATATTTTAAGAAAAAGTCGGTGTTTAAGTGAGTTTAATATGTCCGGTTTTACATCGAGAAACTGTTAACCATATAAAACCCAAAACATGCCTTAGAGGTATAAGACATGATTGTAAAATCTATATGTAATAGTAAAAGAGTAACTTAGGGGGACACTTGTCACATTCCTAGGCTCTGTAAGTTTGTTTTTTCCGTCTCTCTCTCCTCTTAAATAATTACCTAAATTAAAGATTAAATAATTTTAATTCTTTTTAAGATTAAAAATATTTCTTAATAAATTAAGAAAAGAAGTCTTTTTATTAATGTTATTTCTAGAAAACAAATTTTTATAAAATAAGAGTTTTTCTAAAACATCAAACATTTTTAATAATATGAAATACCTTAAAATTGATGTTTATAAAAAGAAAGCTTCTTTATAAACTAAAAATAATTAAAATTAGGAATTATAATGAGAAACTTTTAAAAATGAAAATTTTAATACGGTTTGTTTTGAAAAGATGGTTAAATTTTTTTGGAAAAATAAAATTAAAAACTAAAATTTAAAAATTAGTATTAGTATTTTATTACTTGTAGTTATCACTTATAATTATTACTCATATGTAATTTTAATCATATCGTATTTTAAATATCATTTTATACTTCAAAAACTTTCATTATAATTAATATTTTATTTTTTAACTTGTGTAATACGCGAGTTTACTAAAGTTAGTATTATATAAATAACAATCAACAAGTAATCAATTTTATTTTTTCGACCCGTGTCATACCTTTAGTTTTATTTATGTTTTTGTGTTATTTTATTAATTAACTCTTCACCTCCCGTGTAATACACGGGTAACTAAAACTAGTTAATTATAAAACAATGATTATGAAAACCCGACCCATTAACGGGCTAAAGTTCGAACGAAACTCAACCCACCACTCAAAGTCTCAAACCCACCATATTGTTATTCTAATAACATAATTTTTTTTAATTATTTTCTTCTTTATATAGTTTATTTATGATAGGAGCATGATAATAACATTTACGAAAAGTTTTATGATTTTTAGTACATATGTATATGTTACAATTCAGTTAATGAGGTGATTTGAATTCTGAAACATTGTAATTAACATATTATAAAGAAGAATTTAATAATTGTATTTAGTACCTGATAATCATTGTCCTGATATGAAAGTTTAATATAATTAACTAAATATAAACTACTCAGATCTAATAGCAGTTTAAGATGAATAAAAAGTAAATGTGGTGAAAGATAGTGAACCTACATCTTGGGATACCTTAAAAGTTAAAACCAAGTGTCCTACATGTCAAAAGAAAAACTTTAAAACCATGCGAAACCAAGTGGAGTGGTCCTATGCGAAAATTTCAAATCTTTTGTGGTGGAAAAATCATTTGGTGCATTAGATTGTATCGCGATAGACATGTATCATGTAAAGGTGTAATCTTAGGTCATGTTGGTGTATTCTTAGGTCACGTTAAATCATTTGGCAACAGACTCAACTTGTAGCGGGATAGCGTGGTGGTCCATCACGTGACAACCTGTGATTGCTCAAGTCACTTTTTTAAATAAAAAAAGTCAAAAGATATTGTGGTAAATTAATAATTCTATGACATTTTGATAAAGACAACGGGCCAAAATGGTTGAGTAGAGATTTCCTTTTGTTAAAATTCTACTCAACAATCTTTTAAATGGTATAATAGATACATATTCAGTTTTGGTGCTTGTAAATGGGTATGAGATTAGGGTTGTAAACGAACCAAACAAACACGAACCGGGCCTTGTTCGCGTACATTCATTAAGAAAATAACTTGTTTATAAACTATTCATGAACGCTTATCGAACGAGATTTCGTGTTCGTGTTCGTTCATTAAGGAAATGCAACTGTCCACGAACTGTTCACGAACATAAACGAAGGCAAACGAACGCACACAAATATTCATAAATATTAATGAGCACAAACGAAATTTCCTAAAACAAACAAATATAAACCATGATATATTGATTTTATAATTAAAATCATAAAGATTATATTATACCACTAGATATAAATATGTACTTAACATAATTATCTCAAGCATAGCTTTTAATGAATAAACACAAACGAACACATTATTGAACATTAATGAGCATAATAGAACAAACACAACCTCTGTTCATGTTCGTTCGTTTAACTAGACGAAATTTTCTTGTTCGTGTTTCTTCACTTATCAAACAAACGAACAGGGAAAAACTTTGCGCACTGTTCGTTAAACGTTTACGCACAAACACAACCTCGCCTAACGATTTACGCACTGTTCGTTGAACGTTCGTTTTGTTTACAACCCCACATGAGATCAACTTTGCGCCACTAGGTGACTATTACTTCATATCATACAATTCTCGCACCAGGGAAAAACTATAAAATTTGGGCTCATAACTTTAGCTTTCTAAATGGTCTATTAGTTTTAGAATATTTTATTTGCAGGTCTATTTTCTTAATTTCTTGCCAGAAAGTTAAACAACCGGCCCAATCTAACCAAATAATAGAGCTAATTTTCTAGCCCAGAAAGTTAAACAACCGGCCCAATTAAACCGATAAATGGGCTTTGTTTCAACGAAAGGCCCAATATAAATTTTCAAACGTTTTCATTCCCGCTGATGTTATCAATTCGAAAATCAGATCAGAGATTGAGAACTTACTCACAGGTACCAACAATGGCTGTCGAAATCCCCGAAGAAAAGCTTCTGATGCAGAAGATCGCTAGGGTTTTCGACGAAGCTAAAGGCTCTAAAGCATCTCACATCCGCAAGCTCAAAGATCTCTCTGCTCTTCGTTCTTCGATTCCTGTTGCTCAATTCTTCGCTGCTTTTTCAAAAACCCTAACTCCTGTCTTCACTACACAACGTCGGATCGCTTCTGTTGAAAGGATTGTGCAGTTTGTTGCTATTTTCGCCTGCATACGCGATGTTAAAAGTTCTGAGGAGTGTGATGAATTTTTTGAACGGTTTCTTCGGTTTCTCATTGTTGGAACTACTGCTGCTAATAGAACTGCGAGGTTTAGGGCTTGTCAGATCATTTCGGAGGTATTTATTTTGTGTTTTGTTGATGTTATTGAATTATGCTGGTTGCTTGTTGTAGATGCTTTTGTGATTGATTAAAAGTGCTTTTTGTGTAAGTCATGTAGAAGAAGTTAATCGAATATAAACAGTTCGGTGCTCTGGATAAATTTAGAGGAACTTTAATATTTCAGCTTATAATTTTTGAAGAAGGAAATCACATAAGAGTTATACCATGGCATGAGTCCCAGAGATCTTAGGTTCTATGGGTTTTGTTTTTTTTGATAGTGATTACTGGCCGGTTGTAATACCATTCTCTTAATAGTAGCTAAAAGTCAGGATTGCATAGAAATTGATTCTTTGTGGGTGTTTGGGAGTGCTTATTTTTATCAACTTTTAACTTTTTAACTTTTGAAAAGTTAAAAAGTCATTTTATAGTGTTTGGCAATGTGATTGTTGTGAGTGAATAAGTTAATAAGTCACTCCATACTAACTTATTAACTTATTGAAAAAGTCAATAAGTCAATAAGTTGGTTTTTATGTCTATTTTAAATTTTAATATCATTGACAATGTCCAACCTGCAACTAAAGTGTAATTTCATAGTTCATTTCTCATAAATAGCGGTCTAGCAAAAAAGGACCTGTGTCAAACATTCTTTAGTGGTGTATTTAAGCAGCTTAGAGTTCTTTGGCAACCAACTTATACAATATTTCATAGAATATAATGTTATGAAGTAAAATATTAAACCGTGAATCAAGTGCTTAATATAGAAACTACTGTTAAAGCTTATAATAGTTCTATTCATAAAGCAAGCTATCTTTCTTTGTTACTTCCAGGGTATCAGTAATACATAAAATGCTATTTGTTACTCTATCAGTAGTTTACTTCAAACACAACTGTTTCGATTCTCATCACCATTTTTAACCATTTTCTATTTTTTGAAACTTTTACTGTTAGATCATAATGCGATTGCCAGACGATGCAGAAGTAAGCAGTGAGATATGGGATGATGTGATTGATTGCATTATGGTGCGGGTGGGGGACAAGGTTCCAGCAATCCGCACTTTTTCAGTCAGGGCTTTATCACGTTTTGCAAATGATGCAGAGAATAGTGACATTCTTGATTTACTACTTGAAACATTACCTTTAGAACAGAATCCAGTGAGTTCTCCTTGCAGTTCTTTACATTGCTAAGCATCTGTTATATTTTTGGATTGTTGACTGAATTCCTTGTGACATTTGCAGGATGTTCGTAAAACCATACTGCTGTCTTTACCACCCTCAAATGCAACATCCACTGCCATCATTAATTGCACATTGGATGTGAGCGAATCAGTGCGTAAAACAGCTTATACCGTTTTAGCCAGTAAATTTCCTCTTCAGAGTCTCAGGTAATATTTTAAATACTGTGAACCAACATTTTACAGTTTTATCTTCTAGTCTTAGCATAATAACTGCTCATGAGTTCAATAGCATTAAGCAGAGGACAATTATACTCCAGAGAGGACTTTCTGACCGTTCTTCATCTGTGACCAAGGAGTGTCTTAAATTAATGAAAGATGAGTGGCTTATAAAGTCCTGCAATGGAGATCCAATTGAGCTTCTTAGGTATCTTGATGTAGAAACTTATGAATCCATTGGGGTTTCTGTCATGGAGGCGCTTTTGAAGGCTGGACTGGTAAAGTTCCATGGTGGTCAAAGTATTAAGCAATTCTTATCATCAGACAACAATACAACTGAAGGTCAGTATATACTATTTAGTTACTTTTATATGAACAGTTTATAGCCTTCTTTTCCCCTTCACCACAATGTTTTTAATAATCTCCTATTACAATTTCTGTATGCACATATTGTGTATATCAGGGTGCTGTACCCAACTATTGGATGCAGAAGTTGCTTTGTATCTGAGGACTTTATGCAAGCATTTACAGACAGAGGCACAGGTATTTTGTTACAGTTTGTTCAGTAGTTCTTGAAAGTTGAACTTGTAATTGCTCACATCTTGTTACTATTATGCTTCAATCATTTGTGGTGAAAACAGGCAAAGGGCTCTGATGCTGCCATGACATCAGGAACCGAAGCTGCAGTATATGCATCAGAAGCTTCAGATAGTAATGATCTATTAGAAAAGATTCTTCCTGAATCAGTTTCTGAGTATATTGAGTTGGTTAAAGCTCATATTGCTACTGGTAAGATAATTCACATCATTATTTAACCTTTACAATAATCTAACTCTATGATTATTTCAGGTCAAAGTAATCGGTTTACAGCTCGCCAACTTCTTTTGCTTGGGTCAATGCTTGATTTCTCTGATGCTACCAATCGCAAGGTTGCTGCAGTCTTTGTAATAGAATTACTAAAAAGCCCTCTTCAGCATGAGGTAGATGATGATGGGAATAAAGTTGTGATAGGAGATGGAATTAGTCTAGGTGGCGAACGAGACTGGGCTGATGCAGTGTCAGGATTGGCTAAAAAAGTACACGCCACTCCAGGAGAATTTGAACAAGTTGTTTTATCAGTTGTTGCTGAGCTGGCACAACCTTGCAGGGAAAGAACAGCAGATTTCATGGACTGGATGCATTGTCTTTCTGTAACCGGTCTTCTGTTAGAACACGCAAAATCTTTACGTTGGATGCATGGGAACTCCATTGAACCTACTGAATTACTGCACTCTTTGCTACTTCCAGGGGTATGTTGTCAGCTGCAATTGTTCAAATCTTGCAGATATCAAAATATATCCCTCTTTCTTTCTTTCTCTAATCTATTGCTACTCTGTAATGCAGGCCAAACACATCCACTTGGATGTTCAGAGAGCTGCTATCCGGTGTTTAGGTCTTTTTGGAATATTGGAAAGAGTTTTGAGTGAAGATGTAGTAAAACAGCTAAGGCTTTCCTTTGTTAAGGGACCATCTTTAGTTAGTAGCATGGCTAGCAAAGCTTTGATGGATCTTGCCACGTGGCATGGGCCCCATGATGTTGATAAAGCCATGAACCGGAATCTGTCCTCACAGTTTAAAGCCAATGCCAAGACTATTCAACCTGTTGTTTGGAGTGATACCAATGATGACCTGGACATAGAATTGATTGATCTGCTATATGCTGGGTTTGACCGAAGCGATTTCAGTCAACCTGTTGATGCTGATGAAAATGAGTCTGTTCATGCAGTTCTAGCAGAAGGGTTTGCAAAGATCCTACTTTTGAGTGAGAACTACCCAACAATTTATGTTTCATCACATCCTATACTCTTGACCAAACTCATCAACCTTTATTTCAGTAGCCGGACTTCTGAGTTACAGAGGTTTTTAACTTCTTTTTCTTATTACTATTCGATATAATTAATATTCTCCAAAACATGTCATTCAGTTATTTAACTTCTCTGTATATGAATAGGTTAAAGCAGTGCTTGTCTGTGTTCTTTGAGCATTATCCATCTCTCTCAGTGAATCACAAGGCAAGTAGAGTTTTGTATTTCCTTTCATAGTCGTTATTTTTGCAGTATTTAAAGAATGCATCTTTTATATATGTACAGAAATGTATATGCAAGGCGTTCCTTCCTGCCATGCAGTCAATGTGGCCTGGAATTAATGGTACTACAGGCGGATCAAACGTGGTTGTATCCAACATGCGAAAGCGTGCAATCCAAGCTTCTCGTTTTATGCTGCAGATGTTACAGGCTCCATTATATCCAAAAGAGATTGACCAGGTTGACGAAAATGAAACCAACAACTTGCCAGACCAGAACAACTGTGATTATGGAGAAGAAGGGCTTGCTATATGTATTGCAGCCGAGGTACTCTACAAACACACTTAGTATTTGATTATTTTTCTGTATTTGTTTTGTTTCATCTGGCTGAATAGTTGTTTTTTGTCATGTATGGCAGATCTTGAGTTTCCCAAAGAAGAAAAATGCTGCAGAGAAATCCTATGTTTCAGCCATTTGTAAAATACTCGTATTACTTCGTTTCAAACAAACAGATCAAGTGGCTGTAAAGTTGATGAGGCGGCTCATGAATCGTGTTGCTGAAGCCGTGTCTGCAGATAAAGATGTTCTAAAAGAGCTAAAGCAAATGTCTGAGCATCTTAAGGCATCTGATACATCCCCAGATGAACCATTGCAGCCAGAACAAGCTAATCTTTTATTAGGTGACACTTCTTTCTATAATATTCTTTTTTGTTTGTGTTGGTAGGCATTATGTATCAATTTCTAATGTGATCTATGTGTGACATAACAGAGAAGTTGGATATACAACTGGACATTGATTGTGATGATTCATCTTTTGAAGTGGAGCCCACACCATTGCCAAGGTCCACCAGGCCCGTGCGGGGAAGGAGACGTGCAAGGCAGGAAAAAGAATCATCTTCCTCTGACGAAGATGAAGACGACGAAACTTCATACAACAATGTTGCTCCTGCTAATCCTGTACCGGTGAGTGTTAGATCACAAAGGGCGAGTAAGTCTGCTGCTTTGTCTAAATTGCTTTCAACCACTAAACCAGACAAGATTGATGATGATGATGATGATGAGGATGAAGATAATGATGATGGTGATGAATCAGCAGTTACATCTGAGGATGACTCTGAATAATTAATGTGACTATGTTTTTGTTAATGTTGTCATCTTTGTGTTTGAGGTAGCAGAAATGTAAGGTGTTTGTGTATATGGGACAATCAGTATTAGTCCTTGCTAGTTTGAAATTACACTTCACATGCTCTCATTGTGATGTTGGAAATTTGGAATATTGAATGTTGTACCTTATCATATCTTTGAGTTAAATGTTCTCAAGTTTTAGTATTTGAAAATTCATTAATTCTAATGTGGTAAAAGAGGTGAATTCTGTGGGTTTTCTTAATTTTTAATCGACTATATATTACTCTATTTACCTTACCTTATCCCAGTAAATCAAAATAAGTTTTGCATTTTTGCACATTTTTTTGCCATATGTTATTATCTAAGCAAATTGTTCATTGAATGATCATATTAAATGCAAATGATGATATTAAAGGCAAATCATATTATTTGTATCATTTTTAAATTATAAAAAATATTTTTTAATAAATTCAAAACATGTTTAATTTTATTAAAAATGTTAGTTTTTAAACAAAATTTTATAAAATATGATTTTTTAATATAGAGAAATTATAATATGATATTGTTTAAAGCTGTATTTTAAAAAAATTAAATGTTAAAAAATATAAACTTTTCTATAAAACATAAATTCTAAATTAAAAAAATGTTGTTATTGTTTCATTACTTAAAGTAGTTAGTTATATATAATTCCAATCATATTATATCTCAAAATTATTTTATAAATTTTAAATATTAATTAATAACTGTTAATTTAATATTTTCATTTAACCATTTAGTACACCGGTTTCTAAACTAGTTATATATATATCATAACTATTTTACACTAACTCAGAATATTCACATCTTATTCTTTATTGTTATTATTATAATTATATTAAAACTATTATTGTTTCTCTCTTTATTTTAATTAAATAATACGTTTTATATCTTTATCATTATTTTTTCTCTTTTCCTCTCACAACCACTTCAAAGAAATTAATAAAATTATAGTAACTATATAGATGAACAATAAGCTTTTTTTTCTTTACTCACAACCTATTATAAAAATACAAGAAACGAAATGTGAATGCTCTTAGTTGAACCTCTAACTTTAATGGTAGTTTTTACTACTCTAACTTAAAATATATATATTTTTTCATTTTGTTTTAATTAATAATGTTTGTAAAACTTTTTTGAGAGTAATGTGAAATGTTATTCCTTTTGACTTATATCGTTTGAAAATCGGCTAACCTAATCATTGGTAATGAAGTTGGCATCTACCATGTCACACTGGAAGTTTGTTGCGCCATATATGAAAACAATTTGTTACATTGTCTATTGGTCTCAATCAACATGCAATTAGTTAATATAATGCTAAAGATATATTAAAAACCTACAAACCAAATGAAATTAACATTCTCATCTCATTATTGACCTCATAACAAGAGGATGTGATGTAGATTGGAAGTATAAAAAATAAAAGGGATAGTTTTAAAGTGAGGTTTATGTTTTTTTTTTTTTTTTTTTTTTTTTTTTTTTTTTTTTTTTTTTTTTGGAATTAACTATACACGAGTATCTTATACAGTGAAATTCAAAATTATACATGTATGGTAAAGACTTTAAAAACTGAAATTAAGATTTTAGAACTAAAATTAAACAAATAAGTATACGTGCGAATTTTAATCCATAATTCACAACATCGATAAAAATGATTTTTTCTAGGAGGAAATCTGATAAGCCTTCTTTTCATAACGTCCGGCTTGTTATGTGCTTTTTTATTTTATTTTATATGTATTCATATTTTTCTAGATATGAAAACTAATGCCGATTTGACGTTAAAGCATTTTTCTAGTCCATTTGCTTTCATCCCATTACTTTAATTTCAAATATGACTATACGAGGAAGTTAAAAGAAATTAAAGTTAGGGGGTGTTTGATATCGGCTGACCCGGCTGACCCGGCTGACCGGCTGACTCGGTCAGCGGGTCAGCCTGTTTGATATGCATGAGATTTCAGCTGACCGGGCTGACCGGGTCCAAAATGGCTGACCCGGACCTGAAAATTAAAAAGGCTGTCCGGGTCACCCCACCCTCCTGCGCGACCGCGACCCCCTGCGCGACCGCGACCCCCTGCGCGAGCTGTGCGACCGCGACCCCCTGCGCGAGCTGCGCGACCGCGACCCCCTGCGCGAGCTGCGCGACCGCGACCCCCTGCGCGACCGCGACCCCCTGCGCGACTGCAACCACCTGCGCGAACGCGACCGCGACCCCTTGCGCGACCACCCACGACGACGACCCGCCCTTGGGGGTTGAATCTACTTGTTCTTATCTTGATTCCTAAATTGTTGCAAAGTTGTGGGCAAAATTGTTGCACAGTGGTTATTTTTCTCATTCAGCAGAGTCAGTCAGATATTAAATCAAACATCCAAGTTTCAGTCAGATACAGATCCAGTCAGAACTTCTTACTGGGTCAGCTTCTGACTCAGTCAGATCTTACTCAGTCAGCAGTAATCAAACAGCCCCTTAGTAATATTAGCTTATATAAATTTAAATGTAGATTTGGACCATAAGTATACCCTACCATGTTGATGGGATACCAACCAAAATAACATGACCTTGTCCCTGAGGCTGAGGTTTGTTTGTGATTCTTCATTTTCAAAGTTTACATAATTGTATATTTGTATATCACACTAGTTGTCTAAAGATAAGCTGAATAGATGCTGATAACAATTTACAAAAAAATCTTGTTATGAATATCCTACTAAATGCTTATTATTAATATTGAGAATTATGTATCACTATTACCTAATTCCTTATTAAGAAACTATTTTATTATATTTATTATTATAAGGAGTAACTTGTTGGTTTTCAAAGATACACACTTATATTACTCTAGTCTACACTCACAGTTTTTCAACAATCATATTTTACTAAACTTTAAAAAAATGTATATTTGTATTTTAAAACATATCATATGAAAATCAAATGACTAGATAATAAAAAAAGACGTTGTTGCTATCGAAGAAACTAAAAATAACAGTTGAAAGATGCCAATACACATTAAAGAGACAAAAAACACAATTTAATCCAAACTAGCAAGGACTCTTTTATATTGTTAAGTTCTAAGAAAACACAACTAGTACATTATATAATAAATAAATACCACTTGTATATTGTTATAGTCTAGAATCTAGACAATGTAAGAATTATTTAACTAACACAAATTAGTAATTAAAGATAACTAAAATACAAATGTGAACGTCTATTTGAGATAAATGAAATAACACCTAGAGGGGTCTAGTTTATAATTTAGAATCAATATACGAGTTTAATACTGTGAAACAAGAATAATAGTGGATTTTAAAACCACCTCCATTGATAAGTTTAAAGTAGACCCCAATATGAGTATGATTAACCTTTTTAATGGCCAAAATCATTAACCAAGCAATTTAATTCAATGGTTCACATGACATATTCATATTGTAGTCTTTGAAGAAGATACATATAAGTTCATATGGTCCTTGGTGTTCATTCATCAATAACACCTTTAGTCTTTTTTAATAAGTGATAGTCAGAAAATATCAAGTTCATGAAAATGATAATATACCATCTTATTTAAAGTAAAAATTTATAAAAGAGATTCTAACATCTAACTTTAACAAAAACATTCAAGTAGTTTGTTATTAATGGATAAACCGTATATATAGTTCCAGAAAGAAAAGATCATAACTTTTAACATGAATTACCACATATATGCTGAGTAACAAATGATCTTTAGCTCATGTGATTGAGATTAGGTACCCAAAGATTTCATTAATATAGGGGGAAATTTTGAGTTTAAGTCTCACCCGTGATTGAAAAAAGAGATTCCAGTTTGGGTCAGAGTTTTTTCACCTAAGATAAGTTTCCTCTTAAGTGTAGTTTTGAGTAACGTACTCGAGAAATGGAGATGATTGGTTGGGCCAGCGACCTGCCAGTGATCCTTTAGCCGTTCAAGAAAAAAAACATATATGATGAGTGTAATTATCTAAATATAAACCCTTAAAATTATAATCTACACTCTTGGATAATGACATTTTATATATTTATATTTATATTTATATTTATATTTATAAGTTTAATTCTTTGAAAATTACTAATATAAACATTTTATATAAATTTAAAAATGTCACCCTGATGTGTTTAATTATATATATACTAGGTTAGTACCACGTGTATTATACGGGTTGAATAAATAAAATATTAAATAGTTATTAACAAAAAATAATGAATTATAAAACGATCTTTTCATATAAGATATGATTGACATTACGTACGAGTGATAAAATGATGATATCATTTTTTAAACTTTTATTTAGTTTTTTTTGTTTTTTGGGAAAAAAATTTGTTTTCAAACAAATTGTTTAGAAATATATGTTTTGAAAAAGTTTCATTTTTAGTAATTTCTTTATTATAACTTTGAATTTTAATTATTTTTATTTCATAAGAATCTTATTTTTAAAAACACAAGTTTTAAAATATATTATGTTTTTAAAAAGTTTGATATTTTTTTAAAAAAATCTTATTTTATAAAAAAATTATTTCTTTAAAAATTGCATTTGTAAAAAGATCTTTTTTAATTTAATAAAAAATATTTTTAATATGAAAAAGAGTTAAATAATATCATTAGTAGTTAATGTGATATTTACCGTATAGAGAAGCAGGAAAATTAAATTTAGAAGGCCTAATTGTGACATGTCTCCTTCAAAAATATTACTTTATTATTATAGATAGATTTTGGTATAAATCTATTACAGATTGAGAGGTATATAATACACTAAGTTATATTTAAAACTTAAAAAGATTAAAAGCATCATAATGACATTTTTAAACTTATGTAACGGATCATGTTTAAAATTATAGAAAAAGAAAAACATATTTATATAAGAAAAAATTAAACATATGTCTATTGTTGGATAGTCACTTAGGTAGGTGCTGTTTGATAATTTTTGAATGATTTAGTGCTGAACCAATAAAAAATCTGAGTCATTAAGTGCTGAACCATTAAGATGTTTGAACCATTAATAGCTAGTAGATCGTTTAACTATTCAAAAATAAATGTCTGACCAATTCAAATAAGAGGTCTTAACCATTCAGCATTAGACATCTTAACCATTCAGTATTAATATAATGTTTAACCATTTAGAGGCAAATATCTGAACCATTCAGACATTTGCTCGCGAAACAAACAGTCTGAATTATTAAATGCTGAATCATTCAGAAATCTAAACCATTAAAAGACTAATTCAGATGCTGACAAAAAAATCAATTGTAAATTAATACATCATGAAGGGTACTTCACAAATAAATATTCTCTAAAAATAAAGGTTATTTTCAATTCTCGTACTCATAAGGCTTATCTTGTTGTATTTCTTTTCATACGATTATATTCAATGTTTTCATAAATATGATAATTTGTGAAATTGATGTACATAAAAATAATGTGATTACATTATCTTGATAGTATATTCTTTTATTCTCTTGAAAATTAATTCGTTTGAAATAAACTCACATGATTGCTGTTTAACTTGTTTTTTTTTTCTTGTTTGTTGTGTGAAAAGTTAACTGCTTTTGTTATAACCGTAATATAACGTCCACCGGCGCCGTCTGGAGACATTACTATATTCTGCATTGGTCATATCCTATATGTTTATATTAACTTCTAATCACTGTCATCGTCCCTCAAAACAAAAATTCGTTTTTTTATTTCTTTGTTTTAGTTTAAGACTTAGATAATATACGAGAATATTCATAGCATAAAGCTTATATATGTGTTGTGCTATTAGTTTTATGTTATTAATATACTTATATATTACATTAAGTTTTATTGATGTAAGTGATATAATTAGCTGATGATATAAGGGAAGCACATAAAAATAATTTTAAAAAACTAGGTTATAGAACTCTATATATTTATAATTAAAAAATATGTTGTTTCAGAACTACAACTACACACATGAAACTATTTGATTATTCTAAAATTGCTATCCGAATCTCCATTTGTAAATTTAGATATCTGAATTTTTGAATGATTTCTTGAGAGAGAAAGATGAAGATTGCTGGAGTTTCCGTTTAGATTTCAGGCCTAGCTAGGTTTGGGAAGGTTAGATCAGGTCCGGTGGTTACATATCCTTTGACCACGTTTTGATCTTCCCTAAATTCCTCAATTATTCATTGACTCGGATGGTAAATTCACCATCCATGGCTGTTAGAGCTGGGTGAGGAACTTCGCAACGAGAGCAAATTTCAAAATACGGATACAAAAACACACGTAATGACTATTACTTCGATTTAAATAAATGAAAATAAAAATTAAAGTTAAAAAAATCTAACTAACAAAACCGCTATTTGATAAAAATGCTAAGAACTAAAATAATAAGCAACAAAATAAACCCGAATGCAAAAACAAATTGTAGATTATGACTTCGACGGAAACAAAAAACTAAAAAAAGTTCAAAATATGTATCATGACAGACATTAAAATATGCTTAATCTTTAAAATATGAAATCTATTACCTACAATAAAACAAGGTTTTTGAGATGACACATGTTAACATATTAAGCATTCATATTTTCATTTTCCCGACTATCTCTTCTAATAAATGATAAAAGTAAATATAGTAATTATATTTCTTAAAACATTTTTAAATAAGAAAATAGACATTGTAAAATTTTAAAAACTTGATATTATAATGAAAAATACATTTTAAAAATATATGACACAATTTTTTTTAAATACGAAGTATTTGAATACCATTTTTTCTATGTTTCATAACATAATTATTTTTTCGAAATAAAATTAAAAAAAAGACCAGGATGTTTAAGAAAACAATTAAAAAAACACAATCTTATAAAATGAAATTATTGTTGTTTTTACTTGAACTACTTATTTATTTCTAACTCAATCATATCTTATTTACAAATATCATTTATAATTTTTAATTTATTATTACAAATTATTTCATATATTATTTAATCATCCCGTGTGTTACACGGGATACTATACTAGTAGAGTAATTTACACATAATCTACTTTAATTAATTACTTATACCTATACTTTAGAGACTTTAAACCTTCAACTTTCATATAGAAGATGCATCTTAGTATTATTATGTCCTCTTAAGGACCTTTTTTTAGTTATCTTTTTCCTAAAGAATGGCTGAGAAGAAGGTGGGAGAGAAGTAGTTAGAATGTTTAAATTTCCTTGAAGTTTCTAAAAGGACCACAATTATTATGTCACATCTACCAACAAATGATTAAATGAAACAAAACAAAATTGAGAAGACCGGGTCAACTCGGTCCAAAACATGAACCCGTAACATAGTTTAAAGCTGGAAATAATAATATTAGTCAAACTAAAAAGGATTTGCACCGTTAAACCTATAAAAATGACGATAAATTGAATATTTGCAAGTAACGGTTAATTACGTGACGTTTAAGAGTAAATAAAAATTGTTTTTTTTAAAAAACCTAATATAGATTTATTACTAACCACCAGAAAAGAATTTGAAAGATGAAAGAGCTCGAGGCCCTTATTGTGCATGTTGAACGAGTAGATGACTTATGGTTTGATCCATACGTGACTACCAATAATGGGTTGTTTAATGAGTGATTTGAGCCGTAGTAACATCAACTTGAGCTCGAGCAAGTAACAATACAACCCAAGCTAACTCTACTCACGGAGATAGAAATTAAAGCTCATATTAGGCTTGCTCCAATTCGAGGTAGCTTGTTGCATGATGAGATTTGATGTTTTTATTCTATTTTATTTTATTTTACTATAAAAACATCACAATCAAATTATCCTTTATATTAAAAAACCAAGATAATAAACATTAATTTACAAATTATCCTTTATTTTTTAAAAAGCAAAAAACCAAAGGTAATAAACATTAATTTACAAATTATTCTTTATGAATAAAAAGCAAAAGTAATAAACAGTAATTTACAAAGAGCCTCAATTAAACTAATATTACAACAACATGGTACCAAACTACAAATATACAAGAAAATTAGTTAATTTATACGAGCTAAGGGCCAAATTTAGTGACCCAAATCAAGTTGAATTTTATACGCGTGAGCTCCCTTCAGCTCAAACTTAGTTCATGCATTGTATAGAAGCGTATTGAGCTTTTAACGAAGTAAATTATACGATATGATGAGTAAGCTATAGGTCACGAATCATTTGAACACTAGCTAATAATGAATAAAAGATTTCGTTTGGTATTTTTGGTGGGAAATTGTGCTTTTTGGACCGGATTTTGCCGTCGTATATGACCTTAAATCATTATCGGCATCAATGTGATGACAAAATGAACTCTCTGTATGCTAAATATGAGTGCTGTAATGTAAATTATTTGTCGAAGTTACTAACAATCTTCGATTAATAATTTAATATTCCGTATTCAGTTACATGATAATGTAGAAAGATATTTTTTACTATCATAAGTATAACTGGTTTGCTAAAATAAAGTCGCAGAAAAATGATTTACTAGAATATGTGTTTGATAAGATGATAAAATAAAAGAAAAAAAAAGATCAAAAGAAAATGTGTAATTAAATGGTTTAGACATATAGGACCCTAACTTTTGAAATATGGACCATGTACAATTCAATGTGATGGCAAAATGAACTCAATTCAACGTAATGAAACTTCTTTAAACAACTTAACTTTCATAGTGTCTTAAATGCAACTCTAAATGTTATTATTGTTACCTTTTTAACAATATTTGTTACTAGTAAATACTACTTAGTTAATCAACTTGCACTTGAAAAGATTTAGAGTCATATTATTTTTACGGTAGCAATCACAAACTCTGAATGTTATTTAACTAGCTAATTTACACTTACGAGTTAGATCAAAGTTGTTGGATTTTTTTTGAACGGCGAGTAGTTGGAGTTATGTTTTGAAGCTTTTATACTTGAATAGCGGGAGTGTGAGCTCGAGCTTATAGTCAGATAAAACATATGAAGATATCGTAGTGGCTAGATGTTATAACCTAATGGAAAGATGTTCTTGTTTTGGTTTTGTTAAGTCAGATCGAAAGTAGAGATAAGATTTTCTATTTGAGAGTGCCATGTCATATTGATCAATTGTTTGTTTTAGATTGATATTCTCAAATAGTCATATGATTATGGTGTCGGCATGGGGCTAAACTTACATATTAAACTCTTCGGATTAATAATTTAAAATTCTCCCTTGTTTCGTCACATGCTATGTCTCCAAGAGCCTAACATAAGTTGCATTCCCCCTATCTAAGTGTCCCACAATTAGGATACCAATCCACTAGTAGTTTTGCTTGAGACATGATATTGTAAAGGGGAGTTATTTTCTAAAGGATAGGGTTGAATGTAGTAAGTTTCTTGCTGCTTTCTAATCTTTGGTGAAGACACAAATAAAGTTTTATTCGGGTCCCATGAATTTTGTCATTAATGTTTCCCTAAACCTGTCTTGGGCCCTAAATGTCGGTATTTAGAAAGTCATTTAGGGTTGTAATGTCATACAGAACGTTAGAATGGTATTGGGTCAAAGTCCTAATCTGTGGAATCTCCTCCAATAGTCAAGTCAGGTATAAGTTTTGGAGCATAGCGATAGAGGCCGGGCTTCAATTTAAACGGTGACATGTTCATTGTGGTATGATAAGGAGTTTCATACCACCACTCTGCTAAGGATAACCATTATATATCACTTTCGTGACGCAAATGGCCTTCCATGCTATTTATTAATTAATTAATTCAAACTTAGGGTTAAATTACAAATTTTGATGATGTTAGAGCCCCCTTCATTAATCGTGGGGTAGTAGAGAGAATTTTATAAGATAGTAAAGACAAATCACCTAATCGTGTCTCCCCCACTCGGAAGTGAATCACGAAATTTGGTAGTACAGGTTCAAACTACGATTTTCATAGAACATAGTTACATTAGTCTAGCTGTATAGATACGAGATGGGTGCACCATATCTTGTGATATGGAAGATGCCCACCAAGAATTCACTCGTTTAAGCATAAACGTGTCGTGTATAAGGTAAACATATTGGATATAATACCAGTTTGAAACCGTATAAAGTTAACCATTATCGGTTCAACTCTAGTTTTATTTATGTGATGGTTTATCCGGCTTATATAGTTGGGAGTTCAAACAATTAATTCCCTAACTATCTTTATTATGAGGGAATTGTATATATACTTAAAAGGTAAGGTCGGTGACCAATCCAAGGCCACCACACCGTTATATGTATTTTTTATATAGAATTTTGAGCAAAGCTTTGACAAGTAATTTGCTGTTAGTGTAGTGGTATTTTGCTTTCTATCCAATATTAAAGTCCTGTGATCGATCCTTGGCCCTTGAGTTTTTTCTTTTTTCTTTATTTTTTAATTCTTTTCTTCTCTATATTCTGTTTTAACTTTTCCCTTTTGATTTCGTTTTTTATTTTACTTTTTTTAGTTTTTCTAATTCTAAGTTCTTTTTTTCATATGTCATTTTTATTGTAGCATCTAGACTTTTAAGTATTGTAAATGTACTAGCTATAACACATTTGTTTACGAAAAGGTTTTGTTGTGTGCGTGTTAATACGACTATATGAGTCAGGTCAAATATAAAAGTACTAATTTATTACGTTCGAATTTTTATGTATGTGTTGATACGACTATACGAGTCAAGTCAAATATAAAAGGTTTTCATGCTACATTTCGATGTTCATATACGTTTTAAGGTAAATGTTACTCAAAACGATTTGGATCAAATATAAAACGTTTCCATACTTATATTTTTGTACGTTTTGAGTTGGTTTACATTTGGATGTAAGTTTTGTTTGGAAGCACGTCGTGTCAGATATAATATGTTTTCATTCGTTGATATAAATCCGAGTTACCCTCCATTTTTACGTAAATTTGGTTCGGAAACGAGTCGGGGCAATTGTAATCCATACTTTAGCAACTTGCATATTGTGTCGCTACACGTGCTTCGTTTAATGTACGTTTGACTTGGTCTATGTTTCAATATAAATTTTATTTGAAAAAAAATCAGGTCAAATATAAGATGTTTTCATACAATGACATAAATTTGAATTACTCTATGTTTTGTTGTAAATTCAAAAAAAAAATAAGTCGGTTCGATTGTAGTCTATATTTTATTCTGCCGCGTACAATGCCGTTACAACGCATCGTTTGAAAACGAGTCGGTTCGATTACAGTCTATATTATCACGACACGTACGATTCCGCCGCAACGCGCGATGGGTTAAAATAACTAGTTGAACTTATTGGCCAAGAATTTAAACTTATATATTTTATCCTTTGAATATTATTATCTGGACGATACGGACCACAAAATCAATTAAAAAGAAATACAAGTAGCAAATGTGGATCACCGACTTGCGACAGAATCACGAGCCAAGAATTAAATGATCTTGAAATATGTTACGCGTTCTACGCTATTATATTAGACCTTCCTTAGAACATTTCAAATTAAACCATACGTTTTATAATTATGTTTTATATATAATAAAATATATCAAATAAATCAAAGTAGAAAGTTGTTTACTTTAGTTTTAATTACAAAGTATATTTTCTAACAATTCATATTGGTTTAAACAATGAGTGGAGTACAAAACTTGACAAATTAACAAACAACAAAGCCAGAAATTCAATGAAAACAACTCCTCAATTGACATATATAACTGATGTAGGCATGATAACACGAAACAACTAAAAACTCATAGGCGAGACAGTGAGATACTTCATTATATTTTTCACAGAGGAACTGCATGTATGCGTAAAATGGAGAAGCAAAAATAGTAATATAAATGTGTTTTATACAAAGATACTATATGAAGACTTATATATAAAAAATATTTGGTTCCATAGCCAAAAATGTTTAAACAAAGTATTAAGGAGCATAGGGGAAGGATAATAGGGCCGGGAGAGAGAGGGGGGGAGGGCACTGCCTCCTTTTTATTTCATAAGTAGTGTTAATTTTTAGTTCGGTAGTGTAATTTTTTTGGCTCGGTGGTGTAGTTTATTTTGTATATATCGAGTTCCCTCTTCCATGTGAATGTTTAAGCTCCGTCACTGTTAAGGAGAAGGGGTGTGATAATTAAGGCAAAGTAATCTTATGCACCTTACCCTCTTTGTAAGTTGTAAAACCTATAGTTTTTCATTTAAATCACATAAATATCAGGTTGTTTGCAGGCAGGGCCGGCTCAACTATTTTGGGGGCCCAAAGCGGATGATAGAATTGGGGCCTCTTCGGCAAAGATTTTTTTTTCACTTTCAATCCTAAATTGTTTTACATAAACTCATGTACATATAAGGTAGGAAAAAAAATACAAGTTGACAAGAGCTCATTCTGTTCTTCAACTTGTTTTTTAGTAGATAGTTAAGTTTTAAGATTTACTCTTCTCCCTCGTGGAACCCCTTCAAACAACAAAACAGAGCAAGGCTTGAATATATACCTTTAGTATCTCTATTATTAAGCAGAAAACTGATGGACTTTTATATGCAATGATTTTATAACCGGAATTAGAACAAATTTTATAAAAAGTAAGTTGATTTAAACTTCGTAGATGATTTTCCTGCAAAATGAACACTCCGAAGCAAATCCTAGCTTTAAATTAGGGGCCCTTAAGAAATTGGGGCCCCAAACAAAAGGCTTCACATTAATATATAAGAGCCGGCCCTGTTTTCAGGAGTGTTATTGCGGGCTTCAAATGCAACTTGTCAAATAGTTTCAATTGCACTAATTTAACCTTAGAAACATGCATGCTTGATTAAAACTATTTTATATCTTCTAATGTTAAAACACTTTGGTAGTTCACATGTACAAAGCCTACTAGACAACATGATTACAAGGGTAACGCCCCTAGTAGTGAGGTTTTAGGGTCGCCAACCACTATGGGCTCCAAGAGACAAAAGCGCAAGCCGGTGATTGATAGTCTCTAAAGATTGATACAAACTTTGCCTTCTATATCAACTATTTGTCAAACTCAGTAGTTGTAACATCGCGTATTTTTGTGTTAATTAAAAGTTAACGTCGTTAATCCCTGTAAGGACCATTGCTGTTATTTTATTTAAAGTGATGTGTTATTTATGTTGATTTCCTTAAATTGGTCTTAAATTGGAAGATGTTAATGTTAATTATTACTTATTAGATAATAATAATAATAATAATAATAATAATAATAATAATAATAATAATAATAATAATAATAATAATAATAATAATAATAATAATAATAACTAAGAAAATAATAATAATCATATTATTATCAATAATAATAATATGTAAAACTTAATAAACTTAAAAAGGGTTTAAAGAAGTCTAGGGGGTTTTATTGTCAATTTTGAAACTTTAAAAGGATGTTTAAACATGAAATGTTAAACAAATAAATCACAGGGGCTGAATGTGTAAAAACCGAAAACTCAATCTCAAACTTCTTTCTCTCTCCCCGTAAACCCGGTCGCCGGCCGACCATGTCCGGCGCGGCACCGGCGAGTCCCAACCACCAGAAATTAATCGCCTTTAACACTCGAAACCGTTCCAAATCGTTTCCTTCGCCTATTTCGAACATGAATGCATCCGTTAAACGAAATTAAACAATCGGTTCAACCCCAATCGAAGGGGTAACCGATGACTTCAATCCACTAGCCGTTCAGTCATTAAATCCTAATAATAACCTAATTAATTGAACCAAAATGATCGTTAAGCCATTCCCAAGCGATTATCGACTTCAATTGCACCTGAAAACACACAAATCAAACCGTTCGAATAACAACTCTATCGCGACCTGCAACACATTCGAAGTCCACATTCCGAGCTTTATAATTCACAATTGGAAGAGGGCTTTTCGTCGTTAAGGCTATTAGAAGCTTTCTGCAAAGTGAATTTGATTATCAATATCATTTGCTAACTGAACCATCTACGGCTTTGGTCGCGACTTGTTCTTGATTCAACCATCTCCATCCAACACCGAATCAGGTAAACAAAACCACCCACCAATTCATTTCATCATAACGAACAAAAGCCCTAACATTAATTTGATTTTCAACATTGGTTTGGGGATCAATTTAATCCAAGAACGAACTAGGGTTCTTGGATTTGGGGGGGGGGGGGTTGCTTCTTTTGTTTTAAAAGATAAAGGGAACGTGTTTCTGTCAGGCATAGGCGACCTCGCCTAATGGTAAACCGTCCCCTTGTGAACCTGGAGGTCCCGGGTTCGATCCCGGGCCACCTCCCATTTTCTTTTTTTAGGCTTTTAGCCTTCAAAACCACTTTTAAAATCTTTTAAAAATTATAAAAAAAACTTATTTATAAAAGCTCCATTTTTCTAAAATAGTTTAATTGTTTTCTGAAGATTATTTCTTCAAAAATAAACATTTTTTTTACTTTTTGATAAATAATCAAGAAATAATATAATTAGTTTAATTGTTTTTATATAAAAAAAACACATATTATATTTCACAAATGTGATTATTTCAAATGTAGTTTTTTTTAAATTATTGTTTAAATTATGTTTATAGACCTTATTTAAATCTTTATATACCAAAATTGTTATTAATGTCATATTTATATAAAACTTTATATAGAATGTAACAAATTTATTTGAATTTAATAAATATAATTGATTTCATATTGTTAAAACATAATTATTTGACAAGCACCAAATTCACTTAAAACCCTAACCCTCGTTTAACCATTAAAACTTATTATAATTAAACCTAAAACTTGTGAATATATATATAGGTGCATTGTGAAGGATTACGTTGGAACTACGCTTATTATTATTTCTTTTAAACGTCATTTACATACATTTGATCATGTGAGTATTCCATACCCCCTTTTTGTTTAATTTCACACTTTGGGGTGAAACATGTTAACTTATACTTTGCACTTGTAAACTTATTTGAGACTTGTAAACTTTATGGCAATTCATCATGTTAAGTCGTGGTTAGTTGAACTTATGTGGTTACCATGTTATGGCGTTATATGTACAATCATTAACTATTGCTAGCCCAGCGAAGTCATAGATCTATGGGTAAGACAAGCCTGCTTGGTTGATCCAAGTACACTTAGCTGATCGTATATACTTTTAACGTTTGAGACTTGTAAAACATTGTCAAGGTTTGATTGTTGCATTGTTCATAGCATCCCTAATCACTTTATTCACTAACTTATGACTTGAATTGCCATCTTTTATATACTTATGTATTGAAAACTATGGTAGGCTCACCAACATTTTTATGTTGACCCTGTATTTTTAACATGTTTCAGGAAACGCCCAAGTTTGATTTCTACACTTTGAAGCTTGCACATCTAGGGATGGACCTAGATTAATAAATAAACTAGAATGATTTGTTACATTCTATGTAATGCTTTTATTTCCTTTGAGACTTATATTTGTAACGTGACAATGGAACTTATGTTTAAACTATATTTGGTTTATTAATAGCGTTATGTGGCTATGAACGATCTTAACTCTCACTCCTCGACGTTTCCGCCGTCAAGGTTGGGGTGTGACAGATTGGTATCAGAGCCCATAACTATAGGGATCTAGGTTATTAGAAATGGTGACCTAGGCTATAGTATGCATGAACCTTATAGAATTATATTTCTATCTTGTAAATTATATACTTTTCATGCTACATAATGTTATGCCTCTTATGTGCAATTTGATGCCTTAGCATAGGATTGCCTAAACATTGTTACTTGTCTCCCTAAACTTAACTTTGACTCTTTGACTCTCCCCGAACATGAACTCTCTTAATCTTATTCTCGTCGACACGTGTAATCTTATGCTTATGTTATGACTTGGATCTTTAGACGTTATGTCTAATCTATATAAATCTCATCAAGGTTTTGATTCTATGAACCTAAGAAATATTGTGTGACACATAGACACCTGTATCCTGGTTTTCCTGGCAAAAGGCCCTCGGGCTAAGGCAAGCATATCGCATAAATCCTACGGGACTAGTTATGCTTACCTGGGGATTTCTGGGATGAGTGATAAACTATGGTCAACATACACAAGTTTCTAAGGTAAATGGGTCAATTCACCTTGACGTGTCAACGTTTTCAAATGGTAATGCGTTACCAAATGGAAACATCCCGTGTACCTTATAACCCTTAGCTTATCTTTGTTAAACTACTATCCTTTGTTATCCCCGCTCCTGTAACTAACTCATTTTTGTATATCCAGCATGTCTCGTCACCATGGAAAGCGTGGAAGTTCCGACCGTAAGCTGGCTGCCATGATTGCCCGACAAATGGCTGTCGTTCTCCCGACTATGGTTGCCGAACTCAATAGCACACTAATGGCTAATAGCAACAACAACAACACCAATGGGAACAATAGTGGTGCTAATGGAGACAATAGCAACAATCAAAATGGGAACAATCAACAAGGGAACAACCGTACTTGCACCTTCAAACACTTCAACTCGTGCAAACCCACTAGTTTTAGTGGAAAAGAAGGAGCCACTGGACTTCTCGAGTGGTTTGAAAGTATGGAGAACACGTTCATTGTTAGTGAGTGCCCCAACGAGTTCAAGGTTCGCTATGCCACAAGTGTTCTTCAACAACGAGCACTCACACGGTGGAATAGTGAAAAAAGAAACCGTGGAACCGAGATTGCTTTGGCCTTACCTTGGGAGGAATTTAAGGAGATCATGATCCAAAAGTTTTGTCCGAGGAGCGAGTTGCAAAAGTTAGAGGAGGAGTTCTGGAACCTCAAACAGGATGGTGGGAATCATTTGGCTTATTCCACCCGGCATCATGAGTTGAGTATGCTCCTACCACACATGGTGGACACCGTGCCCCGTAACATCGAGAAATTTATCAAGGGGGTGCCACCTCAAATCAAGATGCCGTGGTGGGTAGTAGGCCCACAACTTTGGAGGAAGCAATTACCATCACTGCACAGCTCACCGAGAATCATATAAGAGCCGGCACTATGTCGGCAAAGGGTTCCAAGTCTGTTACGAAGGTGATACCCGAGGAAACAAAGGAGGTAAGGGCCGAGTCATCTTCTCAAAACAAAAAGCGTAAGTTCATCCCGACACGCAACTACGCCGTGACCGCCCCTAATGCTCCTCAAAAACAAATGGTGGTTGCGAATCAAGCTCCCATGGCTAAAGTTTATGCTGGTCCACATCCTATGTGTAACACGTGCAAGTACCATCATGCAAGCAACATTCCATGCCGAGTCTGCTCTCTGTGTGGAAAGTATGGTCATTTGGTGGCTACTTGTCTTCGTGCGCCAAACAACACTGCCATGCTTACCAACCGAACCTGCTACAACTGTGGCGAGGCTGGTCATATTCGCCCTCAATGTCCTCGCAATGCGGGAACCGTGCCACCGGCTCGTGGAAGGGCTTTCAACATCAACGCCAACCAAGCACAAGCCAACAACGACGTGGTGAATGGTACGCCGTTGAATTTCTTTTAGTCCTTTCTTGTCTTGTAAAATTTCCTATCTATGTTCATCATACCAATAATAGGTTGTTACCAAACAGGTATGTATCTTGTAAATAATCGTTATGCATCTGTATTGTTTGATTCGGGTGCCGATAGGAGTTTCGTGTCCTTGGAATTCGAGTCTTTACTTTCTAAACCGCGCGTCAACTTAGAAAGATCTTTCACGGTCAAGTCGCCGATGGAAAATCTATTGTTGTGGACATCGTAATACGTGACTGCACTTTAAGCCTTAACGAACACGAGTTCTTCGTCGACCTTATTCCTATGCAATTGGGAAGCTTTGATGTTATCATTGGTATGGATTGGTTAGCCAAACATCGTGCGGAAATTCTATGTTTCGAGAAGTGTATCCGAATTCCTTTACCGACTGGGGATACTTTGAAGGTCTTTGGGGAGAAATCATCCCAAAGACTCAAACTCATGTCTTGCATTAAGGCTCACAAGTGCTTAAGTAAAAACACATGGCTTTCATGGCATATGTAGTTAATACGAAAGCCAAGGGTAAGGAGTTGAAAGACATTCCTGTTGTGCGAGACTTTCCCGAAGTTTTTCCCGAGGATCTTAAAGGGTTACCTCTCGTGCGAGAAGTTGAGTTCAAGATTGATTAATCCCTGGTGCAAACCCTGTGGCCAAATCACCTTATCGTCTTGCACCGTCTGAAATGCAAGAACTAGCTAGTCAACTGCAAGAGTTGACCGATAAGGGTTTCATTCGTCCTAGCTCATCACCGTGGGGTGCACCTGTACTGTTTGTGAAGAAGAAGGATGGTTCATTTCGTATGTGCATCGACTACCGGGAACTCAACAAGCTTACTATCAAAAACCGATACCCTCTTCCTCGAATCGATGATCTCTTCGACCAACTTCAAGGAGCAACTCAATTCTCAAAGATCGATCTACGTTCTGGGTATCATCAACTACGTGTTCACGATGATGACATTCCAAAGACCGCTTTTCGTACTCGATATGGACACTACGAGTTCATGGTTATGCCTTTTGGCTTGACCAATGCGCCTGCCGTGTTCATGGATCTCATGAATCGAGTATGTAAACCGTATTTGGATAAGTTCGTAATCGTGTTCATTGATGACATTCTTATCTATTCCAAGACGAAAGTCGATCACGAGACACACTTGCGACAAGTTCTTGAACTTTTGAAGAAGGAGCAATTGTACGCTAAGTTTTCCAAGTGTGAATTTTGGTTGGAAGAAGTTCAATTCCTAGGACATGTGGTGAATAGCCAAGGAATTCACGTTGATCCTGCTAAAATGAAGCCGTGAAGAATTGGTGTGTTCCCACAACCCCAACCGAGGTTCGTTCTTTTCTGGGTTTAGCGGGATATTACCGTAGGTTCATATCAAATTTCTCGAAGATTGCTAAACCATTAACGGCGCTAACCCAAAAGAATCGACTCTTTGAATGGGGACCCGAGCAAGAAGAGGCTTTCGAGACATTAAAACGCAAGTTGTGTAACGCTCCTATTCTCACACTTCCCGATGGAAACGACGACTTTACCGTATATTGCGATGCCTCTAATCAAGGTCTTGGTTGTGTTCTCATGCAACGAGGCAAAGTTATAGCATACGCGTCGAGGCAATTGAAGGTTCATGAAGTGAACTACACAACTCATGATCTTGAACTTGGTGCTGTGGTTTTCGCATTGAAGATTTGGCGACACTATTTATATGGAACGCAATGCATAGTCTACACCGATCATAAGAGTCTCCAACACGTGTTTAACCAAAAGGATCTCAACATGAGACAAAGACGATGGATCGAGTTAGCGACTACGACTGCGACATTCGCTACCATCCTGGAAAGGCGAATGTTGTAGCCGACGCGCTAAGTCGCAAGGTTCACAATAAGACTGTCTCGCTTCAAGAAATTCGAGATCGAAGGCAATGGTTTGATACGCTAGGAGAATTTGATACCGAGATTCATGTGGATGTCAACGAGGCTACTATCATGCTCCAAAACATAAGAATCGATAGTGACCTCGAGTTATGCATTCGCGAGGCTCAACAAGCGGCACTAACTGACGAAGGGAAGGATGAAGACTTGATGTTTAATGTTCGGTCACAATTGGAGGCAAAACCGAATGGCATGTGGTATTTCTTGAATCGACTTTGGATCCCGAATCGTGACAACCTTCGACACTTCATTATGAACGAAGCTCATCAAACCCGATATTCCATTCATCCTGGCTCCGATAAGATGTACATGGACTTGCGTGGTCAATATTGGTGGCCTGGAATGAAGAAAGACATCGCGTCATATGTTTCTAAGTGTCTCACGTGTGCAAGGGTCAAGGCCGAGCATCAACGACCAAGTGGTTTACTTGAGCAACCTGAAATCCCTATGTGGAAATGGGAACATATATCCATGGATTTCATAACCAAGTTACCTCGTACACCTCGTGGTCATGATAGTATTTGGGTCATCGTTGACCGTTTGACCAAGACAGCACATTTCATACCCATACGAGATACGTACAAGGTTTCAAAGCTGGCTCGAATCTACATTGACGAAATTGTGAGTCGTCATGGCGTGCCTTTACACATTATTTCCGATCGAGATGCTCGTTTCACTTCGCACTTCTGGTCTTCGATGCAAGAACTTTTGGGTACTCAATTGGATTTAAGTACGGCTTACCATCCTCAAACCGATGGTCAAACCGAACGAACAATCCAAACCCTCGAGGATCTGCTGCGTCTTTGTGTCCTTGATTTTGGTGGTGATTGGGATACGCATTTACCGCTCGCGGAATTTTCGTATAACAATAGTTATCACTCAAGTATCAAAATGGCACCATTCGAGGCTTTGTATGGTCGTAAATGCCGTTCTCCAATCTGTTGGACTGACATTGGGGAAAATCTTATCACTGGCCCGGAACTTATTCAAGAAACGACTGACAAAGTTTCCAAGATCCGAAATAACCTTGAGGTGGCTAGAAGTCGCCAAAAGAGTTATGCCGATAAAAGACGCAAACCGTTGGAGTTTCAAGCCGACGATATGGTTCTTCTTAAGGTCTCTCCATGGAAGGGTGTTGTACGTTTTGGGAAGAAGGGTAAGTTAGCCCCACGTTTCGTAGGACCATTCAAGATTCTGAAAAGAATTGGGAAAGTGGCTTACAAACTGGAGCTACCTTCTGAACTTAGCGGAGTTCATCCTGTCTTTCATGTCTCAAACTTGAGGAAGTGCCTGGTTGATGAAAATTTGCATGTTCCACTAGAGGAAATTCAAATTGATGAGTCATTGCATTTCGTTGAGAAACCTGTTGAGATTATGGATCGAACCCTAAGAAGACCCGAACAACTACTACGCCTATCGTTAAAGTCCGTTGGGAAAACAAACGTGGAGCGGAGTTCACTTGGGAGCGTGAGGATCATATGAAGGAGAGATACCCGCATTTGTTCTCTTAGTTTTATTCATAATTTCGGGACAAAATTCTTTTAAGTTGGGGAGACTGTAACATCGCGTATTTTTGTGTTAATTAAAAGTTAACGTCGTTAATCCCTGTAAGGACCATTGCTGTTATTTTATTTAAAGTGATGTGTTATTTATGTTGATTTCCTTAAATTGGTCTTAAATTGGAAGATGTTAATGTTAATTATTACTTATTAGATAATAATAATAATAATAATAATAATAATAATAATAATAATAATAATAATAATAATAATAATAATAATAACTAAGAAAAATAATAATAATCATATTATTATCAATAATAATAATATGTAAAACTTAATAAACTTAAAAAGGGTTTAAAGAAGTCTAGGGGGTTTTATTGTCAATTTTGAAACTTTAAAAGGATGTTTTAAACATGAAATGTTAAACAAATAAATCACAGGGGCTGAATGTGTAAAAACCGAAAACTCAAATCTCAAACCTCTTTCTCTCTCCCCGTAAACCCGGTCGCCGGCCGGCCATGTCCGGCGCGGCGCCGGCGAGTCCCAACCACCAAAAATTAATCGCCTTTAACACTCGAAACCGTTCCAAATCGTTTCCTTCGCCTATTTCGAACATGAATGCATCCGTTAAACGAAATTAAACAATCGGTTCAACCCCAATCGAAGGGGTAACCGATGACTTCAATCCACTAGCCGTTCAGTCATTAAATCCTAATAATAACCTAATTAATTGAACCAAAATGATCGTTAAGCCATTCCCAAGCAATTATCGACTTCAATTGCACCTGAAAACACACAAATCAAACCGTTCGAATAACAACTCTATCGCGACCTGCAACACATTCGAAGTCCACATTCCGAGCTTTATAATTCACAATTGGAAGAGGGCTTTTCGTCGTTAAGGCTATTAGAAGCTTTCTGCAAAGTGAATTTGATTATCAATATCATTTGCTAACTGAACCATCTACGGCTTTGGTCGCGACTTGTTCTTGATTCAACCATCTCCATCCAACACCGAATCAGGTAAACGAAACCACCCACCAATTCATTTCATCATAACGAACAATAGCCCTAACATTAATTTGATTTTCAACATTGGTTTGGGGATCAATTTAATCCAAGAACGAACTAGGGTTCTTGGATTTAGGGGGGGGGGGTTTGCTTCTTTTGTTTTAAAAGATAAAGGGAACGTGTTTCTGACAGGCATAGGCGACCTCGCCGAATGGTAAACCGTCCCCTTGTGAACCTGGGGGTCCCGGGTTCGATCCCGGGCCACCTCCCATTTTCTTTTTTTTAGGCTTTTAGCCTTCAAAACCACTTTTAAAATCTTTTAAAAATTATAAAAAAACTTATTTATAAAAGCTGCATTTTTCTAAAATAGTTTAATTGTTTTCTGAAGATTATTTCTTTAAAAATAAACATTTTTTTACTTTTTGATAAATAATCAAGAAATAATATAATTAGTTTAATTGTTTTTATATAAAAAAACACATATTATATTTCACAAATGTGATTATTTCAAATGTAGTTTTTTTTAAATTATTGTTTAAATTATGTTTATAGACCTTATTTAAATCTTTATATACCAAAATTGTTATTAATGTCACATTTATATAAAACTTTATATAGAATGTAACAAATTTATTTGAATTTAATAAATATAATTGATTTCATATTGTTAAATCATAATTATTTGACAAGCACCAAATTCACTTAAAACCCTAACCCTCGTTTAACCATTAAAACTTATTATAATTAAACCTAAAACTTGTGAATATATATATAGGTGCATTGTGAAGGATTACGTTGGAACTACGCTTATTATTATTTCTTTTAAAACGTCATTTACATACATTTGATCATGTGAGTATTCCATACCCCCTTTTTGTTTAATTTCACACTTTGGGGTGAAACATGTTAACTTATACTTTGCACTTGTAAACTTATTTGAGACTTGTAAACTTTATGGCAATTAATCATGTTAAGTCGTGGTTAGTTGAACTTATGTGGTTACCATGTTATGGCGTTATATGTACAATCATTAACTATTGCTAGCCCAGCGAAGTCATAGATCTATGGGTAAGACAAGCCTGCTTGGTTGATCCAAGTACACTTAGCTGATCGTATATACTTTTTAACGTTTGAGACTTGTAAAACATTGTCAAGGTTTGATTGTTGCATTGTTCATAACATCCCTAATCACTTTATTCACTAACTTATGACTTGAATTGCCATCTTTTATATACTTATGTATTGAAAACTATGGTATGCTCACCAACATTTTTATGTTGACCCTGTATTTTTAACATGTTTCAGGAAACGCCCAAGTTTGATTTCTACACTTTGAAGCTTGCACATCTAGGGATGGACCTAGATTAATAAATAAACTAGAATGATTTGTTACATTCTATGTAATGCTTTTATTTCCTTTGAGACTTATATTTGTAACGTGACAAATGAAACTTATGTTTAAACTATATTTGGTTTATTAATAGCGTTATGTGGCTATGAACGATCTTAACTCTCACTCCTCGACGTTTCCGCCGTCAAGGTTGGGGTGTGACAGTAGTAAAACTGATCATCGGTTGCAACTTGGTCTTTTGGTAGCAACTTTTAATCAATAGCAATTTTGGTCATAAGTAGAGGTGTACAAACCAGCTTTATTTGCGAAACCGGTTCGGTTTTTAAACCAGGCCGTTTTTTTTAATGTGTACAAACTGGTTATCTTTCAAACCGGTTTTTATCAAGATTCTTCAAACGGTTCAAACCGGTTTAGACCGCTTTGAAGAATGGAGTTTTTTAAGAAAACCATTGTTTATCTGGTTTAACCGGCATTTTAAATTGAAACTGTTTTACAAACCACTTTTTGGTGCCTGGTTACAAATCCATATACAAACCGCCGGTTTGGGTCGGGCTAGGAACCGATTTGGCTCAAACCAATTTTTTTCAGCCCGGTTTGGTTTTCTTTTTCAAATCGGTTTTTTTATACCCTCTATTCATAAGTAGTAAAAATGAAGATTAGTAGCAGTTTGACTTTGGTAGTAATTTTGTTACTATTGATGTTTTATTGGTCGATAGTAACTTTGTTTCTACCAATGGTATATTCTATTGATGTTCTTATCGATATAGTTATGAGTGTGTCAAGTTAATCGCTAGCTGTCATGTAGTTTCCTAAAGTATTTCAATGATCCATTGCATCGAGTCAACCCCAATATAAATGAATAATCTGTTCTTATTTAAATTATAGAATTCACAGGAATACCAGTGAGATTGTCACACAGAAATTACACACATGTTCTTGTAACATTTGTCTTATTTGGTTAAAAATTTTAAAGTACCACCAGAATAACATTGAATTTGGAAGTAATATACACGATTTAAAAAATTATCCATGACGACTTCATTTCTAAAAACAATACATGGATTTCACAAGTCATGTTTGAGTTATATGGTTTTATATGTGTCTTAGTTAGGTTTGATACATATAATGTGTAAATAGATCATTTTCTAGACTTCTAGTTTAATTCATTTTAACCCTAACGCCATACGATTAGCAACTGTTGATTAATCATAATCACATGATCCAAAGTTTAACCTTTAATAGAATTAAGTGATCTTGATTTTTGGACCGTAAGATCAAATGTATAAAACTCCATATGCGAGTAACTAACATATGAATAATTGTTATTTTACATTGACACAACTAAAAAACATCATATATAATAGAAAGAAAAAAGAAACAGCATGCATGTAATGTCTGTTGGTCAATAGGTATGATGAACTCATGCTACCAACAATCCCATGTGCTTGACTCCCCCGACATCGGCTTTAAATATGTAATTAGTGTGCTGATTATAATTATATTTATGTTATGTATATATCATTTCGATAGAAAATATAGAACTGCATAGTTATGTGAAATACAACTTCATATATCTTTTAATTACAAGTTGCTTGATATTTAATAACAAACAAGAGTTTAATTAAAAGTGGGGTGTCCTTATTTTAATTTATTTTGATGCAAACAAATCTCTCAGTTTCACAATTTTTTTCGTTATACTGATTAAAACATTCTAAATAACATTTTAAAAAATCAAAATAACATGAATAATAAAAGAGCAGAGGTACTCAGGTATGCACCATGATAATCGGGAATAAATAGACAGTGGGGCAAATTATATTCTACTAAAAATTTAGAGTATTTACATCCGGTTATTATAATATATATTAATCTACTATGTCGGTTTCTACAGTATATATATTATTTTTTTATTATCAATTAGTTTAATTTTAAATAACAAAAGTTGATAAAATGACTCAAATGAAGAATAGAGTAGTTGGTATGAGCCTTTGATTTGGAAATACGGGTCCACGGTTCGGAACTCAATTGTAGCGTTTTTTTTCTTTTCTTTGTGTTGAGTTAAATTAATAATATAATAATATGACATGATATTATATAGAGAAAACTGTAAAAATAGTCCATGTGGTTTTATCAAATTACAAGTTCGGTCTCCATATTTTAAAAATTGCACTTGCAAATTTAGTCCAGACATTTTAAAGTTTGTTGCAAATTTGGTCACCGCCGATAGTGTTTGTTAGTTTTTAACAATCTGAGAACTAAATATGCAATATGATTAAACCATATGAACTAATTGTGCAATTTGCTCTAAAAATTTAAAAAAATTGAAATATAATAAAATTTAAAGAAATTCAAATCAAACATAAGAAATTCAAATAAACATCAATAATAAAATTTAATAATTTTTAAAAAAAATAAAATAAAAGTTAAAAAATCATATCAAATTCAAAACTAAATAATATTAACAATAAAACGCATGTAAAAAGAGAAATCGAGAAGTATTGAAAAAGAAGTATGCGACTAAAGTAAAAAAATTAAATAAAAACCAAACAAAAATAAAAAATACAACGGAATAAACATTTATAAAATTCAAAATAAATATTGAAAAAATCATATTTAAGTTAAAAAAATAATAAAAATTGTTCGATTTCACTTTTCGTTTTTTGAATTATACTTTCACAAGGTTTTTGGATTCTTCGATTTAAACATGACATATGAACTTCATCAAAAATAATTATAAAAAATAAAATTTTAAGCATACTTATTATTTTCTTCTTTTTTATTTTTATATGCATTTTATTTGTACTTTTATTTACTTTTAAATTTGGTTTGATTTTTTAACCCTTACTCTATTTTTTAACGATTGTTTAATTTTTTTTATTAAAGTTTATTTAAATATTTTAAATTTTAATTTTATTTTTTTAATTTTTGTTTGATTTTTTAGTTTAATTTTTAAAGAAAATTGCACAATTGGTCCCTATGGTTTTACCATATTGCATATTTAGTCCTCAAATCGTTAAAAACTAACGGAGACTAACGGTAGGGACTAAATATGCAACAAACTTTCAGATGTTTGGACTGAATTTGCAATTTTTAAAATATAGGGACCAAACTTGCAATATGATCAAACTACAGGGACTATTTTTGCAATTTTCTCTATTATATATATGTTAATTTGGAAACTGAATTGAACAATTATTATTGTCTTTTTATTGTGTATTGTTTGGAAAACGCATTGGGTCAAATATAATATCTTTCAATTGACGCTATAAAGAAGTTGCGACACAAATTTTAGTTGGGGAACGAGTTGGGTTAAATATAATATGTTTCATTTGGTAATATAAAATATGTTTCGATGTAAATTTAACTCATAAAAGAGTTAGGCGTTTTCATAATATATATTCTATCACATCGCATACGAGATACGACGTCAATACGCGTGTTTTTAAGTATGTTTTGAGTTACTTTACGTTTTGACATAAATTTGTTTTGAAAATAGTTGGGTCAAATATAACACATTATCATTCAATGGTAAAAATTCAAGTTACTCTATGTTTTGACGTAAATTTAGTTGGGGAACAAGTTGACTGATCGTAATCTATACTTTATCATGCCGCAAACGCCGCCGCAACGCGCGGCGGGTTAAAACCTAGTTTATCATTATTCTTATAAGTTAAGTAAAATTTAAATTTATTCTTTAAATGTATTTATCTTATTGAAATCTTTCAACTCTTCATATCATATTTATATTCAATTAAAATAATATTTTTTTCCTTCTTTTTTACTACCTTTTCTCTTTTTTCAAGTTATAATCACTCAAAAAATTTATGAGTAATAAATATGATAAATTAATAGTAAGTCTAAGACAAATGAATAGCAAGTCTTAGATAAAGTGAGTCTTTAATATAGAGATTAGGTTTTGACTACTCAGAGAATATACGATTTATCTTCTATTTTCATTCTTATAGTTTTACTAAAAATATCATTTCTTAAATCTATTCAATTATACAATATTTTTTTTATTTCTTTTCTAATATTTTTTTCTTTTCTTTCACACATCAAATATATAAAATAAATATAAAGGATGAATATGACTCCTCAAATATAGCGGATAAGTTTGATTTCTCCTAGATATAGGGATGCGATATGGGGATGAGATGAGTAAGTTTATAAGTTATTTTAGGTGTCACATCCCTCATCTTCATCTCCTATGAACAATGATCCTTCATATATAGGAGTGTGAGTTGAATAAAAAGAAAATATATCAGAAAATAAATAAAGATTAATATTAAATTGATATGAGAATAGATATGGGTAATGAGATGTAAAATGTTTTTAAAATAAGAGATAAATCTAAAAAAACGTGTCTTTTGAGTAAAATTATAAAAATAAGGATGAAAAATTTAGTGTGGTGAATGCTCTTACAACTTGTTATATGAGGATGAAACAATTTTGTATCTTGAAAACAATGAGATAGTTTGAATATTGTTACAACTCGATTTCATGCTCTAAAAGTTTCATAACTGTAATTAATAATCAACTAATGCAAAGATAGGCATGAAAAATTTACTATCTAGCTTGTTACTCCCCGGTTAGACACTTTTAATCACTTTTTCATAAAAATTATCACTCGAATATGACCATGACAAGGGACCTAGTTCAATGAGCTAGCACATAAAAAGTTAGTGATTTACATTGAAAATCCAGTTTCAAGCACATTTAGACCCACTTTTTAGATGTTTTTGCATAAAAATGTTCAAATTTTATTTATTTTAAGAGTTTATTAAATGATTCTACAATTTTCCAACTCTTTTCTTCCCCATATCTTTACACTTAAGATACATTGTCCCCAATGTATATTTGATTATAAAATATCCTTACTCTAATAAAAATATATCTAGGAGGGACACATGACGACATTATATTCCTTCTCACCATTTTTTTCCCGCTTCTCTCTCATATCTAATAATCATATAATAACTAATAATATTATTTAATTTTATTTTTGATTAAATTAGTTTTTTAATAAATTAAGAAAGAGATCTTTTACTAAAGTTATTTCTAAGGAAATAATTTTGCATAAAATTAGAAAACTTTAACATCAAACTTTTTTAATAATATAAAATATTTTATAATTTATGATTAGTGTTTTTAAAAGGTAAAATTTTTTATAAACTAAATATAATTGAAACCGTGAGTTATAATAAGAAAGTTTTGAAGTATGATATATTTTTGAAACGTTTGTTTTGAAATAAAAAATTTACTTTATTTATTATAAGAAATATTTAATCATATCTTATTTTAGAATATCGATTTATCTATTTAATATTTTGTATTCAACCCGTGTAATACACGAGTTTACTAAAGCTAGTAACTAATATGCCCGTATGGATAGGGTTCCCAACTTTCAATTGTCCAACCTAAAGCTAATTTGATCAAGTTGTTGTGATTGGATAAAAAACAAGTTAGTTTAAAATATTTAACAACTTATAACTAGTATGGGTAAATAAAAGTCGTCTTCACATGGAATTGGTGAAAAGTATCAAACTTGGATACCTTGAAAAGTATGGGATTTTTTGATAATGAAAAAAGATTGAATGCTAATACTCGAGAAAGCAACAAACTTGATTAAGACTTTTGAAAACTACGACGAAAGAGGCAATCACTTATGGGTTAAAGTTAAAAGATCCACTATACGTTAATAAGAACTGATTGGTAATCATATAGGCATGATTTTATGAAATTACCTAATTAAAGTGATAATCAGTAAACAAGATCTTAAGATTCATTTTTACACCAAATTACCAATTCATATATATCAAATTCACAAGCAAGTCAAAATGCTCACGATGCAAGAAAATCGAATGCAAATAGTAGAACGTGAATACTTAAACATAAATAAATTGTTTAACTTCAATCGAACACACAATTGAATTCTTGTGTCAAAGATAACAAACCAAATAATCAAATCCAAATTATAACCTATTGTTTCACTTACAAGAACTATCTACTCAAAAGCGATTACGAAAGGATTAGGCGCTCATCAGCATGATTCAATCTTTAAAGGTTGAATTGATGTTGTTGGAACTTGATCTTGGGTGAATGTGTGGTGAAAGAACACTCAAATAAGCCTTAGAATTATCCAAAAATCGTAAGTGTGAAGGTTGGGTTGAAACTTAGGTCTTTATCTTTAATATAGAAAAACCCAAAAATTCAGGAGCTGAGTGGGGGGAAGCGCTTAGTGCGCTGGTGTCAGAGCATATGTGTTGGGTTTCTCCCAAAACTCAGTTTATCCTCTACAATGTGTTGGTTAATGTGCTAGTATCAGAGCACTATGTGCCGGTAGTGAGACACTATACGCTAGAACCTCGTTTTTGGTCTTTTTGATCCCAATCGCTTCATCTTCGCTCTAAACACCTTACAAAACAAACACATCTCAAAGTAACATCGTTTCATATTAATAAACATATAAAAACACGAAGTTAACTATTATAACACCAAACAAATAGCACCTGATCAAATGTTTACAGTCATTTTTCTTTCCAATAAGAATATAAAATCTTATCTAAATATGTGTTTTCAGCCAATAGACCCAAAAGCAATTGGTTGGAAAGGAGATATCTTAATGGTCTTCAAAAATAAGGTTATGAGTTTGAGTCTCACTTATTGCGATATGCTTCAGGTAGGTCAGGTGTTTACCATAGTACGCATTCGAGCGCTAGGTTTCCTCTTAAATGATGTGCGGGCTTAGTCACCACCGTTGTTTGTGTTTGTAGGGCATGGATGACCTTTTTCCAATGGGTTTACCTGGGTGGTCGAGATTATAGTATGATTGACCATTTAATAAAAAACTAGTTAGTTTCCTGCCACGTGTTGTGGTGGCGTCGCACATAGTGTGATAAAATATAGATGACAATCGACCTAATTGGCCTGGTTACATCAAAATGTAGAGAAGATCGAACTTATACGTTAAATTCAAATGTACTGTATTTGGCCTGGCTTTTTTCCAAACGACTTATGTCGCGCACAAAACAATGCATGGTTGGTGGCGCCGTACTTGTTTTATCACATATTATTATGACACTTTTACGATGTAGTATAGTTTCAACATTAATCGCGTATCAATTAAATAAAAATAAACGCCTTTTAAATAAATATTAAAACGATATATATATATATATATATATATATATATATATATATATATATATATATATATATATATGTGTGTGTGTGTGTGTGTGTGTGTGTATCTTTTTTAAGAAATTCTATTTTCATGTGCAAGAATTATTCTTAAACTTTAAAAACGCATTTTGTTAAATAAATTTAAATATGAAATTATCTAGTTCTGATAATTAAAAAGGATGTACAGTGTTCTTTTAGGAAATCCCTCAACCTACCCTTCTTTATTTTACTTTACTATGACAACACCACCATTATCTCATTCAAACACACACACACACACCCACCACCGCTTACTATCGTTGTCGCTAACACCTACTGTTGGTCACCATCACCGCTGCTTCCCACCACCACCGCTTTTTGCCACCACTGACATCAACAACCTTCTACTAAGTAGAACATCATCATGTTTCCTCACTTGCGCCGGAAGAGTCTGGCCCCGCGCTTCCATCGTGTCTCTTTTCTTCAACGATTTCGATAAACGCGTTTTATTGGCAAAGAGCATACCAGATCGGACATTGCATGCCCCCAATCTATACATAAACCTTTTTTCTTTTTTTTTTAATTTCTATGCATTACCATGTATATCATTCATCTCCCTGGTTTCGTCCTCGTCTTTTTTGGGTGATGGCTAGTGTTGTTGTCGCCGCTGCTTATGGCAGTCGGAGGCAAGGGTGGAGATGGCATGTTTCATCTCCCCGGTTACATCCTCATCTTTCTGGTGATGGTTAGTCGGTTTTAGTGGCGGGAGATGGCCGGTGGTGGAGCTCATCACATTGAGAAAGTGGGTCACCTAATACTGTTGTGTGCATATAACGATTTAACACTGTGTCTGAGAGGTACTATTAGCTACAGTACCTCCTCTAATACACCGTCCTTGGTATTATACATATATATATATATATATATATATATATACACACACACACATAATGTGTGTGTTTTCATTATTAGTAGCTAAAATGGGTCTCGTGCCATGCAACGGGTAATACAACACGTAATTTTTTTAAATATAAAAAACCAATAGGAGTATAACAACACTATACTCATATTAGAAAAAGTACAATGCTTGTTTTTGTGGGGTAAATTATTCAATAACTATTGATGTATGAAAATTTTATAGCCATCTAGAAAGGGAGAGGCTATACATGCCCTCCTTCTGTACTAGTCATACCCATCCGTTAAATAATAATTCTAAAATTTATCATATTTTACCCCTATAAAATTTTTATTTATTTGTAAATAGTTTTTTAAGTTATAAAATAATACGATCTGTAATAATTATATATTTTATAACACAATATTATAGTTCTTATACTTAATCATGTTTGGTATTTAAATTTAAATAGATGTTCGTGTACAAAATAAAAAACAATTAAAAAGAGAAAAAAGCAATATTAATCTAAATTTGTATATGACTCGACAAATACATATATAAATAATGAACTCAACTAGCATCAAACCTGTGCCTTGTGACATGCAAACTAAAACCTTTACGTAAAACAATGTTAGAGCAAGTGCAATGGCGATACTTTAAGTTCCATGTAAAAACCAACGTATTTAGAATTTCACAATGAGACGTTAATAAAAATAAGAATGTATAAATATATTTATGTAACTTCATGTATTATAGCAACTGCAGTGATGATGGTATAAAGCTTATATAAAAAGTGAACTGGTTAAAAAAAGTTCATGTCACAACTTCAAGAAAAATCAGTCTACCTTAATAGTAGTGGTGTGATAACATCTTATGTTTATATAAGAAAAAGAAACCAATAAAAAATCATGACATTAACATCTTATATTTTTTAAAATAAGAAAAAAATAAAAAATCATACATATTGTGTAAATATTAATTAAAAGGGAGTTTATTTAAAAAAATAAAAAAGAAAAAAAGAAAAATATAAACCCAAACATCGAACGAAGCAAGCTTATTATATGCTATCAGCTTTAAACAAATTACAATCATAATATATAATTATCCTTATGGTACTTAAAATCTGAATAAAATATTATATTGCAGCATAATATCTTTTGTTATTATATTATTATGTTTAAATAAATATGAAGTATTATGCTGGTGCTTAATTGTTTTATTATACTAAAGTTCATATCAAATTAACTTTTAAAAGATAATTTCTATAAAAAATAATATATCGTGTATTTATAAAGATATAATTCCTATAGAAAATTATTGTAAGTTATCTCAAGAGTTTAAAAAAACTTAAAATTTTAAATTTTTGGATATTGGAAAGAACAAATAATATTATTAAAAAATATTCATGATAAAAGACATAAAAAAGACAAAAAAACAAAGGGTTAAATTGTATTTATCTCAAAGTTTAACGAGAGGAGTATAACAAGTAAAAATATATCAGATATGGGTATGTATAGCAACACCCTTTAGAAATTGTGAAGAAAATTAGTTTAAAAGTCAATGATTGTAATCATATAATTGACATCTGTGTAATATTTAATTAAGGAAAGCAATTTTATAAAAGACAATTTTACCTCTACAACTTTTATAAACTAATATAAAAACAATCTCGTCTTTCTTAATTATATTATAATATATGTGTAATATTTAATTAAGGCAAGCAATTTTATAAAAGACAATTTTACCTCTACAACTTTTATAAAACCAATATAAAAAACAATCTCTTCTTTCTTAATTATATTATAATATAGTATAGATAATTGCATCTTAAAATTATCATCCATTTATAGTTTTTATTTGTTGCATTGGTTTGACAGGATCATTGGTAACAGAAAAGGAAGAAGAGGAAGTACCAGCAAGAATAGAAGCAAAGGATGGCTTAGGAGCAGGAGGGTCTCCCGAAGCAGATGGGAGGCAGCCAAGGCTGTCAGCCTTACCACTCAGCTCTTTCGCCTTGTTTTCCTGATTTCGATTAGATAGTGGATGAAAAACCAAGTGGTAATATATCTATTTTATATCATAAAGGATTTATATTTTTTTGTAAGTATAAGTAGAAGTTTTTTCAAACTCTTATCAATTGAGTTAATATGCATGAATCCGTCAACTTTTTTACGAAATGCGTGAATTAAAAAAAGAAGGGATAAGAAAAAGAAGTGGTAATGGGAGCATTTGTACTACATGTGCAAATCAAAATCGGGCGGATCTTTACCCGGAGTAGAGCATAAAAAAACCAAACTCAGCCTTACATCAAGTTGCCAGAGTACGATTAACCTCCGGATTTGAAATCACTGCTTATATACCCGGTATTGGCCCACAAGAAATTGTTAGTTCTTATTTCACACCACAACTTTTAGGATTTCAGCGCATACTAGTCAAAAAGCAGTGCAAAATGATAAATTGAGAAATTAATACTATTCATTCAACGTTGTTTGTATTTACTAGCTATGTTTAGCCATGTTTTTACACGGCCTCGGTTATTGTGTTTTAAAAATAAGAAACATAAGGAATGTAATTTGTTAAAAAAATTACTATCTATTTGTCTTTACAGCTTTAAGGTTTATGATATTAGTCATAAATGCTTTCATTACATAAGACCTGATATACATACCTAGAAATTTTGTTTTAAGTTTTCCGTTCGTCAAAAACCTAAAACAATCACATATTTTAACCGACTACTTGAGTCTTATAGTAGGTTAATCGATGTGGCTGCAAATCAAATACGTGATGTAAAAGCGGTTGCCACGTCAAAACAACGATTTTCGAATAATTTTTTGGACATCGTTATAGCTTCTGAGGTTTTAAGATCGGATTAACGCGAAACAACAACATTAACACATTTAATTGTTGCACGGCTCACCGTCATCTCTCTTTATTCCTCTGTTACAACCCTAGATTAAGATATTTTATACACTAAGTTCATTCAAATATTCTAAGCCACACCTAGGTTAATATATATATATTTTTATACATACATATACGTATGCATGCTTTCATTTTGCTTACACAAGTATGTTGTTCACTTATATATATATATATGTAAACGTATGCATGGTCGCATGCATACCCTTCTACGTGTGCATTACCATCTTTTGCTAAGAAACATGTGCACATCACATCAACATAAGTGTTGATCATTTGCATGCTTGCATGCATAAACAAGAAGTTACGTACGCATGTATCCATATTCATAACCTTTTGATACCAAACATTACAAGAAACTCAAAACACCAAACAAACACTAAGTAAACCAAAATATAATCCAACCAAACACCACAAACATAAGTTAACATCACAAGAAATTTGACATCAAAACAAACCTAAACAAATTCCCTACACCTAAACCTTAAACCAAAGAACCATTAAAGATCAAGAATCACTCGGTTAGCACCCTTAAGAACCCGGCTTTCATCCTTAAGCACCCGATTTACACCATAACCATCCCTTAATGATCATTGACTCACCCCTCTCTTTGAGTGACACCTAGACTCACCATGCCACCAAGTTCAACCCCAACCCGCCACCTAGCCCCCTAATGACCGACTCACTAGACCTATAACACCACCTCACACCCTAAGGACTAGACTTCATAATTACACCTCCACTATTTGGAGGTCTCGGCCGAATGGGAAACCCAAACCATCGAACCACAACCGAGAACCCATCTTCATTCGGTAGCCTCTCAACCTCTATTCCTACTCCCCACTTCACGGACACCACCATCCCATCTCAAACTCTCGGCTAACACCACCACCCTCCACTTTGTCTCTCGGTTACTACCTTCAAACATCACCACCATAAGCCACAAGTCATCATCACAATCCTCTCGGTCACCACCTCTCCAAGCAAATACCATCATCAACTTCACTCGGTCACACACTTTCGGACACACGACAGCAACATCCAAGCCTCGTGGAAGCATCATCTCCCGAAAGACTATCAAGAACACCAAAACCAAGCAAGCTTAGACCATCCTCACCTTCTTCTCACACTCTCCTTCTGTCAAAATCAAGGTTCTAACTCCTAAAACCCTGCTTGATTAAGATTATGGAAACTAAACATGTGTTAAATAAAGCACATGTGATTAACCCTTTTGGTTAAAACAAAGTTCTTATAGAAACATATACAAAATCAAACCTATTTTTCAGAACAAAAAGAAAGGTTTTAAGAATCTGGAAAAAATAAAACAAATCTTAAAAATCAAAGATTTAGCAAGAAATTATCAACAAAAGGGTTAAAAATCTAGTTATAGTTTGTTAAATTAATTCTGCATATTAAATAACTGCGATTGTGGGAACAAATATTAAAAATATATTTAGAATATTAGGAAATAGAACTCTGCAAAATTTGGTACCATTCCTATAAATTAGTTAATTTATATGCAATATTTAATGATATAAAGAGAAAAATTATATTAAAAGAACCGATCCTAGTAAAGGTATAGAAAAATTATATACTGACTATTAAAAATTATAGAATCCACTGGAAAAATCTCGTGACCTAACTCAAAATATTATCTGAAATATTAATTTTTAACTATTCTGTCAACTAAAAATCGGGAAAAATACTTAAATTATGAAATAAATCATGGGAAATTTATAGAAAATATGAGAATAAAAAAAGAATAGTTTGTGTAAAAATTAGAATTTTTGGGCATGATCTGATATCTTTAGCAAATAAAAGTAAAATAGGAAAAATTATAAAAATAACTCTGCTATGATTTAAAACATGAGAAAATTTTGAGAAACCATAAAAATTATAATTATTAATCTGACAAAATGTGACTAATTTTAGAGGCCCGAAGGTATTTCTAAAGAATTATTTGAATAATGTAAAAATAATAAGAATTAGCCTGAAAATAATTTACATATGAAATTTTAGTATATTTTATCTAACACTAAGATACATCTACTGTGAAAATTTCGGAATTTATACAAAAACCTAACTTATGAAATAAATTCTTCAATCTGAGGTACTAAAAATGTTAAAGAAAAATACATTTTCTAAACTATAAATATTTTTCTTGTTTATAGGTTACCATTTGGAGTAAAGGTGAGTTTCATGGCCCATTTTGTTTTATAAAGTTTTGGGGAAAAAGCATACTATTTGATGCATTATTTTCTGAAATTTATGTTACAACCATTAACTCGGATGTGGAACCGTTAGATAATATTGGTAGCGCTACTTAAGAAAATATTTCCTGCACCAATAGGATGAGTATTGTGATGCTATATTATCTGATTTATGAAATGTGTTATGACAGATATGAATGATCTGATTGTTATGTAAGGTTTGGTTGTATATAATGCATCAATATTACATGTTTGATAAACCTGTGAAGCTCACCAACTTTATGTTGACTGTTTTGGGTATGCTTTTTCAGGAATTCACCATGACTAACAACTTAATGTTCTCCTTTGATGTTTATAATGGCTGGGGAGAGGTTGTGGGAAAAGTTTGTGTTAACCTGACAGTGAACTTATATGATCTCAGTGTTTCGGTGGATGCACACTTCCATCGTCTCTGAAGATGTTGCTGTTAGGATGTTAATGTAATAGGGTTATGTTAGTTCAAATTTTGACTATCATGAATTGATGTAATCCTAATTCCTATATTAATAATCTTGTTATATTATGTGTTATTACATATATTTAATATACCTTACGTGGAATATATGTTTATGTGATATTTGGTAAAAATTGTATATCAATGAGTTCTGAGCAAACAGGTCACACCCTAAGCATTTCACGCTTCCGACCGGATGTGACAGGTTGGTATCAGAGCCATTGGTTATAGAGAATTAGGTACCATGAAATACCTAGACTATAACCATAAGCTCATATCTGTATAATTGTGTGTATATATGAATTTGCGTGTTATGATTCCATGAATATTAAAGCATGTTCCTTGTAAAGGATTTATAATATATACAGAAATAGGTAACTAACTGTTGGGTTCAAAACCATGAAAAGATTTGTTTTGCAGCCATGAGTACCGATAACAATTTTTGTGAGACTGACTCATCCGGATACTCGGATTATAATGATCACAAAGAACTTACGCCTGAACCTGAACCTCAGCAAATTCTAGAACCTTTTCCAACCAAAGATGAAGATAATCCTAAGCCTAAATTTTATGTCCGTCGTGCACCTGTAATGGTAGGAGGGTATACCATTAAAACTCCTAGGAAAAGGGTACGACCCGGGAACAAATTCAAGACCAAGCAAGACGAAGGCAAGGAGATACAAGAAACTGACTCCCTCAGAAACGAAGGAAGTAAAGCTAAAAGACAAAGGATGGATGAAGATCAAAACACAGCCACTCAACAAACCCTTAAACAGCTCAGGAAAATTCAACAAGGGATCAGGAATATTCAGAAGGACGTTAAGGAACTAAAAGCACCCAAGGGAAATATCTTCTCAAGAATATGGAAATGGGTGCAGGGAAATTAGGAGCTAACTTTTAATGTGAAATCTTTAAATAAGAACTTAAATGAAAAACATCTTTTGTGTTTGAACTATTACTTGCTTGTGTGTTAACTAGAATATTGTTAAGAGTCTAAAATTCTTTTTAATATTTACTATAATTAACTATAGAAAAACATGCCGCCAAGAAGAAATACGCAACCCATAAGGAGGACTGCGCGAGTGGGACGACCTAGAACTAGACTTGGGGAAGAAACACCTGTTAACTCGACAGCCAATGAAGATGAAAGGATCTCCCGGATAGTGTCACAACAATTGGAGGCTGCCATACCCATACTAGTAACTCAACTTCAACAAAACCTGAACCTCGGTACCACAACCCCCGGCAACGAAATACCAACTGATGATGCCATAAGAGAACAACCAGCAGAGGAGATTATAACAGAGAAAGGATGTTCCTACAAAGCCTTTATGTCATGTAGACCCCGAGAATTTGATGGTAGAGGCGGAGCAGTACAAGCTCTACGCTGGTTAGATGAAATGGAATCAACTCTGGAGATCAGCAAATGTGCCAATAACAACAGAACCTTGTTTGCCTCACACTCATTAAAAGGGGAAGCACAATCCTGGTGGAAAATGGAGATGACCACTAAAGGTAGGCACATTATGAATGAGTTAAGTTGGGAGGAATTCAGAAAATTAGTTATAGAAAAATACTGCCCTTACAATGAAATAGAAAAATTAGAAACTGAATTTTTAGCTTTAGAAATGAAAGGAGCAGCACATCGGGAATACACCGACAGGTATAATGAACTCTCGAGGTTAGTACCACATCTAGTGGCCCCAGAATCGAAGAGAATAGGAAGATATATTTGGGGACTAGTGCCACAAATAAGGGGATTAGTAAAATCGGCTAGGCCCAAGACTTTTCAAGATACTGTAAGTTTATCAGGAAGCTTGACAGATGAGATGATAATAAATGAATCACTAGGCAACCCTAGATCTGGAGAAAAGAGAAAGTGGAGTGATGATAGCCTAGGGGGAAGATTTAAGGGAACCCCTCAGAAACGAATAGTTAGACAACCCCCTCGAAACTACTTAGGAATGACACGGGAAAAGAAACCCCAGACAGAAAACCAGCCATGGTGCAACACTTGCCAAAGATACCATCAAGGCAACTGTGCGATGGTAATCTGTTACAACTGCAAGAAAAAGGGGCATATATCCCGAGACTGCAAAAACCCTGCAAATCCAAAATCAGTCTGCTATCAATGTGGGAATGAAAACCATCGCCGAAACGAATGTCCACAGCTAAAAGGAAAGGCACCGGCTAATCAGAATAACCCTCGGGGGAGAGCATTCATAATGCAGGCAGAAGAAGCTCGACACGAACCAGAAGTTATCACGGGTACGTTCCCTGTAAACGATCAGTATGCTACTATGCTATTCGATACTGGAGCAACCCGTAGTTTTGTTTCAAATACATTTAGGCCACTACTTAACTTGACCACAGAAAAGCTAAATCAGAAATATATGATAGAATTAGCGGATGGTAAGATAATCGAAGCTTATGAAATCATTCCTAATTGCACAATGAATTTAGATGAAAACTATTTCAATATAGATTTGATTCCTATTGATTTAGGAGGATTTGATATTGTTGTGGGAATGGATTGGTTAAGTAAAAATCAAGCTGAAATAGTATGTGGTAAGAAGATGATCAAAATCCCTTTGGTTAATGAGAATAGAACACTGTGCGTATATGGTGAAAAACCTAGGGGCACCATAAAAATAATTTCTTGTAAAAATGCACAAAAATGTCTAAGAAAGAAATGTTTGGCTTATCTGACTCACATTGTTGACACTAAGATAGACAAAGTAAACCTGAAAGATGTCCCAATTGTCAATGAATATTCAGATGTATTCCCTGATGAATTACCTGGGTTACCACCCCCTCGTCAAGTAGAATTCAAAATTGAATTAATGCCAGGAACAGCCCCTATTGCTAAGGCACCCTACCGTTTAGCACCTACTGAAATGAAGGAATTAATGAGCCAACTTCAGGAACTTTTGGATAAAGGATTTATACGACCTAGTGTATCACCCTGGGGAGCACCAGTTTTATTTGTTAAGAAAAAGGATGGAACATTTAGAATGTGCATAGACTATAGGGAACTCAATAAGGTAACTGTAAAGAATAGGTATCCCTTACCTAGAATAGACGATCTATTTGATCAATTATAGGGATCTAGTTACTTTTCAAAAATAGACTTGAGATCAGGATATCATCAGCTAAGAATATAGGATGAAGATATACCTAAGACAGCATTCAGAACAAGGTATGGACATTATGAATTTCTGGTAATGCCATTTGGATTAACCAATGCTCCCGCCATATTCATGGATTTGATGAATAGGATATGTAAACCCTATTTAGATAAGTTTGTCATAGTCTTTATAGATGACATTTTAATCTATTCTAAGAATAAGGAGGATCATGAGCAACACCTAAGATCGACCTTGGAGCTGTTAAGAAAAGAAAAACTATACGCAAAATTCTCAAAATGTGAATTTTGAAAAAGAGAAGTGCAATTCCTTGGGCACATAGTCAATCAAGAAGGAATACAGGTAGATCCAGCAAAAATAGAAGCTGTTAAGAAATGGGAGGATCCCAAGACACCAACAGAAATACGCCAATTTTTAGGATTAGCAGGATATTATAGAAGGTTCATAGAAAATTTCTCGAGGATAGCTCAGCCCTTGACTGAACTAACCCAAAAAGACAGGCCATATGTCTGGGGAGAAAAACAAAAGAATGCATTCGAACTCTTGAAAAGTAAGTTATGTAGTGCACCTATTTTGTCATTACCAGAAGGGACTGACGATTTTGTAGTATATTGTGATGCGTCTCGTCAAGGATTTGGATGTGTATTAATGCAACGAAGTAGAGTCATTGCATATGCCTCTAGACAACTTAGAGGAAGTGAGAAAAACCACACTACTCATGATTTGGAATTAGGAGCAGTAATCTTTGCACTTAAGATCTGGAGACATTACCTGTATGGGACAAAATGTACAATATATACGGATCACAAGAGTTTACAGCATATATTTGAGCAGAAAATGCTGAACATGAGACAAAGGAGATGGATAGAATTACTGAGTGATTATGATTGTGAAATCAAATATTATCCAGGTAAGGCAAATGTAGTTGCAGATGCTTTAAGTAGAAAAGATAGGGTTAAACCATTACGAGTACGAGCCATGAGAATGGAACTACAATCAGACCTGTTGAGACAAATATGGGAAGCCCAACAGAAAAGTAAAATAGAAATAAAAGGACAGGAAAGAGATTTACAGGAAGATACAAATGGAATTCTAAGATTTAAAGGAAGGACCTGGATACCTGATGATGCTATACTTAGAAAGATTATATTACAAGAAGCACATAAGTCAAAATACTCAGTACATCCAAGAAATAACAAAATGTATAAGGATTTGAAAAATCATTACTGGTGGCCTGGCATGAAGAGATCACTTGGAGAGTTTGTAGAGAAATGCAATACGTGTTCAAAAGTTAAAGCAGAACATCAGAAACCTTCAGGATATCTACAACAACCTGAAATTCCAGAATGGAAATGGGATCAAATTACTATGGATTTTGTAACCAAGTTACCAAGGACCTCAAGTGGTTATGACACAATCTGGGTTATAGTAGATAGGTTAACCAAATCAGCACACTTCCTGCCAATCAAGGAAGACTACAGAATAGAGAAACTAGCAAGAATCTACATACGAGAAATCGTATCCAGACATGGAATACCAATCTCATTCATATCAAGGTTTTGGCAAACCCTACAAAAAGCTTTAGGAACCCAAATAAATCTTAGCACAGCCTTCCACCCGCAAACAGATGGACAAAGTGAAAGGACAATACAAACACTAGAAGATATGTTACGTGCTTGTGCATTAGACTTTGGTGGAAACTGGGATATGCATCTACCTTTGATAGAATTTTCTTATAATAATAGCTATCATTCCAGCATTAAAACCGCCCCGTTTGAAGCCTTGTATGGAAGAAAATACAGATCGCCATTATGTTGGAATGAAATAGGAGATAGACAACTTGTAGGCCCTGATTTAATTCAAGAAACATCTGACAAGATCAAAGAAATCAAAAATAGATTAAAGACAGCACGGGATCGGCAGAAAAGTTACGCGGATAAAAGAATAAAGCCATTAGAATTTCAAATTGGAGATAAGGTCTATCTAAGAATATCACCCACCAAAGGAATCTTTCGATTTTGGAAAGAGAAATAAGTTGAACCCAAGATATGTTGGACCATTTGAAGTTATTGACAAAATTGGTCCTGTTGCGTATAAGCTAGATTTACCCGAAGAATTAAGTAAAGTACACAACACGTTCCATGTGTCCAATCTGAAGAAATGTTTAACAGATGAAACATTAAAAGTTCCAGTTCAAGAAATAAAGATAGACGAGAGGCTTCATTTTACAGAAGAACCAATAGCCATATTAGATAAAGAAGTTAAAAAGCTAAGAAGGAGCAAAATCCCCATAGTGAAAGTTAAGTGGAACGCTAGGAGAGGACCAGAGTATACATGGGAAAGAGAAGATGAAATCAGAAGAAGATACCCTCATCTATTTTAAGACAATGGTCAGATAAGTTCATTACTATCCAAATAAATTTCGGGACGAAATTATTTTTACGGGGGGAGAATGTGACAACCCTAGATTAAGAAATTTTATACACTAAGTTCATTCAAATATTCTAAGCCACACCTAGGTTAATATATATATTTTTATACATACATATACGTATGCATGCTTTCATTTTGCTTACACAAGTATGTTGTTCACTTATATATATATATATGTAAACGTATGCATGGTCGCATGCATACCCTTCTACGTGTGCATTACCATCTTTTGCTAAGAAACATGTGCACATCACATGAACATAAGTGTTGATCATTTGCATGCTTGCATGCATAAACAAGAAGTTACGTACGCATGTATCCATATTCATAACCTTTTGATACCAAACATTACAAGAAACTCAAAACACCAAACAAACACTAAGTAAACCAAAATATAATCCAACCAAACACCACAAACATAAGTTAACATCACAAGAAATTTGACATCAAAACAAACCTAAACAAATTCCCTACACCTAAACCTTAAACCAAAGAACCATTAAAGATCAAGAATCACTCGGTTAGCACCCTTAAGAACCCGGCTTTCATCCTTAAGCACCCGTGTCACACCCCAACCTTGACGGCGGAAACGTCGAGGTGTGAGGGTTAAGATTGTTCACAGCCACATAATGCTATTATTAAATCCCAAATATATTATTCATAAGTTTTCATAATTACATTACAAGTATAAGTCTCAATAATGAAATAAGTTTCAACATGAAATAACAAACATAATCATTTTGTTTATTAACTAGGTCCAAGTCCTAGAATATGCCAGCAACATAAGTTCACTTCAAAACTTGGGGGTTTTCCTGAAACATGATAAAAATAAAAGGTCAACTATAAATAGTTGGTGAGTTTCCAAGGTTTTCATACATAATATGAAAATGGTTACAAGTAGCAATTCATGTCATAGGTTATAAGCTAGTAAGGTTATAGAACACATATCGTTACAACCAAACCTCGACTTGATTACAAGTATAAAAGATTGGCTAAGTGTATTTGGTTCCCTAGTGCACAAGCGTACGGCCCCTAGGAGTCGGCAATACCTCGACTTTAGCACCAAATAGGCTTGTCAGGCCCAAAGATCTAAGACGTCGCCAGGCTAGCAATAGTTAATGATTGTAAACAAACTATGTATCTCATATAAACACTTACATTACACAAATAACCATGACCAAATAATAAGTAGAATTGCATGTGCATTACAAGTCTCAAATGTGTATAAGTGTATCATGTATAAGTATCATGTTTCACCCCAAAATAGTGTGAAATAAAGTAAAAAGGGGACAAGGAAAACTCACATGTTCAATAAGTATATAAGAGATGTTTAATATGAATAATAAGTGACGTTCCAAAATAACCCTTCACGAGGTACCTAATTATGTATATATTTACAAGTATAAGTTTAACGATAAGATTAACGTTTAAGTGTGAACTAGGGTTTCAATTAGGAATTTGGGGGTTTAGATAATAAAATAATGGATCGCTTACGTTTTAGTTTACAAAGATGGTATAAATCAATTAATACCAATAATAATTAAAATGATTCAACAATTTAGTTTATTGTTTTAAATAAAGATCAAGCATAATTTGTGGAAAGAGATAATTAATTAAATACTTATTTAAAGGGCGTTAAAATTATTTAAAATAATTTTATAGCGTTTTGAGCTTTTAAAATGATTTCCCACAAAGGTTTTTATAATATAATACAAAGCCTAAAAATATAAGAGCAAAACAAATCACATGGTTTTACAAATTTCAAGAATTTAAATAAAAGTTACCGTGTAAATTTATTAACTATTTATGATTTAAAATGGTTTAATAAATTATTGAATAATTAATTATTTAAATAATTATTTTTAATAACCATTTGCATAATTAATTATTTAAATAATCATTGAATCATAATATATTTATAACATAAATAACTTAGTAACATAGATATTTAAACAATTTATATATATATTAATTAATTAAATCTAAGATTCATATGTGTTTAAACCTTTAAAAATTAACTTAGTATTTTCTGAAATATTTTAATTAACAAAATAATTATTATTGTAATTTATTAATATAATAATAATTTTCTAAATCTTAAATTATACAAAAACAATTAAAAACAAAAGAATGGCAGAGGCCCGGTTCGAACCCGGGACCTCTTGCCAAGTAGGTTCATGAGTTACCAGTTGGGCTATAGCCCATATTCGGTTATAGTTTTCTTTTTAAATCCTTTAAACACTAAATGGTTCAACCCCCAATTTCCATATGAACCCTAGAACGATTTGGACCAAATTGAACATCAAATCGTTGATGTTAATGAAATTAAGCTTAGGGCTTCTGTTCTATGTAAGAAAACGAACATGTAGATGTCTTTATTTACCAGGATGATGATCGAATTGATGCTACACGATAAGGACCCAGTCGCGACCTCGGATGATCCTGATTCAAGATGCAATCGTTGATGAAAATCAAATTAACTTTGAGGTTAGCTTCGTGTGATGGTCTGGACTCCAAGCCCTCTGTAAATTTTGTTTCTTGAACACCAATGGGTGGTGTTTGATCAGTTGCAGCATCACGATGAAGGGGGAGTTTGTTCGAACTGTTTAGTTGTGTTTAGAATGAAATTAGATCGTGTAGAAGTTTAGTTACAGTTAGGCGACCATGTATGAGAGTTTAATTTGATTATTATTACGTTTTAAGGCTCGAACGGCTATGGAAGTAAAGACATCGGTTATGTGATGGTTTAAGGTGTAACCGATGCTTTAATCGCAGTTATTACATGCATACCAGTTCGAAATGAGTACACGAACGGATTAGAAACAGTTCGTAGATGATTTCGTAGGGTTTCGGTTCACCGGAGATCGCCGGAAAATGGCCGGATTTCCTTGGCCGACATCGACGGGGGAAAGGGGGAACTCCACTTTGATTTTATTATTTTGACAGTTTTAGTCCCTGTGGTTTGTGGTTTTATCATTTTATGCAAAAACTTCTCTTTTTAGAATTTCAAGAATGACAACTTAACCCCTCAAATTTAATCTCATTATGTATTTAAACATTTTTAAGTCTAATATCTTTTATAAATTAATATTATTAGTGTTATTATTTTAGTTACCATCATTAGTAATAATACTAGTATTATAGTTATTGTTATTATTATTGTTAATGATCTTATTATTATTATTATTATTATTAGTATTATTATTATAACTTGTATTATTATTACTACTATTAATATCAACCTAATTAATAGTATTTGATATTTTATTATTATTTTTTTATCTTTCATATATTAAAAATTAGTGATAACAAAAAGAAAAAAAATAAGCATAATTAACACATGAATTTTCATAATCGACAATAAATAATTCTTACAAGAATAAACGACGTTAACTTTTAATTAACGTAAAAATACAGGATGTTACAGTCTCCCCAACTTAAAAGAATTTCGTCCCGAAATTAAGAATGAACTTAAATGAACAAAAGGAGTTATAGTGAAAGGTAAGTGTACAACGAACAATGTTTGTCGTTTAATTACAGGTGGAACGCTTCACCTTATGGAATCTTTCAAGATTCCTAGCATAATAAACGCGAGACGTTTTGAGACGAAACGTTGGAAAACGATGACAAGTTACCGTGGTACCTTAGATTTATAAGTCACAACCTCTAGAATATAATGATGTCTAGAAACCAATAAAAGACCAACAATGATAAGAAAGATTAACCGTCAGGATTTAAGAATCCCAAACGTCACTATATGAAACGATCTTAACGCATATCTTATGAATATGTATCTCTCTTTTGACCAATCATTGGTCTAAGAATTATACGATATGCGAAGATTTTGAAACAAGTTCACGACGATGGTTGAGAACATTATTAAAAGCAGAAAAGGAATCGTTCATTCAAAATAACGATCGATGTTTTAACGCCATACCACGGTATACGAATTCTTGAGTTAAATACAAGTCAATTTATCGACCCATTATCTCACATAAGTCAATATGAGATTAGTCAATTGGTCTATAATGCACCAATTTTCATCATGACGGCTAAAATAAGAGACACTTAGTGAATGAAAAGTTAAACAGAAGATCCATAGGATCACGAATGTTAGGTCTTGTCATATATGAAGGTAAGACACTTTGACACATACCAAGTTATGTCTTTTCTTTTATGCCAAACCCATGACTACAAGTTACGTAGGTTTATGAACCTCCACGTCACAATGTAAGTAATAGCGTGTCTCGTTAGTCGAAACCAAGATAGAGTTTTAAAGATTTCCAAGGTTGAGAGTTCAAAAGTGATCAAGAAGTAACGCAAACAATAAGACGTGCATTTGTAACCATGTTTTGCAAGGTGACAAATTTCCAATTATAGATTGCATACGTAATTCATCAAACCCATAAGTACAGTCGAGAACATTCGTATGACTAGAAAGACATAACCACAAGTTGATAATGTCTTTATTTAGTAGAAAGATTGTTTAAGAAGGCTACCATCACGCAATTATGCGTTGATGATATCTCAAAATGAAAGTTGATATGTAGGGAATAAATGGTTCGATATAGCTAGATCAAATCAAAACATAATGATAAAGGGAAAGAAATCAATTTAAGAATTTAAACGCTCCAAGCTTAGAATCAAAATCAACCTAGAGTGATCGGGTCTCCTTTCAAGTTCAGAAATCATGCTTTGGCTTGATAGGTCCAAACACTAACATTGGTTCACCCTTCAAGTTACTACATGTTTCTTGTCACTTGATTAAAACCTTGGTAAGTTGGAGATCAAGAAATGAGAATAGTCATCAAGGTGCGGTTTTCACTCCTAACTTGATGGTGTATTCCCAAGGTATAACCGCTAGCTTACCAATCAAAAAGTTTGATCCCAACTCCTTGTTGAGGATCCACAGAAATAAGACGAGGTAACTCATCATTAAGGTAAGGGAAATCACTCCTATCTTAACGGTGAAGTTTTACAAAAACCAAAATATAACAGGATGAACTTCTTCATCAAAATCCAGAATTCACCCCTACTTTGATGAAGTCGTCTCATTTGAACAAATACAATTCATAAAGATGATATTATCACCAAGGTATGGAATTCACGCCTATCTTGATGATAATAGCAAGAAAACACTCGAAGATTGACATTTGTCACCAAAGTACGGGTTTCAATCCTATTTTGGTGAGATCATGTCATTTGTGAAATGTCATTCTAAAGAAAATAACTAAAGTCAATCCTCGGGATAAGGAAATCACCCCGATCCAGAGGATGACATTTTATAAATCACAATTGGGAACCATTTATCGAAACGAATAGAGAATCATCAAAGTAAGGGAATCACCCCTGTTTTGATGAATTAAAATCATTTAGGAGATACGGGTGTTCTTAGTCATAGGTTGACTCTCAAACACTTGCATCTCTCACGGTGCAGACGGTACGGAGTTTGACTTAACAACAAAAGGAAGAGAGTATCCATTAAAAATTCAGAAAATTTCAAGTTACATTAATGTAACAAAAGGGAAATCATGCTTACAAAGTTTAAGGTCAAAGTTCGAGGTAACAGAATTAGTTATGATGGTGTTCAAATCTTGAATGATTTAAATCAGAAAGACTAAATCAATGACAAGAGTGATTCAACACCACGACGAGATGTGAACATTTGATTCACAATTGAAAGAAATACATGAACTTCTCAAGATATGTGGTCAACCATAGCCTTATTGAAAACACGCGTACTTATAAGTGATCACTCATCTCAAGGGTTTCGAGTCAAGTAAATAGATTCAATGATCGAGTCAAATCACCATTTACACTTTGACTAGACAAAGTATCCCGAGATGTAAGAATTTCACCTATAGAATTGCATGTTCTTTAGTTATGGGACACATCTTTAAGAAGACTCGAGAACCATAAGTAACGGTTTAAAGTTTTTGATGACCATTCGGTTTAGATTCCCAATATCTTTGGGTATATTAAAATTCATGTTCACGTTGGTCAAGATATAGAAATAATTACATGAAACGCTCGATGTGTAACGATGTTTAAACGTAAAAGTTGAAATGTAAGATGGGTTCAATATTAACAGGAACATTATGTACGATAAGAACGAGAAGATATTAAAACTTTGGTGATAAACCAGATCAAAGAATCAAGGACTTTTAAGACACAAAGAGGATGGTTCCATTTGGTAACGCATTACCATTTGGAATCGTTGACACGTCAAGGTAAATTGACCCATTTGCCTTAGAGACTTGTGTATGTTGACCATAGTTTATCACTCATCCCAGAAATCCCCAGGTAAGCATAACTGGTCTCACAATGAGATTTATACGATATGCTTGCCTTAGCCCGAAGGCCTTTTGCCAGGAAATCCAGGATACAGGTGTCTATGTGTCACACAAATATCTCAGGTTCATGAAATCAAAACCTTGATGAGATTTTACATAGATTAGACATAAGTCTAAGGATCCAAGTCATAAGCATAAGTATACAATTCCACGTGTCGTCGAGAATAAGATTAAGAAGTTTCATTTTTCGGGGAGAGTCAAAGTGTCAAAGATAAGTTTAGGGAGACAAGTAACTAAGTTTAAACAATTTCAAGGCAAACCTATGCTAAGGCATCAAGTTGCACATAAGTAAAGTATAGCATTATGTAGCATGTAACAATATATATATTTCCAAGAATATAAATATTTTTCTAAGAGGTTCATGCATAAGCTATAGTCTAGGTCACCATTTCTAATAACCTAAATCCCTATAGTTATGGGCTCTGATACCAATCTGTCACACCCCAACCTTGACGGCGGAAACGTCGAGGTGTGAGGGTTAAGATTGTTCACAGCCACATAATGCTATTATTAAATCCCAAATATATTATTCATAAGTTTTCATAATTACATTACAAGTATAAGTCTCAATAATGAAATAAGTTTCAACATGAAATAACAAACATAATCATTTTGTTTATTAACTATGTCCAAGTCCTAGAATATGCCAGCAACATAAGTTCACTTCAAAACTTGGGGGTTTTCCTGAAACATGATAAAAATAAAAGGTCAACTATAAATAGTTGGTGAGTTTCCAAGGTTTTCATACATAATATGAAAATGGTTACAAGTAGCAATTCATGTCATAGGTTATAAGCTAGTAAGGTTATAGAACACATATCGTTACAACCAAACCTCGACTTGATTACAAGTATAAAAGATTGGCTAAGTGTATTTGGTTCCCTAGTGCACAAGCGTACGGCCCCTAGGAGTCGGCAATACCTCGACTTTAGCACCAAATAGGCTTGTCAGGCCCAAAGATCTAAGACGTCGCCAGGCTAGCAATAGTTAATGATTGTAAACAAACTATGTATCTCATATAAACACTTACATTACACAAATAACCATGACCAAATAATAAGTAGAATTGCATGTGCATTACAAGTCTCAAATGTGTATAAGTGTATCATGTATAAGTATCATGTTTCACCCCAAAATAGTGTGAAATAAAGTAAAAAGGGGACAAGGAAAACTCACATGTTCAATAAGTATATAAGAGATGTTTAATATGAATAATAAGTGACGTTCCAAAATAACCCTTCACGAGGTACCTAATTATGTATATATTTACAAGTATAAGTTTAACGATAAGATTAACGTTTAAGTGTGAACTAGGGTTTCAATTAGGAATTTGGGGGTTTAGATAATAAAATAATGGATCGCTTACGTTTTAGTTTACAAAGATGGTATAAATCAATTAATACCAACAATAATTAAAATGATTCAACAATTTAGTTTATTGTTTTAAATAAAGATCAAGCATAATTTGTGGAAAGAGATAATTAATTAAATACTTATTTAAAGGGCGTTAAAATTATTTAAAATAATTTTATAGCGTTTTGAGCTTTTAAAATGATTTCCCACAAAGGTTTTTATAATATAATACAAAGCCTAAAAATATAAGAGCAAAACAAATCACATGGTTTTACAAATTTCAAGAATTTAAATAAAAGTTACCGTGTAAATTTATTAACTATTTATGATTTAAAATGGTTAAATATATTATTGAATAATTAATTATTTAAATAATTATTTTTAATAACCATTTGCATAATTAATTATTTAAATAATCATTGAATCATAATATATTTATAACATAAATAACTTAGTAACATAATTATTTAAACAATTTATATATATATTAATTAATTAAATCTAAGATTCATATGTGTTTAAACCTTTAAAAATTAACTTAGTATTTTCTGAAATATTTTAATTAACAAAATAATTATTATTGTAATTTATTAATATAATAATAATTTTCTAAATCTTAAATTATACAAAAACAATTAAAAACAAAAGAATGGCAGAGGCCCGGTTCGAACCCGGGACCTCTTGCCAAGTAGGTTCATGAGTTACCAGTTGGGCTATAGCCCATATTCGGTTATAGTTTTCTTTTTAAATCCTTTAAACACTAAATGGTTCAACCCCCAATTTTCATATGAACCCTAGAACGATTTGGACCAAATTGAACATCAAATCGTTGATGTTAATGAAATTAAGCTTAGGGCTTCTGTTCTATGTAAGAAAACGAACATGTAGATGTCTTTATTTACCAGGATGATGATCGAATTGATGCTACACGATAAGGACCCAGTCGCGACCTCGGATGATCCTGATTCAAGATGCAATCGTTGATGAAAATCAAATTAACTTTGAGGTTAGCTTCGTGTGATGGTCTGGACTCCAAGCCCTCTGTAAATTTTGTTTCTTGAACACCAATGGGTGGTGTTTGATCAGTTGCAGCATCACGATGAAGGGGGAGTTTGTTCGAACTGTTTAGTTGTGTTTAGAATGAAATTAGATCGTGTAGAAGTTTAGTTACAGTTAGGCGACCATGTATGAGAGTTTAATTTGATTATTATTACGTTTTAAGGCTCGAACGGCTATGGAAGTAAAGACATCGGTTATGTGATGGTTTAAGGTGTAACCGATGCTTTAATCGCAGTTATTACATGCATACCAGTTCGAAATGAGTACACGAACGGATTAGAAACAGTTCGTAGATGATTTCGTAGGGTTTCGGTTCACCGGAGATCGCCGGAAAATGGCCGGATTTCCTTGGCCGACATCGACGGGGGAAAGGGGGAACTCCACTTTGATTTTATTATTTTGACAGTTTTAGTCCCTGTGGTTTGTGGTTTTATCATTTTATGCAAAAACTTCTCTTTTTAGAATTTCAAGAATGACAACTTAACCCCTCAAATTTAATCTCATTATGTATTTAAACATTTTAAGTCTAATATCTTTTATAAATTAATATTATTAGTGTTATTATTTTAGTTACCATCATTAGTAATAATACTAGTATTATAGTTATTGTTATTATTATTGTTAATGATCTTATTATTATTATTATTATTATTAGTATTATTATTATAACTTGTATTATTATTACTACTATTAATATCAACCTAATTAATAGTATTTGATATTTTATTATTATTTTTTTATCTTTCATATATTAAAAATTAGTGATAACAAAAAGAAAAAAAAATAAGCATAATTAACACATGAATTTTCATAATCGACAATAAATAATTCTTACAAGAATAAACGACGTTAACTTTTAATTAACGTAAAAATACAGGATGTTACAACCCGATTTACACCATAACCATCCCTTAATGATCATTGACTCACCCCTCTCTTTGAGTGACACCTAGACTCACCATGCCACCAAGTTCAACCCCAACCCGCCACCTAGCCCCCTAATGACCGACTCACTAGACCTATAACACCACCTCACACCCTAAGGACTAGACTTCATAATTACACCTCCACTATTTGGAGGTCTCGGCCGAATGGGAAACCCAAACCATCGAACCACAACCGAGAACCCATCTTCATTCGGTAGCCTCTCAACCTCTATTCCTACTCCCCACTTCACGGACACCACCATCCCATCTCAAACTCTCGGCTAACACCACCACCCTCCACTTTGTCTCTCGGTTACTACCTTCAAACATCACCACCATAAGCCACAAGTCATCATCACAATCCTCTCGGTCACCACCTCTCCAAGCAAATACCATCATCAACTTCACTCGGTCACACACTTTCGGACACACGGCAGCAACATCCAAGCCTCGTGGAAGTATCATCTCCCGAAAGACTATCAAGAACACCAAAACCAAGCAAGCTTAGACCATCCTCACCTTCTTCTCACACTCTCCTTCTGTCAAAATCAAGGTTCTAACTCCTAAAACCCTGCTTGATTAAGATTATGGAAACTAAACATGTGTTAAATAAAGCACATGTGATTAACCCTTTTGGTTAAAACAAAGTTCTTATAGAAACATATACAAAATCAAACCTATTTTTCAGAACAAAAAGAAAGGTTTTAAGAATCTGAAAAAAATAAAACAAATCTTAAAAATCAAAGATTTAGCAAGAAATTATCAACAAAAGGGTTAAAACTCTAGTTATAGTTTGTTAAATTAATTCTGCATATTAAATAACTGCGATTGTGGGAACAAATATTAAAAATATATTTAGAATATTAGGAAATAGAACTCTGCAAAATTTGGTACCATTCCTATAAATTAGTTAATTTATATGCAATATTTAAGAATATAAAGAGAAAAATTATATTAAAAGAACCGATCCTAGTAAAGGTATAGAAAAATTATATACTGACTATTAAAAATTATAGAATCCACTGGAAAAATCTCATGACCTAACTTAAAATATTATCTGAAATATTAATTTTTAACTATTCTGTCAACTAAAAATCGAGAAAAATACTTAAATTATGAAATAAATCATGGGAAATTTATAAAAAATATGAGAATAAAAATAGAATAGTTTGTGTAAAAATTAGAATTTTTGGGCATGATCTGATATTTTTAGCAAATAAAAGTAAAATATGAAAAATTATAAAAATAACTCTGCTATGATTTAAAACATGAGAAAATTTTGAGAAACCATACGAACTATAGTTATTAATCTGACAAAATTTGACTAATTTTAGAGGCCCGAAGGTATTTCTAAAGAATTATTTGAATAATGTAAAAATAATAAGAATTAGCCTGAAAATAATTTAAATATGAAATTTTAGTATATTTTATCTAACACTAAGATACATATACTGTGAAAATTTCGGAATTTATACTAAAACCTAACTTATGAAATAAATTCTTCAATCTGAGGTACTAAAAATGTTAAAGAAAAATACATTTTCTAAACTATAAATATTTTTCTTGTTTATAGGTTACCATTTGGAGTAAAGGTGAGTTTCATGGCCCATTTTGTTTTATAAAGTTTTGGGGAAAAAGCATACTATTTGATGCATTATTTTCTGAAATTTATGTTACAACCATTAATTCGGATGTGGAACCGTTAGATAATATTGGTAGCGCTACTTAGGAAAATATTTCCTGCACCAATAGGATGAGTATTGTGATGCTATATTATCTGATTTATGAAATGTGTTATGACAGATATGAATGATCTGATTGTTATGTAAGGTTTGGTTGTATATAATGCATCAATATTACATGTTTGATAAACCTGTGAAGCTCACCAACTTTATGTTGACTGTTTTGGGTATGCTTTTTCAGGAATTCACCATGACTAACAGCTTAATGTTCTCCTTTGATGTTTATAATGGCTGGGGAGAGGTTGTGGGAAAAGTTTGTGTTAACCTGACAGTGAACTTATATGATCTCAGTGTTTCGGTGGATGCACACTTCCATCGTCTCTGAAGATGTTGCTGTTAGGATGTTAATGTAATAGGGTTATGTTAGTTCAAATTTTGACTATCATGAATTGATGTAATCCTAATTCCTATATTAATAATCTTGTTATGTTATGTGTTATTACATATATTTAATATGCCTTATCGTGGAATATATGTTTATGTGATATTTGGTAAAAATTGTATATCAATGAGTTCTGAGCAAACAGGTCACACCCTAAGCATTTCACGCTTCCGCCGGGATGTGACATCCTCACTCTCTCTCTCTCTCTCTCTCTCTCTCTTTAAAATGACATACATACACACACACAAATAGGAACGACCAATGTGCGTAATCGATGGTACATGGACGAGCACAACAGCTGGCAACTATCATGCCGACTAAAACAGCCACCACCTTCTTGAAGCATTGGTATCTTTATTTGTATTCCTCTCCCTCTCTCGCTCTCTCTCTCTCTCTCTCACCCTCTAAGAAGATGTATATATAAAAAATCATCAGCATCATACGCTAAACATGCAAAGTCAAATTAAAAGTTTAGTGGCCAAAACATGAATGAAAAATTCTTTATTCATTTGTCATGGCTATTAATTATAGAGTAATGCCAATCAGAACACCATCAAACGATGAAATGCCTTAAATTGCAAATGGTATCATAATTAATAGTAATAATTAACAAAAGAGTTGGAAATAAGTGACTTGATAAGCGATGAAGATGAGGTATGAAAGCAGAGAGTGGCAGAAACAATGAGTAACGAGGAGGGGGAGGGTTTTTTGGCATGTGTGAATGATAACATATAAACCTCTTAAGTTCATTTTATCTTTTTTCATGTTCTGTGAAAATGAAATTACTCATATGATCTTATAGTACAACATAATATATCAAAACACTCTTTTGACCCAAAGCCATTTAATTTTGTTTAATCTTGAGGATTTAATTTTGTTTAATCTTGATGAGGAAAGAAGCCTATTTTAGAAGCTTGCTTTTAGAAGACATGTAAATACGCTATTCAAGTATCTTAGCCTACAAGATCTTGACATTTCACGATTGTGTGATTTACATGATTGGCGTGTTTTGTGTTTTCGACTTTTCACGAGATAAAGCAAAATTTTAATTTTTTACAATTCCCAAAAGTGAAAATGACTTGTAAAGTGTGAAAGTAGAAAAGACACAACTATAAGAATTTGAAGGTACAAGAGTCGAAATCACATAATCTCAATTGTGCAATGAATCTCACTTGTTTAACGGTCTATTTACTTGAAATCATGTATTAAAAACATATAAGGGCATATGGTAACCGTCCGGATGAAGAAATCGGGAAGGAGTTGTCTCGAGTCATACCGTCTAGCTACCCAAAAAACTATAGCACGCCAATTTGTTTTTTTATAATTACATGAATTTAAGTGGCTATTTTCATATATTAGGTCCGTGTGATCATCCTAACGAGTTTACCTATAGAGTTTATAAGTAACACGCCAATTAGTTTTTTATAATTAATAAAAATGGACCTCAACACCATCCGTAATAGTGGATATGAAAACCAAAAGTATGTTAAAAATCACAAGAATCACATAATTTACTTATACATAATGTATAAAAGATAATCATAAGTGGTGGGAGAGATCAACAATAGCGGTTACATAACCAACTTCTAACAATAGATGCAAAATGCATTATACGGATCTCGGAGTTCTTAACATATTATTGGTTTTGAAACAAAGTCTTCTGTGTATACGTGTGTGTACACGCACGCAACGACCAATGAGCATTCAGCTTGATATTTTGTGTTGGCTTGACTAAATGCTAACCTCTGCATCTTATAAGAAGATTCTTCTTTCAAATGTATGAAACCGTTGAGTTAAAACTAACAAACTTTGACATTTGGAAATAAAAAATTAAAGATACAAAATACAAAATGGCTACGTAACATATGACGCAAGGGTTTCAAGAAGCTGTTTTCAGGTGCAATGCCGTCCAAAACGCACAAGATGACATGGGTGTCTAGAACGATTCACACAAAAATCTGATAATTAAATAAACATCTAAAACATTTTTCTAAGAAGAAACCATAATGTTTTTAAAACCAGACTTGATGTTATGTTGGACCGGGAACCATCTAAAGAGTGCGACTGGATGTACTCGAACTAACTAGTCGGTACATGTCGAGCATGTGAAACAGTCTGGGTGCTTAGACCGAATTTTATTATTATTTCCTTTCAATGAATGATTTGTATGTTACTTATTTTTTGTGAACGTCAGATTAGTGATTAAAAATTAGTAATAATTTGTTAATGTTAAGATATGAACCTTGAACGTTTAAAAAAGGCAAAATCTCTCACCAACTTTATATATTAAGTCTTAATTTATTATTAAAGCAAAAAAGAAATAGTTTTATATCACGATTTAAGTTAGCTATCTATAATTTTAATTTTTGAATATTAATAATATTTTTTTGTTTTTTATACCGGCCAACCGTTAAACGGATACAATACAATTAAGAAAAGGATATAATTAAACAAATCTCAAGACTAACATTATTAACATTTGCTAGTTATAATTAGAGTTAATTACATAGATAGTCCTTGTGGTTTTTGACAAATAACAAGTTTGGATGTTAACATTAACTTCTGTTAACTTTTCTGTTAAGTTTGAATAAAATGACAAAAATACCCCTTAACAAACTATTTTATAATTCATATCAAAATATTAAATTACCAAGGACTATTTCTGTAAGGGTTAACTTTTTAAAATAGTAATAAAGTTTTAGGATTGTTTTAATTAAATCACTAATAAAGTTTTTTGTTTCAATCAAGTCACTCGTAAAATTTTTGTGTCAATCACCATCATTAAAGTTTCAGTATTGTTCTAATTAGGTCATTCATAAGTTGTAAAAATTTTTAAAAAAAATTGAAATTTTAAAAAAACTTAACAATATTTATTAAAAAACTAAATTATTTACAAAAAATTGTGAATTATTTAAAACAATTAAAAAATATGAGTGACCTGATTATAACACTTTTAAAACTTTAATGACCTAATTGGAACAAATAAAAATATTAGTGACTCAACTAAAACACTCTTAAAACTTTAGTGACCTTATTAGAACATATAAAAATATGAGTGACCTAATTGAAACACTATTAAAATTTGCTTACTATTCTGTGAAGTTTTCTCTTTCTGTAACTATTTTAAGAGAATAAATCTTTGTTTCTCTCCGGTCTCACCTTTAAACCTTTCTGGCGCCGGCTCCTTCAATCTCAGTCACCAGCGGTTCTAGCCACCACCACAACTGCCGACGAAACCTGAAATAGTTGTTGTCGATGATTCCACCCACCCACCGTAACCATGATCGCCACCTCCTCCTCCCAAAACCCATTGGTGCCAGAGATTCCATCACCCGACGTTCCGACCACTATAATCAAACACCACCATTACCACCATCATCACAGTCAAACGCTAAACCATTCCCCTATTCTTCTATCTACAACTCGCTTAGATCTGAGTAGATCAAACTGGCAGGAACCATAACACTAAGTTGGGGGTATTTTTCGGTCAACATGTAACAACTTGGATCATATTCAACAAAATCAAACATCGTCTTCGCTTGGTTGGACTAGATTTAGAGATCTGAGATGTGGAAAATAGGTGTTGTTGAAAACCCTAAACCTTGAATTTCTATTGAAAAGGAGAGAAGATGAAAGCACAAGGCGTGTCAAGTATAAAGAATGTGGTCTTCACTGGTGGTTGAAATGATGGTGTGGTCGGGGTGCGATAAAAGGGGGCGGTGATGGTGGGTTGGATGGAAACGACGAATATGCCCTTAAACATAACTAAATAACTAATGAATGTTAATAATAATACCCAACCTTGTTACTTCATACCTTTAATATCCAAACCTGTAATTTTCTAAAAACCATAAAGGCTATTTATGTAATTAACTATTATAATAATGATTAATATAAGAGTTAATTACATAGATGGTCCCTGTGGTTTTGGCAAAATAACAAGTTTGGCATGTCAGATCACTGTGTCTTATCGTGTCGTGTCTTACCTATTATGTCAGCCCTAGCCTTACCTCTACTTGTCGCCCCGACCCCTAAAACCCAAACCTGCCAATAACCATGCTCGTTGCCATTGTTGACAATTGACAGACTTCCGCTGACTGCACCTGCCAACAAACGACCGTCTCCACCATCTACGCCTGCAACCAACTACCAATCATCGTCACCAACCGCGTTGGTTCAGGACACGCTCGACAGTGACTGTCGGTTTTTTACGGCGAGCGTGGTCGGTTGGTGGCGGTTGTGGGGTAGTGTTAGTTTACGGCAACATGCACGGTTGGTGGTTGTGGACGATTGTTCGCGGCGGCGGCAGTCGGTAGTATGTAGCGACGGTGATCAGTGGTCATGGAGGTGGTGGCGGTTTGCAATTGGTGATAAATTACAATTACTTTATACGTGTTTTGTTACTAAAAATGCATTTGGAATTTAAATTCCTTTTATATTCCCTTGAATTACAAATTCTTTGGAAAATACTAGATTCCAAATACAATTACTTTTAATTCAAATTCTAATTTAATTCTAATTTTAATTTTAATAAATTCTCCAAACCAAATGCCCCTAAACTTTAAAATCAACTTTAAAAAAAAGAGTTGCATTCTTTAGGAATCTTACTAATCTGAAAGAAGTCGGTCATAAATTCCATAACATCCAAGTGTAAGTGAAAGAAGAGGCATGTTTTTAGGAATCTGATTCTAGATGCTTTTTGTTTGACGAGTAAGTTGTAAAATTCTCTTTTTTACATTTGATTCTTCCCTTGAGTTCCTATAGACCTTCGTTGATCAAATCTTCCCATGAAACTTTCTAGGCTCAATTCTTGTTTCATTTTCAAAGCTAGCTTTTATTCCAAACATGCATAGGGACTTTCATTTCTTGATGGAAAATGACTTTTCTAAACAAGTTGGTGTTGATGTTAGCGATTATGAAGACGCCAACGAAGACAGAGAAACACTTGTTACATATTCTTTTGTTCTTATTTAGAGCATTAACAGATTATAACATTAGAAGCACTAGATACAAACAATGCTCCAACCGTTAATCAACAAGTGAGGAAGATGCAAGTCTTCCACAAAATAAGATATTGGTTTTGTCATTGTTTAGCAAGCAAACAATATATTTTAGGACCACCGATGTACCACAACTACCCGTGGCATTAAAGGTCTATGTAATCTGACCCGTTAAAGACGTTGCACATGGTCAGGGGTGTTGAATGGGTCATGTTTGTGGGTTGGCAGGTCCAACCCGAACCCAAAATCATGTCAAAATATGTAAACCCGAACATGACATGGAAGTTTGCGGCTTGACACGAATACACCCCGTTCAACCTGGTATTTTTAAAGTTTGTATGTTTTTTGCATATTAATACTTTAAAGTAGCTAGAATATAAAAAAATTAAAAATATATACTATAATTACATTTTAGGTATGAAATCTTATTTCAATTTCTTTTAGTTTTATAATATGGAAATAAAACACCAAATAAATTTAATATGTGACATAAAACAAATATAAAATAATAATGGGTTAAACATGTCAATCCGTCAACCCATTGGGTTGACCCGAACAAAACTCGCCTAGCTAAACGGGTAGTGGGTTCGACCTGATACTGACTCAAACTCATTTATACTAAACCCAAACTTGTAAATTTTATTTTTAATTTAGGTCGTGTTTCGTGTCAGGTCACAAATTTACACCCCTGCGCACTGCTTCGTTGGGGTTTAAAGACGGTGGGGCAGGGAAGGGTTAAACCATTTTCTCGAGTCGGAGAGGGGAAGAAAATGGTTGAGATGATTGATACATAAAGTGAATGGTTATAAAGTACATCACATGGCTCTAGAGTTACGACACCAATTTATAATATTGACAATTTACTATTACTTCATAGGTATAGTCGATGGCCACACCTCCACCCTTTAAAACATATTTATGTTGATAATTAAAAAAATATATTCTTTCATATATATAGTTTTAGTTTATTTTAATTCTTTTCTTCTTGCTTATATAAAAAGCTTCAAGAATTATACATTATCTAATGGTTAGCGTCATATGTCGTGAACCTTACGACTTTGGTTTGATTTGTTCTCCGCTAATATAATTGTCCGACCCATCGACACAATAACTGTCGACATGGATTTATATAAATTTTGCTAAAAACCCATGTTGTATTGAAAATTTTGTATGTTTTAGGGCATCGGGTGACGGTAACGTACTAACATAGTAATAATGAAACCGATATCAAGTGAAAAACATAAATACCCGAATATAATCTTACTATTATAATATACAAACTTTTTTTGTGCCACATGTCATTTTTAAGGCCATCTTTAACCTTTTTTTCTTTTCCACCTGTAGGGTTGTACGAACCGAACGAACACGAACGAGTCCTTGTTCGTGTTTGTTCATTAAGAAAATAAGTTGTTCATGAACTGTTCACGAATGCTTACCGAACGAGATTTATTGTTCGTGTTTGTTCATTAAGGAAATGAATTTGTTTAATGAATTGTTCACGAAAATAAACGAACACAAATGAAGAAAGCGAACGCATACAAATATTTATAAACATTAATGAACGCAAACAAAATTTACTAAAACAAACAAATATAAACCATCATATATTGACTTTATAATTAGAATCACAAACATTATGTAATTTCTACCAAATATAAATAAGTATTTAACGTAATTATCTCAAACATAACTTTTAAATGAATGAATACAAAAGAACGTTAATAAATACATTATCGAACGTTCATGAACATATATAAATGAACGAACACAACCTATGTTCATGTTCGTTCGTTTAACTAAACAAATGACATTTTCTTCTTCGTGTTCGTTTATTTATTAAACGAACGAGCATAAACGAATTTCCCGCCGAACGGCTCACGAACTGTTCGCTGAATCAAGACGCTACAACTTCATACTTTCATATGTTAGTAGTTTTATATGTAATATTGATCGTCAAAATCAAGACGCTACAACTTCGTACTTTTATTTTACATGCTTAACCATGTCTATCTTATCGTCGTAACAAATGAAGTTTAGAAGTACCGTATCGTGCGAACTTAATCTCTAGTTTTAGTTATTTCCTAAGAGCATTCACAACCCATTGCTCATCATTATCCATATAATTACACTAAAAATCACTATTTTTTATCTATTCTTTTTAATTAAATAATACTTTTTATATATTTATCATTATTTTTTTTCTCCATCAACTCACAAACATTTAACATATATTAAAAATCATAAGGGTTTAAACAGTGTTTCTAAAAAATATATATTAAACAATAAATTTTCTCTATCATTTACTCACAACCACTTAGAGCATTCACATCCCGGTTTTTATAATTATATTAAAAACCACTACTTTTCCTCGTTGCTTTCAATTAATTAATGTTTTTTTATATCTTTCATTATTTTTTCTCTTTCCTCCATTCAAGATCAATTTTAAACATATTAAAAAAATTATAAGAGTTAAACAGTAAATTATTAAATTTACAAATGAATATTAATATTTTCTCTGTACTCCACTCACGACCAATCAAAACCATATCATATAATTTAAAGATTGTACTCACATAATTTTAAAAAACGAAGAATGTTCTTATAATCATACCATATTTAAATACACTCAAATCAATTTAGTGAATAGGTTAGTGAATGTCAATGAGCACTAGATCAACTGGTTTAGGAGGAGACATCCTATGAATTTCCAAAGTGGAGGTAATGAGTTGGAGTTTCACTAGGTGCAATATGCTCCAAGTTGGTCAAGGGTTTTTTCACAGTGGGTCTTTGGGTGGTGGATTTCCCTTGGAATGGTGGGCGAGTCGGGTCACCAGCGCTGTCTGTGTTCGCAGGCGTGGGTGGCATTTCGCCAATGGGTTTATCCCGATGATCGGGCTTAAAAATAGGTTAGTGAATAACTTCCCAAGAAATATAATTTATAAACATAGATTTACGTTGATGATTCATGATTCTCTAGAAACACCAATTTGTCATCACCTATACAAGATATTTTGTGCTCCTAGAAGCTCCATCGTATCTGATTCAATCAAATCTGGAAGCCGGTAACACCAAAGCTGGAACACACGACAGAAACCTGTGGATTTAGCTGGTTCCCAAATTACTGCAGTACAGATTACTGTTAATTGGGGCCACGTGTCCGTCACCGCCACGTCACACCCACCGACACGTGTCAGTCAACACCCACATCAGCGTATGTAATCTTCCCACTTCGTAGTTATTTCCATTTTGCCCTTTACAACTTGGTCCCACTTGGCCCCTCCTCCATCATCTAGATCTATATATGTGTTCTTCAGGCACTCTCATCTTCAACCTCAAGTGAGATCTTGTTTTCTGCTTCAATTTTTGTTTTCTGCAATCGGTTTTTGTAATCAATCTTTAGTTTATTGAAGATGGTGGCTATTACAGTGGCTCGTACCGGCAGGCAGTTGCAACGTTATCACGGTCTTCAACGTGTAGTCGTTGGGTTAGTATCTTCTTGAATCTATCAATGATTTGTTGATTAGGGTTTTGATTTTAGGTTTGGGTGGGTGAAATTTGTGTAATTTGAAGTGGGTTTTTCCCAATTTTGGAATTGGGGAAAATTTTGATTTCTAGGGTTTTGGTGGTATAAGTGAAATTGACTAAAATTGATTGGGTTTTTTTTATTTTGTTAGCCGATTTGGTGATTTTGTAGTAATTGGTGTGTGAATTTGTGCAGATGCATACCTTACAGATTAAAGGGTAGTGTAAAGAAGTTAGGGGTAGAAGATGCACTCGAGGTGCTTGTGATAAGTGCTCAAAGAAAAGGCAAAGGAATGTTGTTTCCTAAGGTGAGTTATTTGCTTTTGATTGCAAAATGCTTCATAATATTGTTGTTTATGTGAATCTTGAAGTGTAAATTGTTACTAACTGATGATCAAATGTTTAACAGGGTGGTTGGGAGTTGGATGAAGAGATTGAAGAAGCAGCTCTACGAGAAACAATCGAAGAAGCCGGAGTATCCGGAGAAGTTGAGAGTGAATTGGGTAAATGGTGCTTTAAAAGCAAAGGGAATGATGCATACTATGAAGGTCATATGTTCCCTTTACTTGTGAAGGAAGAACTTGACCAATGGCCTGAGAAAGACATTCGTCAAAGATATTGGGTAGGTTCTAAAAGGCGAAAAGATTTTAACTTTTACAAGTTTTTCAAAAAGTTTTATGCTTACAAGTCTTTGAATATGTTCTTCAGATGAGTGCGTCTAAAGCTAAGGAATCTTGCCAGTATGGTTGGATGAAAGAAGCACTGGACTTGCTAGTGACCCGACTCGAAGTTAACCCGAAGAAGTTGGAAGATCTAACTGTTTGATTAAGGCACCCTGATTTGTAAATAGAATTGCACTTTTTGATCAGGGACAGGACCCTTAAGGATGTTGGCTCAAAACTTCTGATTATTATCAGTTACCATAAGCAGTTGCAGTTTCAAGAGCCCAAAGAAGATCAAAGATACAGTAAACCAAAAGTAGCAAAATGCAAGGTGTAAATCCCGAGCTCGTGTTACAATTTGTCCCTTTTTTCCATAGCCTTCAAGCAACCTCTGAGGTTATGGTTTTCTGTAACATGAAGACTTGAGAAACAATGCATAGAAAGATGAATCCACCCTTGCACCAAAGATGAAGAACTTTTGGTGCATCGCTACGCGTTGACTCGCGTGCTACACTTTGAATGGATCTCCTCTGTTGATTTTTTTTATGGATCTGTATCACATGGTTCATCAACAATGGAAGTTTCATTCAGTACCAAATGAATATGTTATCATGTTCTGTTGTTTTCTTGGTCATTTCATGTGTTTGTAGGCTGTTTTTAGTTCTTCAATTAAGGTTTTCTAGAACATAAGGTCAAGTAGGTAGGATCAGATGTGTAATTGTGTTAGGCATGTATATGAACTTACATTATCAATCAACCAATTAATCTTCATGAATTGATAACCATGCATTATGTATAATTGTATGTTTTTGTCTGTCGTTTACATAAACGACCACATTCATTTGATCCAACTTGAAACAATATTATACAGTTTAATGTGGAAATAATGTAAAGTTTTATACAACTTTAATCGGATGTGACAAGAGATTTGAATTATTCGTGTTGTTTAAACATATAAATTTAACACATCACGTCTAATTAAAAAGAAGAAAAGGAATAAAACATTATTTTGGAATGGGACCATTAACTGAATGTGATGTGAGGTGATTATAATTATATGTATCACCAACTACCAAAGTCGTCGCTATTGCAACGGGTCATCTATGATAGCTACTACTTATCACGATTTGCTTCCACACATAATAGTAGCCGTTAATTCATCTCCTTCCACATGATTTCTGGCCCATACACGTTAAAACAGTTGTCGTCTATTCTCGTTCGATGCGATACCATACGCTTCAAAACCGGCGATACCATACGCTGCAGAACCGGATAATGTAACCGCGTCAACTGTTATGAGGTTATGAGGCATAGGACGAAGTAAAAGTTCAGGGTCTTTTTCCATGATTTCTTTTCAAGCTAACACGTCCCGTTTTAATTTTCTTTTTCTTTTTTTAGCAAACTGACTTGATTGGTATTTTTTTTATTTGTGATGGAATCGAACATTTTTACTAATTTCAGACCCCAACTTAAAATTTATAGTCGTATTCTAGTTCTTTTATTGTTATCGTATTGGCTTAAAGGATTACAGATACTATAAATTAGTTGTATTCTCGTATATAAATACTAAAAGAATAATGACTAAACGTGACGCCTCTTCCCAATCACAAACCGTCGTGAGCTGCTGTTCTCCTCCAGCTTCATCGTGCTCAAAACTACAACCACATCACCAATCACTCTAAACTTTAATAGATTTATTCGATAGAGCCTTCCGAAAAAGATTCATGTAATTGAAGTACTCCAATATCTAAACACCCTCCAATTATAAATCAACACCCCAGAATTCTATGTGGGTCGTATAGTCTAATATGTGTCGTATAGAGGGGTCATATAACCTTATATGGAGCGTATAACCACTTTGACAGCGCTTGGATTTTTTTCTCATAGTTAGTGTCGAATTTTGATTTATGCGTCGAATAGGCATATATGTGTTATATAGGGGGTAGGGCGTATAGCCCTTTGACAGCCCCCATGATTTTTCTCGTTTTCAATATATCTTCGACCTTATACTAGGTGTATAGGAGGGCGTCGATTTATAATAGTGGGTGCCTTAATATTATGACCCGACAGAAACCTTTTAACAAACACGTTAATAACGAAATAAAACTAAGTGAGCAAGTCCATGAACTAAAGGCACGCGAAGTGGTTGATAAAAGATCTTTTAATATAGTTGAGGGAATGCATGTCCAAACGAAACACAATAAAAACAAAGATCAATTGGTAATTTTAAAATATCACGTCTATAAGATAAGAATACTCTTAAATCAAAACAGAAAATGACGTATTCTTTATCTTTACGCTTTTAAAAACAAGATTAAAAAACTAAATTAATTTAATCTTTATCTTTTCATTTCGTCGTTGCTCATCTTTTCATCTTCAACAATTTAGAAAAATAAAAAATCCAAATAACACCAAATTATATAAGGGTCGTTGTTGTATATAGATTATAGACAGACCCGTTTACTACATTTAGGCTGTGTTTGTTTTTTTACCAAAACATCTTCCCCACCTCTTCATCTGCGCGCACGCAGACGCGGAAAGAGGTTTTGAGTGCGCAGAGTGTTTGTTTTTCGGAAGACGTTTCATTAAAAAACGTCTGCAGGAGGTCTGCATGGAGAAGATGTGGACCTATGTCTTCTGAGATCTTCTAATCTCTTCTCACCTCCCCCACCCCCCACCTCCCCCATCGGCCGCCCCACCTCCCCCCACCGGTCGGACCACCGCCGCCCCACCACCCCCACGGCCGGACCACCGCCGCCCCACCACCCCCACCGGTTGGACCATCGCCGCCCCACACTCATCGGAGTTTCTCGTAGATCATCAACCTTCGATCTATCCTCTTCACTCTTCTCCTCCTGAGGCTTCAATCTCTCCTGATTCCCCACCGGTCGGCCCTTTTGCTTACGCTGTTTCCGGCCGACTCGAGCCGGTGGTGCCGCCGGTTCGAACTTCTTCTCCTTTTTGACGATGTCGTTCTTCCGGTCACCGGAGTTGTTTTGCCGGTTCAAACCGCCGGGGGTTCCTTGACCCATGATGGATTTATCGTATTTTAGATGAAAATCGAAATGGAAAAAATAGGTTTAATCTAATTACAGAATATTTTTTACCATTCTGCAGATGTTAAAAACAAACAGTCTTTTTCTTGCAGACTGCAGACGTTTGGTCCACCTCTTCTGCTGCAGATGTCTGCAGATGTGGTCCGCAAACTGCAGACATTTTCTTGCAGAAAAAACAAACAGCACCTTATTCACTACTCTCCACCCCATGACGGGTTCAAGTGTCACGTTTTATTTGTTTAATTTGGTTATTTTCAGTAGCTTTATACCTATGCTTATTTTTTTTTTAATGTTGGTGGAAGTTTACGTGTCTATGTCTCGGTTAGTAGGGAGTGTACTCCATGAACTTCACTTATTAAGGAAGTAAATGAGAAGAAAAAAGGCATTGAGTTTTAGAATGAAGAATCTACGTGATTTATTTATGAGTTAAATTGATTTTGTTTTTACTGGTTCAATTTAGGTATTTCGGACAGTGTTTTTAAATATAATTTTTTAATCGAGATGGTGCATGTGTATCTTCGGTTGGATCTCACAACCCTAACCTTATGTTTTGATGGTGAGACTGTATCCAAACCGAGTCATAAACCTATCCGTTCAATGTGATTTCAATTTTAATATTTACCCCAACCCAGGTTTAAATTAGTCGTGGTAAGTGTACCCCTGTACTCTTACTCAATATACCCCCTCCAACTTGAATACATGCGTATACAATATCTTGTACAGACTTATACATGCTCAAACCAATCATATACGGGTACATGCGCTTAGACAAGTGTGTACATACTATATGTCGCAACTTTGTTTTTTCGAGTTTTGATATGACTCATCAATATCAAAATTTTAAACGGTGTAATTAAAACATAAATTAAACCTGGAAAGATGTCTAAACAGGTTTTCGACCTCCAAAATGCAATACTCTTTCAACTACTCTCTCCCTCTCCCCTCCTCTCTCTCTCTCTCTCTCTCTCTCTCTCTCTCTTTCCCTCTCTCCCTGTCTCCCTCCCTTTCTCTCCCTCTCTCTTTCTTTTTCATTTTCTCTCGCTCTTCTCTCCCCTTTCTCTCCCCTCTCCCCCTTCCCTCTCTCCCTCTCTCTCCCCATGTTCTCTCTCTCTCCCTTCTCCCCCTTCTCTCTCTCTCCCCTAACTCTCTCTGTCTCCCTCTCTCTCTCCCCCCTAACTCTCTATGTCCCCCTCTCTCTCTCTCTATCTCTCTCTATCTCTCTCTCTACTTCTCTTTATCTCTCTCCTTCTCTCTCTCTCTCTATCTCTCTCACACAAAGGCCAAAGGCCATTCACACCGACATGTCAACACCCCCATGGGGTTCATTGTGGTGAGGCTAACAGTGTTAGGGGTTGTTTGATTACACTAACTCGGTAAGATCTGACTAAGTCAGAAGCTAACCAGTTAGAAGTTCTAACTGGGTATGTATCTGACTGAAACTTGACTGTTTGATTCAGTATCTGACTAGAACCAAATCAATTCAATATCTAAGTAACAAACCCACCGGAGTCACACCACTGGTCGGAACCACCACAATCACCACTATCACCGTACACATTCCGACCACCACCGCAATCCACCGTACACAAAGGCGGTGGCAAAGGCCGTGCCTGCAGATCGCAAGGTCGAAGCCGAAGGCGGGGGCGGGGGCCTGCGGGTCACGAGGGGGCGCGAGTCAGCTGGTCAGCAATTTTTTTTCAAGGTTTGGGTCAGCAATAGAGACTCGGTTAGCCGGGCCCAAAGCCGAAATCAAACAGGCTGACCCGCTGACCGAGTCAGCCGGTCAGCCGGGTCAGCCCGGTCAGCGGGTCAGCCGGGTCAGCCCAAAAACAAACAGCCCCTTACTGTGTTAGTTTTGTACGAACAAGTTTCACAAAGTCCTTCAAGATATCTGTAACAAAGATCCATCCACCCCAACATATCGATTTTAAAATTAGTTGAAATCGAGTCAAAGAAAGTCTAAATCACATCGACACAAAACCAGTTCTGATAAGAAACCATTTGATAAATGGCAAAAAAACTGGATCCGATTCAACCGAATTCTACAGATAGTATCTCAAAGTGATTTCAAACCGACAAATCAATTTGATTTTATACCGTTTTCATCGAATCATAATCCGGTTCAAATGCAGACCTATAGTAAGATTTCAACTTGCATGGGCTGGATAGCAAATTTTATAAAGGTTTCAAAACAAGTGGGCGCTTGTTCACAAAATTTATGAAGCTTTCAAAACAAGTGGGGCCTGGTCTAGTTCTAAGCACGTTCCAAGTGGCACCGCCAGAACTTAGAAGCTTCTTATCACTTTGGGCCCATTATCTTCTGGCCCAATATCTTTTGGCCCAATACGTCCTTCTAGGCTTTCGCTTAAGCCCTACGGTAAAACGGTTGGTCCACCTGAAAAATCCAACACCAATACCACACCAAACTCACCACATTTTTAACTACGTACATTATATTATACACTTAATACTTAAAGTTGAAGGTCGGTGAGGTTATTAATTTTTTATTCTTACTCAACTGATGTTTTATAGTTTATCTTTCAATATTATTTACCTATCCTCCCGGGTTCAAGTCCTGCGACATGCAACTTGATGTTTTTGGTTTTCCTTTTTTTTTCTTTTTTTCCTTTTACTCTTTTGATGTTTCTTTTTTTTCAGTCATTTTTATTTTACTTGAGCGATAGCCATTTCAACGTTAGGTTTTATTTACATCGCAACGTACTAGACATAATACTCTTTTATATTTATATTAAATCGTCCCAAATTCACACGTGTACGTGGTTTGAAAACGCGTCGCATCACGCGAGTTGAAATTTTTTTAAGAGAGAATTGCTTTACGTTTAAACGTTCATTTAGTTCGAAAACGAGTTGGGAGATTGTAATCCATACTTTATCATGCCGCATAAGGTGTCCTTGTAAGTGTTTTTTTATTTATGTTTAGAGTATGTCTATGTTTCGATATAAATTTTATTTAAAAAAATAGTCGGGTCTAATATTCATTCAACATATAAATTCGAGTTAATTTACGTTTTGCGTAAATTTAGTTTGAAATGAATTGAGTTGATTGTAATTTACGTCCGCGGCAACGCGCAGGGTATAAAATCTAGTTATTTCTTATTTAGCTACTCTTTGACGTAAAATATTATTATAACCACATTGGGTTTCTAAAGCTAGGTCGAGCTCGGTTCATCTTTTTTTCTTATTTATTTAATCCTTTTATTTATCATTATAAGTTATATATAACTTAATATAATCACTTTGGTTATCCACTTGACACCTATCGTAATGACAAACGACTCGTCTCGTCGTGACCATTCTCAAAACTTCTGTTGCTTCATTCCCGCAAGGGTAGAGAACCCGGGTTGCGGTCTCGGCTGTGCTACCTGAGGCTCTGGAGATATCGGAATAGGAGAGCACTCATCTTGGGGTGGGCTTACTACTTAGATGTTTTCAGCAGTTATCCGCCCCGCACTTGGCAACCCAAGTGTTTACTACTTTACCATAGGCACGATAACTGATACACCAGAGGTGCGTCTTTCCCGGTCCTTTTATACTAGGAAAGGTCCTCTCAATGCTCTAACGCCCACACTGGATATAGTACGAATTGTCTCACGACGATCTGAATCCAACTCACGTACCGCTTTAATGGGCGAACAGCCCAACCCTTGGAACATACTACAGCCCCAGGTAGCGAAGAGCTATCGAGGCGCCGAACCTTCCCAGAATTTTATATATGATAATAATTATTACGTAAGAATATATTTTATAAATTAAATGAAATTATATAAATAACCGGTAATCTAGCTTGTAAACCTAATAGAGTTGAGTAAAACTTGAGCTTGAACTTAAGTTCGACTCAAATCAAATTTTTAGTGAAGAGATTTCTAATATGTCGTTATGTACTTCCTTTTAAACTAATGAAATATATATTTGGTACACTAGTAGTTTCTTTTTCTTTTTAAAAAATACAATTGTATGATCATGCTTCGAATGATAAATGTTATTTTAATCGACCACATTATCATTTTCTAGTCAGGATCGCACCCCCAACATTCTCAGGAGAAAATTCATAACCTGAAAACTCACTAGCTCAACTCATAACTTAGGGGCACAATTAATTTTATATTATATGTATATTTTAAAAAAATATATTTATAAACTATAACCCAATCAAAGACTTAATTGAATTATGTTTTAAACCAAATTTAATTTCTTTGGTTATTTTATTGACCGATTACTCAGTTAGAAGCCTTTTTTTTAGGAAAAAAAATACGTAATCTCATGGGCTATGATTCATTATCTATGATTCATTATTATTTGTTTAATTAGTTATTTAGATGGTCAATTGAGCAGCCCAAAAAATAGATAAATTAAATAAAATATATAAAGCAAAATATTCAATGCTAGGAAAGCTTCACGAGTTATGTGCAGAAATAAGTTTTTCAAAGTTGTAATTATTAAAATCTTACCTACAATCCACGATGTCTCAAAAAAAGACTTAGCGGATTGACGATGATAGCTATAGAAAGCGAAATATTAGAGGCTATAAACTACAAATGTGTGATAAACCAAATTGCTATAAAAAATGCTAGGAGTGCTTCACGAGTTATCGGTTTACTATTACAGTATGTCATTGTAATAATATGATTCTGCTATGTTTATTGTGAAACGTTTGTTTTCGTTAAAAAAATTAGCTTATATAATTTTATTTGTTAGGGCCAAAGGATCTTTTTTTCCGGCTCGTCCAGGGCACTAAAATCCTCAGGACCGGCCCGGGTTATTGGATTGTAGTGGTGGTGTTTGTATGTTTTTGTTTGTGATCATGTTGATAGAGCGATTGAAATTTATTTGAGCTGTTGAAGAGATGTACAGTGATATTTATTTAGTTATATGTGCGTATGTGTTGGGATTAGTTAGTTTTGTAGCTATAATTGGTTGGTTAGTTGATAAATTTAGTTTGTAGTTTTAAGTTTGAGTTGTATAACACTGAGGTAGCGTTTGGTTTACGAAATTTGTTGGAATTTGAATTTGAATTGTAATCCGAATGAATTGTATTTGGAATTCAATATTTTCCAAAAGATTTGGAATTTAAAAGAATTGGAATCTATAAATGGAATTTACATTCTAAATGCATATCTAGTGACAAAACACTTATAAAGGAATTAGAATTTATCACCCGTTACAAACCACTACCATCTCAATGACCACCGATCATTGTCGTTACATACCACTGACCGCCGTCGTCATCGCGAACAATCGACCGCAACCACCAACCGCACCTGTTGCCGCGAAAACCGACTGTACCCCACTGCCGCAGCCACCGACCGATAACGCCCGTCGTCGGCGGGGGCGGCGAAGGTTGGGCTCATCGGTAGTCGAGGGCGGTGATGGTCGAGTTTGCCGGTGGTTGGGGACGGGGGTCGGAGGACAACGACGGCGGTCGGTGGTCAGGGTCACACAGCGGTGCTCGGTGCTCGGCGGTGGGGGGTGGACAACGGCGGTTGGCGGTCGGGGGCGGGGTTGGCAGACGACGACGGCGGTCGGCGGTCGGGGGCAGGGGCGGGGTCGGCGGATGACGGTGGCGTTTGGCGGTCGGGAGCGGCGGCGGTCGGGGTCAGGGGCGAACATCGGTTAAATTTCACTGAATTTCATTAAATTTCTGCATACCAAACGCCCTTAAGGTTGTATATATAGATATGGATGGATGTATTTTAGGCTTATTGGTTCCCAAAGAATTCAAGTTCAATAAACCAAAACTTTTTGATGCCAATGTTTATGCATGTACAAGATGGCCATTGTGAACAAATCAATGATTTTGTTACAAAAACAACAAAATTCAAACAATGGTACAAATTTAATGAATAACTGCAGTTTGCGTAAGGGCACATTTGGGTTTAGCTAATTGTAGCTTGTACTTCACTAAAAGCTTACTAAAAGTGATCATATTTATATTGATAAAAGTCTTTTCCCCGAACATTCGATTACATTTGGTTAGCTTATCACACTTTCTAAATCTAGCATTGTTAATCTCACTTTGGATGTTCATTTTCTTCTTATGCTTTACTTCAAATACAGTTTTCTGTTTGTTCCTAGATTGTGTGATGAGACAAATGCGTTGGTCTATTTTTCTAACACTTCTTGCACATGGAGTGAGTTATTGGTGAATTGCTCAAAGGTTTATGCATTTTATTTCAATAAACTGGATTCTAGTCCTAATGTTTCAATTTTCATTTTCCAATGTCAAATTCCCTTTGTAATGTTGTAGTTAATGGTCGTATTCAGCTTAATAGACTTGAGCATTTACCGCATTACAAACTGGAAAATCTTATTATGTTTTCTCATTCACATTGTGATCAAATTGAATACTACTGTGATATTGTTCCAAAGCTAGGAAAAATCATGTTAATTTTCATGAGTCATAAAGAAACCTCTAAAATACTGAATCTTGTCACCTTGATATTTCGAGACCTTGTAAAACTTCTACCTACGATGGACAAAATATCTTCTCACTATTGTAGATGAGTTGAGTCAAACCGCTTGCACTTGTCTCTTGACTACTAAAAGCAATGATTTTCCTGTTGAGATGAATGAAACTCAATTTGGAACAAAAGTAATATGTGCTAGATTTGATAATGCTACTAACTTGGAACAGAAAACTTCTACACTAGTCCCTGTTTTGTAGGAATTCACCGTCACGACGGGGTGGTGGAAAGAAAGCCTAAACATCTTTTAGAAACTATTGGAAAGTTTCATTCGTAATCAGAAACTTCATCTTTTTTACTCAGTAGAGACTGTTTTAAATACACATCTTAACAATATTTTTCCTACTAAACCTTCCTGGTGGGAAAAATATTCCTCATGAAGTCTTTGGCAAACCACCTTATGATCATCACATAAGTTTTGCTTTTCTACGTTATGCTTCTAATTCTAAACTAGAACAGTTTTAAGCAAGAGCTCTTCCTTAAATACACATCTTGTACAATCTGAACTACATATTCCTCCTGTTACCTGTTGCTCATCAATCATCATGGCCTCATGTTGTACCATGGTATTCGAATCATGTTTGCCTACTATATCTCCTAACTTTTTCTTAAATTGTTGTTCCCATACTATCACCAATGCTTATTCTGCTACTACGCACGACACATATAAGTATCATTGATTTGTGCATGCAGAATCAGCAATTTCTAAGGAATGTTGCTATGATATAAGAACCTATTTGTTATAAATAGCTTGCTACTCATCCAGCTTGGCAAGAGGCTATGCAGAAACTTACAGCTTTAGAAGCTAAGCATGCTTGGGAAATAATGGATCATCCTAAAGGTAAGAAGGCTATCAAATGTAAATGGGTATACAAGGTCAAGTATAATGTTGATGGTATCATTAGAAGATGTAAAGTGAGATTAGTTGTTCGTAGTCATGCTTAAAGGTCCAGAATTGATTCAAAGTGCTTCGCCTGTAAATGATACAAGTTGAGTACTTCAATTTACGGTGAAGTAGTTTAGGTTGAATTAGTTTCGTGAATTAGAAAATTAGGCTTCTAACTTATTTGTCTCATTAACAGCTAGCTCAAACCCATTGATGAGACTGAAAACGATTATCATGAAAGTTTATTTATATGTTGTTATGAATTCTGGTTGTGTTATGCTGTAGCAGAAACTAGTTGCTTTGCTTTCTGGGTCTTTTAATGTGAAATCTGATTGTTGTATGTATGTATTTAAGGGTTGATGAATGATCACTGATGTGACTTTCATGGTTGGTTAATTATTGAAATATACGTATTATTTCAATTCAATGTCAATTATAAAATCATATTAATTTCTTGGGTTTATTTTTATGTTTATATTTGTGTTTATTTCATATCGTCTAGGTGATTGGATGGGCTTAATTATTGGACTAAATAGTTGGGGACTAAATAGCTGGCTGGATGCAAGAGAAGTTGTTAAGATACGTTGTCGTTAGAGTGTTCATATTGTTGTGGGTCAACATATAATAAGAGAGAATCACAAGTAGCTCTGCTTCTCATCTAGGATTCAACCCCTAATTAACATCAGGCCTAAGAACTTTCTTCATTGGAGATGTTCAACACTCCTCTTTCTCATAATTCATTATTCAAACGCTTGTATAGTGCTCATCATGATCATTAGCTCATCTTCCTCTGTTAGTTTTCTCTAGGGTTCATCATGTTGACGATCATAGGTGTTCTTGAGTGATTTTTAGCTCTTGTTCATCAAGTTATTGAATGAATAATATGATTCTTAGACTTTGTCTTTTTTCTTCTGTTTCATAGTTTTAACAAATCTTATTTTTAGATTGTATTCAGTTCTGGTTGAATGTTTTTGGGTTTTGGTTTAACACAATATGATATAAGTTTCTTGACATTAATTCACTCTGGTTTTCCATCTTGTGTGTCTAAATGGGAGCATTCCCATCACTGTATGCATCATCATAAACTTCAACATTAAGGTGATGAAAACTTACTTGATACATGTGATATTTACTTCTGTTTATGGGTTAGAAAAGAAATTTAACGTTTTCCTTTTTTAGTAGGATAATGTACTTCATCCAAGCATTTAATTTCTTTATATGGAACTATTTCACAGACCCTCTAATTAAATAGTATTTTGGTTTAGTTTTAGAGATGACAAGACAATGGGCCAGGTTGCGGATCACTTTTAGAAACGGGTCGGGCCCGTTCGACCCACCATGTCAGAAGGAAATGCAACCTTTTGAATTTGCCATCCTTTAATTTATTTGAACTTAAAGAGGATTGGTAAAATTGTTAGTTATTTGCATTTATTGAAATTACGTAACTTTAAATTTTCGTGATGACATTTAGAATTATTAAATGCAGTTCTTAAAATTTAAAGTTAATTTCAAATTTACTCCATAACGTTTGACTAAAGTAACTATTTTCCTTAAAAAAATTAAAAACATCAATTTATCTTCAAAAGTTTTGTATTTTGTTTCAGTTTCACTCCAAAAATTTTATAATCTTGAATAAAGTTGAAACAACTAATAAAACTTTTGGACTGAAATTGAAATAACTTATGAAACTTTTGGAGATAAATTGATGTTTTTAATCTTTTGAAGGAGAATAGTTATTTTTAAAAACCTTAAAGAGTAAAATTGAACTTAACTTTAAAATTTATTAGTGGTTTAGTTATTTATTAAAATTTTAAAAAAAAAAGAACAACTAGTTTGGAATACTCAGAGCTGATATGAGAGGAGTGGTGTGTTACATAGATAAGCCTAAGTGAATGTGTGGCACTCATCTCCTTGAGCCCACTCACACATGAGCTACTAGCTCACAAATAGGAGTAGTGTTTCCTATGCCTGTGAGCATGTATGCACTCATACAAATACACAATAAGCAATAGATGAATTTAAAAATTGAATTTAAAATGTGTTTTTGTTGTTAAAAAAAACACATTTGGACTTATTTTCTACGGAAAAACTAAGAGCATGCTTACTGATACATTTTAAGGATTCTTTTAAGGTTTCCTTACATCATGTGTGTTCTAAACCCCAATCATTATATCAAACATCTCAAATCATTTCCATTCCACTCTATTGTTACGAAAAATTAATCAAATATTCTTTTTTAACAAGTCTTATTTAAGTTTGAAATTTTTGACAAAACTTGTTTTAAAACATAGTTGTAAAACTAATATAACAAGGGATATACTACCATAGATTAACACTACAAGAAATATTGAAAACATAGTTATTATGTTATAGATATTAGAAAATCGTGTCCTATACATCAAAATTAAGCTCTAAAGATATTCTTTTCTTGGAAGAAAAAATCCAAATGGGTCCAAGAGAAGCTGTGTCATCTTAAGTCCCTTTTGTTAGTTAATAATCACATCTAATTTACAAATGATAATTTTATGATTATATAAAGAATTATGGGATAAATTTTAGACATACAAAAATAGAAAAGACTCATCATTGTTTAATTTTTTTCTTTAAGACAACCAGATTATTAAAACTATTCCCTGTCCGTTTAAATATTTTCCTTTTGGTAGAATGAATTAAATTGTAAAGTGTATATTTATTTTTTAACACTTGTTATTAATAATCTTACCATATTTAATAAAAATCAAATCATATACTTATTTTTATGGACTAAAAGTTATTCAGCAGTGTAAAGGTGGGGAAGGAGTATTGGAAGTTTTAACCGCCTTTCAAACTGGTTTGATTGAACTCGAACTTAAATCGAACCGTGTGGTTGAAATCAGTATATAAATGGACACTTCAAAACTGGTTTCAAACGACCAATCCGGAACTAATCAGGTTGAAACTATTAGACTGTGTTATCCTTAAAGGATTTACTCATTCAATCTTTTACTATTTCACAAAAACTTGATTTCAAACCGATCTTTTCCCTTCAAAACCAGTTTCAACATTAACTGGCTTAAAAAAAATCCAATTGAGCATCTTAGTCTCAACAGAGCCCGTTTTGTAGACCTCTAACTTTATGCAACAAAGGTTAACAAACGAGAAAACTTTTTATTCACCATTCAATAAAAACATCATAAAATGTTAGCAAAATGACAAGCGCACTTTATTAAAATTTACATTATAAAAAAAAACATAAACATAGATAGAAATAAGAGAAAGTAAAGCATCCAAATTCCAACCTCAGATCTCCACAATAAAAACCAAAATAAAAAACTAAAAAAGTGAAATCTTGCAGAACAAAAGGTACACAAATATGACCGTTGCTAAACCCCCATTGCTTATTTCGACACCCCTACGCCAGGAATCCTGCATACATCTGTTTTTCAACCGTAGGTTTCACCATTTTACCCACAAATTTCACTTCACCCAACGTTTAATATCATAAAAGTTGATACATAAAACCCCAAACCCAACGGTTACCCACACAGTCTATTGTTTTCTTCTTCCCCTGCAAGTACATGCAATAATATTCATTTTTATTCTCAGCCGTTTGATCTTCTGACACCCATCAAGATCGATGCTCAATACCCATTCATTCTCTCTCTTGTTCTTGAATATATAAATAAACCCCTCATTCTTCTAAAAACAATTCTACTCTCTTCTACCACTTTCTTGATTTTTGCTTCGTGGGTTTTGAAGCTTTTGGTTTATCATGGTGAAGTTTGAGGGTTTTAGAGGGTTTAAACCCGTGATCTTTATGCTTCTGGTGGTGATGCTGGTGGTGTTATCACTCTCTGTTGTTGTTTCTGCTGATGATGAAGGTAAGATGCTGTTTAGATCCCTTTTTGTTCATGTGGTTTTGTGGGTTTTCTGTTTAGTTAAAGGTTTTAATGATATATTTGTTGTTTAAGGTCTTATCAGTCACGAATTTAAGCTGTAAATGTTACCAAAGGAGCTTGAAAATGTTTTATTTGTGAATATGGTCGATTTGGAGTTGATTTGCTCATAATCCGTTTAAAAAATAGGTTTATTCTGGAGTAGAATATTGTAGATCTACCGTTGATTGTCTTATTATCAAGAAGCAGTGTTTTGGAAGAACAGAGTGCCATGTGAGGTCCATCATTAGTTATAATTTTTAAAAACTAATATTCTTAAAAGAGTTAATGACACGTATGGTATTTTTGTTTCTTTTGCAAAATAACAAGTTTCATGCCTGGGCAAAATAACATATTTGATACCAAGCCAAAAAATAAGTGCATTTAGATGGTTACTTTTTATTTTATTAGAAACTTTAGGTATTAGTGCCAACTGTTTACCCTGATTTAGTAGAAGGTTAACAAAAGATGCTAACATTTTGCTCTGATTTAATAGACTAGTAAACAAAAATTAGTTTTGAACACTCTAAGCTCGTTGTAAAATTAAAAGTTAGAATCCAAAACATATTACCTTTTTTCCTCTATAACACTTAAATCTGTTAAGAACAAACCAGTGGTCCTAATACTAAGACACTTATCCTATAAGTCGACAACCCTGTACATTTCGTACAGGGCTAGATGAGGCGTACAAAGTGGACGACACTGAAAACGAAGAAAATTTAGAGAACTACCAGAAGCTTATACAACCCCCTTATACATCTTACATAAGCCTTAGCAAAATTTGACACTAAAGAAGTAGGAAAAATTTAAGGGTTGTCACAGGGGTTATAGATACGTATAGGCTACATACAACTCATATAAAAATATGGGGGTATTAATTTATATTGGAATAGTGTCTAAGAAAAATGTTACGATACAAAGTGTTTTTTCATGCGAAGCATACAAAGTTATCACGCAAGAATGGAGGTTACAGGTAGAATTATGAAGCAAGGGTAATAATTAATCACACAGAGATGTAATTATCACACAAATGTGAAATTAGTACGCAGAAGGTATTCCTGCGTGATAATTCCACGCTAGTGTCATTTGTCTTGCGTAAATATCACTTTGTTCTTGCGTGATAATTCTACCCTAAAACTTGTGCTTCGCAGGAAAAAAACACTTTGTATAGTATCCGGCCCTAGTGTCTAAATATGAGTATCATGAGCTTCCAATTTTTGACATGATTACCATGCTTAAACATTAATCAGAGTACAATTACTAACAAACTAATCCTTCCTTGCAGATGCATTCATCGGAGTGAACATCGGCACCGATCTCTCCGACATGCCACACCCAACACAAGTAGTCACCCTCCTCAAATCCCAGCAAATCCGCCACATCCGCCTATACGACGCCGACCGCGGCATGCTCACCGCCCTCGCCAACACCGGCATCAAAGTCGCTGTCACCATCCCCAACGACCAGCTCCTCGGCATCGGTCAATCAAACTCCACCGCGGCCCACTGGGTCTCCCAAAACATCGTCGCCCACTACCCCGCCACCAACATCACCACCGTCTGCGTCGGCTCCGAGGTCTTCAACTCCCTCCCCAACGCCGCCCCTGTCCTCGTGAACGCCCTCAAGTTCGTTCACGGGGCCCTCGTGGCGGCGAACTTAGACCGAAGGATCAAAGTGTCGACGCCTATTGCGTCGACTGTGATCCTCGACTCGTTCCCGCCTTCGCAGGCGTTTTTTAACCACTCGTGGAACCCTGTTATGGTTCCTGTTTTGAAGTTTCTTCAGTCTACGGGGTCGTCGCTTATGCTTAACGTGTACCCGTATTACGATTACATGAAGTCGAACGGGGTGATACCGTTGGATTACGCGCTTTTTAACCCGTTGCCCGCGAATAAAGAGGCTGTGGATGCTAACACGTTGCTGCATTACACTAATGTGTTTGATGCTATGGTGGATGCTGCTTATTTCGCTATGGCGTCGTTAAACGTGACGAATGTCCCGGTTCTTGTGACCGAGTCGGGGTGGCCGTCGAAAGGGGACGCTACTGAGCCTGACGCCACTATGGACAATGCTAACACGTACAACAGTAACTTGATCAAGCATATTATAAACCAAACCGGGACCCCTAAGCATCCCGGGATCCCGGTTAGTACTTACATTTACGAGCTGTATAATGAGGACACCAAGCCCGGCCCGGTGTCTGAGAAGAATTGGGGGTTGTTTGATGCGAATGGGAAGCCGATTTACACGCTGCAGTTGACGAATGCGGGTCGGACTTTTTCTAATGACACTGCGAACCAGACTCATTGTACTGCAAAGGAAGGTGCTGATTCGAAAATGCTGCAGGCAGCTTTGGATTGGGCGTGTGGGCCCGGGAAGGTGAACTGCTCGGCGTTGCTGCAGGGTCAGCCGTGTTATGAGCCGGATAATGTGGCTGCACACGCGTCGTTTGCTTTTGATAGTTATTATCATATGATGGGGAAAGGTGAGGGGACTTGTGACTTCAATGGTGTCGCTACGCTAACCACAACGGATCCAAGTAAGCGCTCGAGATTGATATTGTTTTAGTTTACTTCACTTTACCATCAGTTTTAAGTTAACTAATTTTGGTTTATTGCAGGTCATGGATCTTGTCAGTTTATAGGAAGGTAAAAAATGTTTTTGAGTGCATTGTTTTGGGTCAGGTTTTGGTGTTTGTAAAGGCTAACATTTTGGTTTTGTGTGTTAATATGTGTAGCGATGGGATGAATGGGACGTTTTTGAACGGGTCGATTGCAGATTTTAACTCTACCAGCTCGTCGAGTTGGAGGGCCCAGGGCGGTTATGCTGGTGGTGGGCTTTTGATCAAGGTTCTACTTGCGGTGTTGCTGTCGTGAGTGGTCGGGTTTGAAATATGGTGAGGTCCGGTCTATGTGGAGGCGGTTTTTCGTTCTCCCAATTTTGGCGGGTTTCGGGGGCCGGATCGGGAAGGATGTTATTGTACAAAAGGACTTAGAATGCGAATTGTTCATGTGATTTTGTTGTTGTTGAGGGTCTCAAATTGAATGAGATTTAGGGTTGTTAAATGATTCTTTTTGGTTGCAGTTAAGCCGAGTTAATGGGTTATTGATTCTTTTGTTTCTGAATCTTGTGGCCTTCATTTGAAACGTTCTTTCATTGAAGTTGGTTTACACATTTATTTCCTATAGGCTCATGTTCTGTCTAGTGAAACTAATTGTTTGGCTTTGAAATGTGAATGTTTAGAAGTGTAGGATTAGTTTAGATTTAAGAATAAAAAGAAATTGCTCTTACACAACTATAATTTCTATACTTTAGCAAACACGTTTGGTCTTTTTGGTTAATAATAATTGTTAAAATTTATTAAAGTTGTACAAATATACTATTTTATCTTTCTACTTAAGGTTTGGTTGAGAAAAATTGTTGTCACGTGGCTTACACGTAGACACATTTTTTCTCACTCAAAAATCCCTAAAAAGGGTGTAATATGAAAGGTTTGGTTGGGGGTTGGTTGTGATTAAAAAGTTAACTATTTAATCAAAATACAACATATTAATTACTCGCAACCCTTCCCTGGCGCCATGATCAGGCAAGCGTAACGTTGTGACCATGCCCCAAGTGTAATGGTGGTGGGGGTGTTGTTTTTGTCTGATGTGGCAAAGGAAAACGCCCCGGGACGTTATGGTAACACATAGACTAACGATACCCCCGAACCCTGAGTACATTTCACATGTATCTTATTCTTTTCTCCTAAAGCAATATTGTTGTGATTAAATAGTGTGTTAGAAAGTTTAAATCTACATGATACAAGTTATGATATATTTATATATTGTTATAGAAGGAATATATCTTATTCTTCATCGTAGGCCCCCTCACTCACGGGCTTTGGTAAACCAGCAACTCTTATATGACAAACATGTCTTTTTTTCTCATCCACTCTACATGTGCTTGGGTTATGTTGTAAGGCACCTTGTGTTCTAATGTTGAAGCCGTCTTTTGTAGCATCCCTCTGCTACCACCAGTGGCGGAGCTTGAACTATCTCGTAGGAGAGGCGGGGGCGAAATTAAATTTTTTTAGGGGGGGCGAACTCGATATTTATATAAAAATTTATACTACCGGGCCAAAAATTTACACTTTCGGGCTAAAATTTAACACTACGGACGAAAAAATAGGGGGGGGCGGCGCCCCCCCCCCCCCCCCCCCCCCGGCCCTATTGATGCTCCGCCCTTGGCTACCACCATGTTGCTTTCATTATGGGTCAGAAGAGTTTAAGCTGGACATCAATCGCACATTCACTTGTTGAGTTATGTCAAGTATTCGATTTTACACATGTTGGATGCATGTATGCTTGTTTTATAACAATTGCTCATCAGGATTTCCCAAGTGCAATTCATTTCTATTTTTAATTTTAATATAATTTTACTACCGAAGAAAATGAAAATATAAAACCTACAAAGTCGATGGATTGGTGGATTACTTTATTACCCAAAAAAAAATAAAAAAAAAACTTTACACGTATGGTTCGAGTAAATGATATGTATGTTTTGATTGATCGGGTCAGTATTATCTAATATCACAAAAGGGGCTCAATATTTTTAAAATTTAGGTTTCAACAAAATCACCCTACAATCAAAAGTTCAAAACCTTTGTGGCTTTGTGATATGAGGTATCAACAAAATAACACTCCATTAAAAGTTCAAAATCCTATATTAGAGTGGGAGATGTTCTCACACCGTACACATCACATATCCACCAATCATATTTAATATCTCATATTACACCACAACACACCACCACATGAGAGATGCTCACACTGTATTTTTTGGGGGTGGGGGGAGCCTAACGGCTATTTGCAACATTCAAAAGGGGGAAGAAGCACCCGGAGTGGAGATGTCATGAAACGGCCAAATAACATGGCGTGAGGGATCAACGACGGTGTTGTTGCGCGGTGCCAGGCCTCGCCGTGGGCTCATGGCGTTGGTGGCCCCACCCTTACTAGAGCAACCCAAGTTACTGCTTGGGCTTGGTGGGCTGGCGTTTGACCCCTACTAAAACCCTAACGCTCCTCTTTATATTCCTTCTTCCCCTAATTTCAAACTCAACCAAATCAACATCTTCACCTCGCAGATTCTTCATAGTTCACCTTTTTTTTATATTTATTTAACTTTGCATTCATGTTCCTTTTGATCCAACTATTTTTTCGTTTATCATCTAAGTTTAAATTGGTCAGTATTCTTCAACTTCCGCTCGATGACGATTAATTTTGCTTTAACCACACCGAAGAGAAGCCGATGTTTTTAAACTTAATTGGATTTAGTATAAAAGTTCTGAATCCATTTAACGTGGAATCTGCTTTACTTTTTGCTCAAATCCAGTTCAAGTTCAATTCATCGTGTTTCTCATGTGGAAAACCCTGGCCTTTGTCTGAGAGCTTATTGTCATAATCATTATTATTATTACATTTTTAGTGTTTTTTGTGCCTGTGATGATAACCTTTAAGGCTTGTTTCTCAGAGACATTCGCAGTGGCCGACTAAGATCTTTCGCCTTTCGCCGGGCTTGAGAGATTATGCTGTTCTATCCTTCCTTGGATGTCTGAGGCAATTTTTGTTTATGATTAATATTTGATCATTGGTTTCTTTGTTAGTTTGAATGTTGATGATGATATATCTTAAGGCTTGTTTCTCAGAAACATTCGCAGTGGCCGCCTAAGAACTTTCGCCTTCGCCGGGCTTGAGAGTTAATGCTGCTTTGCTCCTTCCTTGGATGTCTGAAACACATTATGTAACCTTATGTGTTTGTCGTTTGAGTTGCAAATTGAAGTTTTTCTAACAAACGTATGTATAAAATTAATGACAAATTTGAAGATCAATGAAAGCAAACACCAATATTGGATAATTCCTTTTCAGTTTTGGGTTTTAATGTTCTAAACTTGTAGTCTTAGAGGCGATAGCAGAGTAGTTATTGTAGATATTTTTCATAGACAGGATTAAGGGTCTGTTTGAATACAGACTTAGTAAGATTTGACTGATGATTCAGTTAGAATTTCTGACTGGATATGCATCTTACTGAAATTTAGTTATTTGATTCAGTATCTGATTAGAACCAAATTGATTTAATATTTAAATAACAAAACTCACCGGAGTCACACCACCGGTCGGAACCACCAAACCACCACTATCACCGTACACATTCCTACCACCACCGCAATCCACCGTACACAAAGGCAGTGCCGAAGGCCGTGCTTGCGGATCGCTAGGCTGAAGCCGAAGCCGAAGGCGGTCCCTGCGGGTCGTGAGGGGTGGCGGCCTGCAGGTTGTGAGGGGGCGTGTCAGCCGGTCAGTCGGGTCAGCCCGATGAGCCGGGTCAGCCCAGAAACAAACAGTCCCTAAGGGATTAATATTGTTTGGTTTGTTTATAAAGTCAGTAGCTTCCTTCAACAGGACCTAGCTTTGTTACAAGCTCAAAAGATTAATCAGTTTTCTTTGGGATTGTTGTGTCATGAACTCATTTGTTTTTACTCACCTCCGCTTTACCTTGTAATGGAGACTATTGGGTTGAAGATGGTGAGGGGAGTCATGATCAAGTAGGTGTTTTTGTAATGTATTTATGAGGCATCAAATTTGAAAGCAGAATGATTACAAAATGGTATTGATGTTATTTAAATATATTTTAATATTGTATTATGGAAATGAATTTGTTGTATATTTGTTTTTTTAAGCTTTATTTTAGGAAACTAACAGAAAAACTATAACAGAAAAACTATAATTATAACAGAAAAACTAACTGTGTTAGTTATCTTGACTCAAATTGAAACAAAAATAAAACGACAGACACTCAAATGATGATAACATAAAACGTTAGGAGGCAGATGGCAATGAAACTATATGAATGCAAACGGTTAAAATGAGAAAACGTTAAGGATGCAAATAGTAATTTACTTTTTTTATATGCATTAAGTATGCCTTTAATTTGAGTCGGTGAAATTTGACTCAGAAGCTCATATTTAGAAAGATTTTTGAACCCATTCACATAAACTCTCCTTTGTAATGGATATCATAATAGAGTTGTACCCTTTATACATCTATGTGTACTCTATCATTGCAAAATTAAAATTTCTAGTCAAAAGATAAAGGGTTGCACATTAGGAATCAACAAATCTCAACCCTTGAATAAAAAACCAACATAACGTGTCCCCTGATAAAAGCATATATAAAAGGATACATCAAGCAAGTATTATGTACAACTATATAAAGCACAAATTACAACATCATATGCACAAACCAGCTGCAAATTAGTATTATATAAATACCTCTTGTGTTCATGATGATGTGAAAGCTTCTAATTAGTTATAGAAGTTGTTCATTTTAATATTTTTCATGATTAATATATTCATTATAATGATTTTCTCAAAATTTTAGTTTGTTTATTTTGGAAAAACTACTCATTTATGATAGGATGTTTGGAATAATACGTTTCACTTGATCTCTTCTTAGCTCAAGGGTGGTTTGGGATTTTAACTTTAAAATAATATCTTCACTTACTTAGGGTGGGCAGGCCACACCTGTCGTGAGGCCATGGCATGGGTTGTGTTGAGCGGGAACATCACCACCCCCCTCCAACGGCTATTCTTTTTAAAAATCAAACACTATAAATACAAACCAACTATCTTATATTTTATTAAAAAAACAAATTCAAAAAATATTTACACTAATTACACTAAAAAAAGGGTAAAAACTCCATTTTGCTCCTACTTGTTTTAAATTCTTTGTTGTCACTTGACGACATGTATGAAATAGGTAGGGGAATTTGAAAAGGATTCATGGCACCTTAAATGGTTAGGTCAAGTAGGTCGAACCACAAAAGTCTTAGTGTATCGTGTAATTAATTAGTTAGCTATCTTAAATAACCTATTATCATGTGATTGTTGAAAAAGTTGAGTTTTATGAAATTACTAACTAATTGAAAACTTAAATGAAGCAGAATTGTAACTAAAATGAGTTTAAAAACAATATTGAGAAATATGACCAACTCCATATTGTGAATCTCAACATGTAACCTAGTGAATTAGGGATTTGAAAAATACATAGACATAACTATGTGCGAATGTTATTGGATTGATTTAAGAAAGCTAACAATATGGTTGTGTTGACTTAATGATAAGAAACCAATAAAAAAAACTGAGATGTTATCCAAACAAAAATTAATTCAATTAAATATGAAATAACTAACATCCAATTGTTAATGATCAAACAATCAATTCCTAATTAAATATTAATTGAATCATTCAAGCCGAAGTCCAAATCCAAACAAAATGTAAACATAAGTTGAACATGTTTACTAACACAAACACTACATTCGGAGTGGGTCAGGGGTGATTTAGCCGCTCATGATAATTATTTGACCTTTGGTCTTGATTTCATGCTTGAATTGTGGATTAGAATGGTGGAATGATGAGCTCTAGCCTTCCTGAATTGCCCAAAATTGTCCTCTAACTCACAAATCGAAGTCTTTTCTTAAACTAGGGTTATTCCCTTTTATATTATCCAAAATATCAAAAATCTAGAAAAAGTCTAAGCCGTAGCATCGGTGACAACACTTTTGGCGTTAGTGGTGCAACCAAAGTCAGTAACTATGCTGATCTTCTAACTGACATTACGGCTGACTCATCTTCTGACGCCACCATAGTCAGTGGCATCAATATCACAGTCAGTGACGTCACGTTTCAAAATTCAGTTTTTAACTGATTCTTTTCTTGTTATTTGACTTCCAATTCTCTCTCCAAAGCTTCCGCAACTTCCGTATTTTTCGTTCTCACTTACAAACACACAAATAACTCAAAGTAACTCTATTCCATATGAATTAAATACTAAACACATGAAAATAAAGCCTTATAACATTGGATAATCATCAACCCATCAATAGTGTGTTAAAAAACTATCAAAATTGTGCATTTAAAGCATAGAATGTACAATGTGTCAAAACCATTGGTTCAAGGATAGGAGATGACACAATAAGATGACCTAGTGAATGATAGTATTTTGGACTCAATAACATATGTTGTTTTAAAGTAGCATAATATTCATTAAAATGTTAAAACTTTAGACTTAACAACATAAGTTGATCATTGCTAGCATAGAGTTCGCAATTCTTCTAACATAAGTAAATAGAAGGGTTAGAGGCATCGACATTCTATTCTTGCAAAATATATTCTTAGCATATACTCTTATTTAGTATTGAACTCTGATTTCTTGTTGAAGTTTTAAACAAATTTTAAGTTTTACTTGTGATAGTTCTATTTAGATTTTTGATACGATAATAATATGCATCTTTCTAAATAAACATCTTATCATTTAATTAATATTACTTCATGGCTTAAATTAGAGTTATTAGGAGTCATGCAAATGGTTGTTGACAGTGTAAGAAGTATATTCAGAGGGTAACTCACACACACAAGACATTTATTGAAGAAGGTGTGTCATACTTTAGAACCTTTATCCAGGAAGGTGGTTCATTCTTTTCTTATCATCATTCTACAAATGAACAAAATGTTTTTTTTTTGAAGTGAGAACTTTATCAGTACACACACGGAACACATCAATACTATGCCAGTCAACGGGTATCCTCATATTTTATTCTAAAAACAAACAAAATGTGTTTTTAGCGTAGATACACGTTGTCAATAAACTCATAAAATCATGAAACCGCTAATACCATGCTAACAAACAGGATCAGCTAAGTCGTAACATGTGCTAAGCATATGGCCTAGGAAACTAGTGGAAGCAAGTTGTTAAACACTCATAATCGATTATCCTGTCACGACCAAGATAAGTCCATTGAAATTTACTTGAATTCTTATTAGTCAAAATGTAATACATCATCTCATATTCCAAAATCTAATATTGGTGCTATATTGTCATTGTGTGTACATATAATTAAAGTGCCCAAATTTGAAGGTTTCAAATATGTTTCAATGGGATTATCCTTCATATTGTAAGGTGCAAAACATAGATCATGTAACTCTTATCCCCAATGATTCTGTGAAGAACTATTTGAACCATTAGAGGGAGCAAATAGGTGTGCAAAGAAACGATCAGCCAAAACAACATTAGCAGCGTCTGATGGATGGAAAGCGTCCCAAAACACATATTCACTACGATTCTGACACACGCGTGCATACGATAAGCATAATCCTCCTACCCTCGTCTCGACTTTGCAGCATGAAGTATTGGACACTTTGAAGCCTAAACGATAACAAACATGTAACAATGTTACCATTCTTTGTTTAGGAAGCTTTCCATATTTAGAAAGGTTGTTGATCAACCGTAGAAAGTTAGGAATTACGAGATTACCATATTTAGTAGGGTTTTGGACCAAATCTATACCATCTTGATAAGTATCCGCGAAGATAAATTGTGCCTTTTTGAGCTTGATATTTAGAGCCTTTATCAGCTTTCGCACTTTGGAGTTAAACTGAACCACCCATTCGTTCACTTGATGCAAGCATTGATTCGTTCTTGATTTAGCTCGTTGTGAAGGAATGCATCCGAGAGGTCCAAGCCCAAGAAAGATCAGCTTTCGTGCCCCAAGCAAGTAAAGCTTCTTAATTCCATCACCAAAAACAAAATCATAAGTTTTTTAACAGATAAACAAATACACTCAGTAAAATCTCACATACAACAAAAAACTATTAGGATCTGGAGAGAGTAGGATGTCCGTTTTTAAGTACCACATAATCAATAGTTTGCTTGGTTTCTTTTTTTTTTTTACTTACCGTTAACTGTCCTGCTAATTTCAAGTTTAAAATCACTAGAAACTCCTCGTGGGTGTACTTTTGGCTAGCGGGAAGAAACGGTTGCAGGAAGTTGTTGATGTAATCGTTGCTACCTGTCGAAAGCATACTAACAAACATAAACTGGTGATCTCGCTAACTTTAACTAGTTATATAATTTAGTGTTTTGTTCAGTTCTTACCAACTGCAATGAAGTAGACAGCCCTATGTAAAAGAGTAATAGCAGACTCTCTCCCTATCTTCTTCTTGATCACCATTGTTGTGTTCTTAAAACAACGGATTTGATCGTCGAACGTCATTCTTTGAATCTATTCACCAATGAATAATCATGAGTCCCATTGATCAACAAGAAACAAACACATTATACTCCAATGAACAAATCAAATCTTACAAAATATGTTCCGGTGTCGTTCAGAATTCCTGCACCACCGGATGCATAGTTAACCCCTTTCAAGACCTTATCATCGTCCCGTTTTAATGAAAGGTAAGGTGGTGGAGATGGTATCCCGAGCTTCTCAGCTGCAACAGTAGCCAAAAAAACATTAAAAGAATAATTTAAAAAAATACTACATGTGTTGATACTGCTAGGCTACAAGTCATTTGATAAGAACAGTATATTAACTTACCTATAATATCGCTAATGGTTCGGCCATTACTGAACCGGCCTGTGGGTTTTTGGTTGATGTAATCAATACCGTAGAAGGGGAAATCTGATCTAGCAAGTGAGCGTCTCAGGTGGTTATTGTTGCCGACTTCTGTTAAAGAATCGCCGAAGATGAAGGTGACGAGTGATGGAGCGGTGGCTGAAGTGTGATTAGCTGCGATGGCGACGATGGTCGGAGCCGTGAGAACTGCTAGAAGCAGTGGTATAGCCATTGTTAGGATCTTTTAACGTTGGTTTTGTTCGGAATGTTGGTGGGATGATTTTATAGGAAATTGTGTGGTTTTAGTTGAGATTTTTTGCAGGGTTGTGCTAAAGGCATCACACACTTCCCACTCTTCGGTTTTCAGTTTTATACACCTACCAAGTGTCACATTAATAAAATCATTTATTTAGATATAATTTATATCTTTGGTTTAACATTTTCAGGAGAAAGTATGTTGAAAATTAAAGAGACGTGCATTGACACTATTTTCGTAAGTTAAATATAGAAAAAGAGGAAGTGAAATGGAATTAAGGAATGAAAAGAAATGAAAGAGAAAGAAAAGATACAATGCAATTCCGTATTCTACCGAAAGAAAAAAGAAAGTTAGAGATGTTAAAATTTTCCAAGTTTAAAGAAAGAGAAAAGAAAGTTACAGTACAGTTTAAGTTTATCATGGACGTTAAGTAGAGTTTTGTATATCATTTTTTATCCTAAAGTGTACTGTTAGAATTAAGGTCGAGTCTAGTTTCAATGACCGGAAGTAGTAAGATTTGTCTTACATCCAAAAACCAAAACATAAAAAGTTTTCCAATACAGCTAATGTTTATGATTTCATATCAGGCGTTGATGTATACTTGGCATACATGTGTATGAATTCAACAAATGCCACAACGTAATAACACGTCATCACACATAATTGTATTTCTGGAATATGAGTATATGACGCTATACACTTGCTATATTTAGCGATGGATTGTGCTTCACATCTGCCCTCGATGTATACTTATAGCATGCATGTGTATCAAGTCGATAATTACCACCGCTTAACACCACATCATCCATAGTCCCCTTCACGTCTCATCTCCTATAAATGCAAGCTAGCAATCCCCATAACACTTAAGATATCATCCTTACAATGAAGATATCATTCTTTGTTTTCATTGTCTTCTCCATGTTCTCGCTTTCTTCCGCCCAATCTTCGTCTGCTGTCCTTGACATCAACCGCAACTTCCTCAGAACTGGCCTAAGCTACTACATCCTGCCCGTCATACGCGGTAGGGGAGGCGGCATAACCCTAGCCCCAACAGTAATAAACCGAACATGCCCACTTGACGTGGTCCAAGAAAGCAATGAAGTGAGAAACGGGTTACCAATGACTTTCATACCAGTCAACGCTAGCAAAGATGGCATCATTCGTGAATCCACTGACGTTAACATTAAGTTCCCAGGTGTAACTGTTTGTGGCCAGCCTGCAGTTTGGAGGCTTGAGGTTATGAACGGGCAATGGTTCTTCTCGACCCGTGGGACCGTAGGGAACCCTGGCAGGGATACCTTGTTCAATTGGTTCAAGATAGAGAAGTATGGGACCAATGGTTATAAGCTTGTATACTGCCCTACTGTGTGCAACACTTGCAACCCGATTTGTGGTGATGTTGGTGTTGCTAAAAATGAACGTAGGAGTGTCATTTTGAGTAAGGAGCCTCTAATTGTCATGTTCAAGAAGGCGTGATTACTACTAATCACGAATGGTCAACATACTAGTGGTTCCAGTTACATGTAATAATAACAGATCTCGAAGTTGTAAACGCTAAAAATGATCAATAAAACACAACGATATATGAGGATTCCACCTTTAGGAACATGCAATCAAGTTAAAACCAAATTTACTCGACAAACTTCACCACCCGAAAAGCTTTTTGTACAATTAAAATCTTCAACCGCTACTAAATTTTGAAAAACTTGTAAAATAAGAACTAACTCTGCATAGCATGATAGTTCTCCAGTTCCTTATCAAGTTCATCAGCTGACTTGTCCACAGCTGGTTTCCTCCCTCGACCACGGCCACGCCCACCACCGCTTTGACCTCGACCACGCCCACGGCCACCACCAATACCACCACGCATGTTTGTCATACCACCACGACCGTTTCTTATACCTCCACGGTTTCTCTGCCTATATATACAAACCAAGATGCATATAAAAAATCTTCCAAAGTGTTCTCGAGAAACAAAAATCATACTCGCAGAAAATAGTTAAAACTTATGAAACAACAAAGAAACAGGATGAAAACAAATCACAAGGGCCTACCCAAACGGACGATTAGCTGCAGGAGCTCCTCTGCCCCGACCCATTCCAGACCTGCAGGTGATCAACTAACATTAGATCACAACATTCCCAAAGCAAGACCAAAAAGAATGGTGTAACATTTCCATGAGTTTGTATGAAAAATAAAATATATATACTTCAAAAGGTAATAGATTCTTTAAAACAATAAAAGCATAGTGCTAATGTCTATGACACATCTTTACATGTTTACATCCCAATAAAGTAATAGGCTGTGTTGCTAATTTTACAAGGATGACAAATTATTCATCAAATAACTTAAATGAAACCTCCATTACAACGTCAAAAAGAAACTTCTTTAATCCTAACAATTTCGAACTTGGAGTTGATATAAAAAACTTTATATAAACAGCAAGAACAATTTCAACGTCATCTCAACTATGCACTTCCATTATCTATAGACAAAACCTCACTTATTTATTAGTTATCTGTGCCCTTTCATTATCCATAAACATCAACAGCCTGGACCAAGTACCTCATGCTTGCTACAATTCCAATCAATGCGACATTGTATGTCCTAGTTCAATTGCAATTTTCCTCTTTAACCAAGTTTAAAGCTCAAATTATAAATTTGCCACTATGTAACAAAAGTCTTATGACTTTAGTTTGGTTCACAAGGTTTCCAATAGTTTGAAAACTAGAAGTTAGCTTCCAAAAAAAGTTCATCTTAAGTTTGTTATGATGGAAGAAAAGAAATAGTAAAGCACCACAGATAAGTATATAAAAACAAGTACGAGAAAGCTAACATACATCACAACAGTCCTCTGGCCATTTAGACCTCCAACAACATTGACACGAGCAGAAACAGGAATCTTAGTGTTGGAGCCTTCGATTTCAATCTTCATAGGTTTCCCATCCAATTGCACATTGTTATACCGCTTCAGAGCCTGGAAAGCATCACTTCTTCTAGCAAACAAGACTTCAGCAGAGCCCTGTAAAACAAGAGTTGGTGGGTAAGAACTACAATACATGATGTTAATTCTTTTTTTCACATGTGCTAATTCCATCAAGACTTACACTTGGTCGGCCATATTTGTCATAATGAATTGCATATCTTTTCAGCTCCCCAATCTCAGAAAAAAGTTCCTGGGGTTTTGAATCCAACATCAAGAAACTAGAAAAGAAAACTTGCTATGATGAGGCACAATTAAAACAAATTGCTTGATGATGTACCCTGATATCTTCATTTGTCACCCCCATGTCCAAGTTGGAGACATTTAATTTGGCACCATTATCAAATCCTGGAACACCTGCTGCAGTTAAACTCTCTTCAAGCAAATCACGCTGCCAAGGGGAATTCTTTGGTCTGCGGAAAGACTGGAGCAAGAATACCAAAAAAGTCCAAGTTGGGAACAAAGTCAGTCTATTACCATAAGTTAAACAATTCACCGTTCTTCAGGATTTTAATCGTTTATCATGGCATCAGGAATGAATCCAGAAACATTCAAATATTGAAACGATGAAACACTTAACATTGAAGTATATGGAGCTACACTAAACCCACTGCACAAAAAGTTTTGCTATTGTATAGAAACAAGCTCCCGTTCTGAAGTTCAGGCGAAGGAATCCCCTTTGCAAAAACACCATGAACTAGGAGAATATAACTGATAATTTTGCTGGTGACACATCTCAGATATAGCAATAGAATCCATCATAAATCCCCGTTCTAGAAAATATGTAATGATGCGAGTAATGTGACCACAAACAGATAGACATTATTAGAAATGAATATAGAAATTTTGGCCCCTCTTTTATTAGCAGATATTAAACTTTTTAGACTTTTGATTATTGACATGATGAAGCTCCTTCACGTGATGTAGCAAGCTAGCAATCTAGCACAGCAATGCTCATCAAAGAATCTCCGTACGATCGACCAGATGCATAAAAAAATCCTTGATGCAACTCAATATAGAGGATCCATGAACAAATGAAGTAGAGAATGATAATTCTTTAGTAGCAGATCTGATATGAATTTCACCATGAAGATAATGGTGTCAAATACTCCTCAGATTTGATTTCCTAATGCAATGTAATGAGGTCCTGAAGTTTGGGTTCCTACTCAATTCTTAATCAAATGCATAAGAAATCCAAAATTTGAGCTTGCCTTGGCAATAGCATAAGCTGATGGCCGAGCATTCACAGCAAGGGGACCTCTGCGAGGTGGCCCCACTGGTCTTCCACCACCAAATGACCTTTCTTGACCTCGGCCACCACGAGCCCTACCTCGACCTCGACCTCTAACAGTAGTTCGCCTACTTTTAATCATATCATCAAGCGACATATCCAAAGATGCCATTGCAAAGAACACTATGAGGCCTTACTTTTGAAAGTAAATATCCTGTCAAACACCAAACTCATAAGTGAATTGGAGTTATAGCATAGGTATGCAATACGAAAATTGAAAATATGTACCAAAGATGACAGTAAAGTGGTAACCAGAAGCTATATTGTAATAGAACCATCTAAGAACGCTTACATGCCCGAGATCACATTATAAAGACAATTAGTGCTTGCTAATTTTATTATATCTATTTACAAATCCTAAACTTCCAAACGTATTATATCACAACTCACAATAATTATTAGTGTTCCTCCCTACCATGGTTCAGTTACTTTTGGAGTTTACTAAGCTTGCTGCTTTAGCACGAAGTATTGCAGATACGATAAGCATTCACCTAAGTTGATTCAGGTCTCACAAATTAGAGCAAAACAATCAAGATCTACAGTAAACAAAATCAATGAGCTTCAGATCTTACAACGCAACAGATTACGAACAAAAAGCACTAAATCAAAACCGTATATGCCAGATAAGTTACACTACCGAACCAATTTAACGATCAATTCATATGAATACACAAAACCTATTGAAAAAATCAACTAGGAACGTGAATTCACCTGAAGATTGTCACAGATCTGTGTCGTTACGATATATGAGAAACGAATCTGCGATTGATCGTTAGGAGGATCTATGCGCGCAGATGAATGGATATGTGATTCGGAGCAAAGAGGTGCCTGAAAATATGGAGATTGTGATCAATGAGACTAAAGGGATTGTATTAGGGTTTGGATGTGAAGGTGATAGGGAAAAAGATCGAAGAGTTTGACGTAGAAAAATTGATAAAGGGGGCTAGGGTTTTGTAGAGCATTTGGGGCTTTCCTGGGCCCAGTCAACTTTACTTTCTTCGTTCCTCTTTTAACTGAGTGAACTGTAGTTTTTCGTGTGTTTTTTATGGTTATAATGTGTTCCTTCAATAGTTTAAAAGTTACATAATGTGTTTATATAAATAAATTATAATGTGTTTTTTATGGTTATAATGTGTTTTTATGGTTATAATCATTATAGTTTATTATCTTGTATTTATATTAATAAATTATATAAATAAAAGGTTCAAGTCGATCTTTAATATTAATAAAAAAATTTGAAGTGTCGATTAGTGATTAGTTATAAAATTGTGTTGATTGTGTGATAAGAACCTGTAATTGAAATGCAAACAAAGTAAAATTCACTAGTCGGCCCGTTTCGAGAAGGACAATTCTCCGATACAATCGGTACATAGGTAATTAAAACAAAACAAGATACCCTAAACATCCTATAAAAGCAAACATAAATAGAAAGAACAAAGGCAAAGTTGCAGTTATCTACTAAACACTAGCTAACCATGCACCTACTGTTGACTTGACCTCAAGTCGACTGTTGGACCGCTAACCCAATCCTCCTGTTGAGTCATCCTTAAATGGCTCGAAAGAGAGGTGATGAAAAGCTTCTGAATTATTACTCCTAGGTGTCATCCCCTGCAACATATAATCTTGGCCTCCATTGTAAACTTCAAAAACATTTTACTCCAATTGGTTTGTACCACGTTCAACACAGCCAACCATCGTATGTGAAGAACCACATCCCCCCCCCCCCCCCCCCCCCCACCCCCCACTGAGAAAGGATAAAAGTCTTGAGTGATTTGGAGGTTACCAATATGCAGTGGAACATCCTTGCAAATCTGGTTGCAACGGATAATGTCTACATTTCCAATCTTTACCCCAGATGGAACAACATCATGGGTGAGTAACCCAACCTTAGGAACCAAGGTATCAGTGATAAAATTATGGTTTAATCCACAATCGATTAGGACCGATACATTAGATTAATTGATCCTCCTCTTCTCCATCCTTGTCGTAGCTGTGAACCCTTTTATCATTGACCTCCAACAACTGAAACGAACTTGCTTAAATTCGTGTCCCGGACCATATTTTTTTCCCACATCGGAAACACTTTCCTTTACACCTAGCCTATTTTTGTGCCTCGGAAATACGGACTAGAGTGGTGGTGACTGCTGGTGTGGTGTTACAAGGGTTGTTTTGGTGGTGTTTGTAACATGTTGTTGCATTCCTTTTGGGTGGTGGGCTGTTTTTTACTCAAATTCTAATGCTAAGCTCATAGCATTATAGACGATTAGAGGTTTGTGAATCCGAACATCAGCCTGGAATTCGTCTTTGAGGTCGTTCAAGAAAACTCCTTGACGGCAATGATCTGGCCAGTCTGTAACCCTGGCTGATATTTTGGCAAACTACTGCCTATACTCTTGTACCACACCAGTTTGTCGAATGCTACACAGATGCTCTTCAAGGTTTTGAAACTCTGTTGGGACAAGATTTTTGGTGAGAGCTTGAACCAATTCTTCCAAGAAAGTGATAGGGCGATTAGTAGTTAATCAAGAGTACAAGTCCAGTGCATCTCCCTTTAAGTGCATGGAAGCAACATCAACCTTTTCCATGTCGGGTATTTTATAGTACCGGAAGTACTTTTCTGCCTTCAGAACCCATCCCCTCGGATCACCCTCACTATACTTTGGAAATTCAATTTTGTTGTAAGAGCGATACCTACCAGAATTCTAGGAAGATTCCTTTCTTCGTATCCTTCTCGGCCGCTATTTGCTTTTCTTCTTGTTCTTGGATTGCGATTCGAGTTCTGCAACCTCTTTCTGCAATGATTCAAGAGTGCTCAGTTTTGCAACAATCGCAACTAACTGAGTAGCAACTGTGTCAGGTGGGTTTCCCCCGCTATCACCAGAAGTCTTCCTTGTTTGCACCATCTTTTTTTCCCACAATGGAACCAATATGATAAGAACCGGTTGAAATGCAAACAAAGTAAAATTCACTAGTCGGCCCACTTCGAGAAAGACAATTCTCCAGTGCAATCAGTACTTATGTAATTTGTTTTAAAAAAAAACAAGATACCTTAAACATCCTAGAAAAGCAAACATAAATAAGAAGAACAAAGGTAGTTAAGTTACAGTGATCTTCTAAACACTAGCTAACCATTCACCCACTAACCCCACTAAGTTGCTGCCCCTTTTGACCCGGTACACATACCCATAGATCCCACCCGATTTGGGTCTGGATTTGTATCATTATGATTATTTGAACATTTTCATTTCTTTGCCAACACTCCTCAACCTCTGTTGCTTTCTTTAGTCTACGCACCAGCCAAAAAGGATGGTCATCTATTCATAAAAATACAAGACTTGATCATCAATGCTTTTAAACATATCCAAACTAGCAAACTTAGTTAACTCGAATACTAACTTCTAAAATAACTCTATCTATCATTATTTGACTCAATCTATAATCAAATAGAAAATACTAATAAAATAAAATAGACTCAAACAATTGTTTTCACAACACTTAAACAATTTATCAAGCTTGTCCTTTCACTCGATCTTCTCAACCTACCATATTGACCCTTATTTTTAATCGGCGCATTTTGACCTAACTCATCTTGACCCAGTAACCAACCAACCCATCATGTTCATTTTGCCACATCTAATCATCGTGATAATCACGATCATGATTTACATCTACCTTCTATCCCTCACGATTTTTTTCTCATTTGCTAGTCATGCAAAACACCCAAGCAAATCATTTGCTTACTTCTTTCTTTCTATTCTTGATTCCGTACCAAAAATTATTAGAGCACCCTTAATCATTTTGGTCAACACAATAAAAAAGTATTAAAAAATCACATTCCATCACAATATAAACACTACAGTATAATAATCGACATATCATAAAACTTAAGGGTTTTTTAAAACAACAACACACATACTCATCTAACATATTCATACTCCTACATCAATTAAACTTGTAACACTTATATACTATAACAAAGAACAACTTGATGTAAAGTAACGTACATTACTTTATGCATGATGTACATCATGTTAATGCATGTACAATAACTTAGGCTAAAGGTATAGAATTTTATTGCACGCTGTCCTTTTGTCTCTCAATTTCTCATCTCTTAAATATGGTTGTGTGGTTGCATTTAGGCACGACCATGCAGCAAAGACGGTGGTGTGGCGTGATTTGTGGCGGCATAAACATGTAATTGTATGTTTCACCATGTGTGCTATTCTTCAATTAGGTGCATCCTTCATATTTTATATTGCTGAAGCTAGGAGTGCTTAGGATGCAAAGTTAAATTGATATTGAAATCTTTGAGTCATGTGTAAGCGGTAACAAATTTATAAAGATTTATAATTATAATTACTCAAAACTAATAACCCTTCCCCAAAAGTTTTCTTTATGTCAGAGCGAAGCCAACATTTTCTTCTAAAAAGAATTCGAAGTGATTTAAGATGATTATAATGACATAAAAAAACAAACAAAAAGCAAATAATCCATATTGATATTTTTTAGTTTTTCAATTGAAGGAAAACCACAAGTGAATATGCGCACACAAAGAATAAACAATCAAATACGTGTCTTGGTTTCTTCTTTTGAATTTTATTTCTCTTGAAACGATTTAACCACAATATAATACCGCCGCGAAACGCGGAGTTTAATACTAACTCATCACAAAACAAGAGTTAAACCCCTAACCCGTAACCTGATTCAACTCCAACTGGTTCAGTGGCTTGATTGTACCTCAAGCCCACCCATAAAACTCGAGGCTTGGGTAGTTATATACACGACGCCGTATTAATTTCTTCCCTCGCAATTCTCTTGTATCGTCCACTCATACTCGCGGCAATTCTCTTTTTTCCGCCAATCAACTGACGCTGTAGCACTCCTTCAACCGCCGTCGGTGTTCGTCATCCCTTGCGTTCTCCGGTCACCGGCGCAAAAGCACATCAGTCATCCCTCCGATCATCCATCCATAAACGCCACATGAAGACCAGAAATCAAGCCAAGCGAAACACTCATTCAACTGGTATATACCTCATCCATCCTGTAGCCGTTCCGTACAATACTACGCTATTTAATACATCCATTTTGATTTCAGTATATGTGTTTAGTATCATTGCTTCTACTTTTTGTTGTAAATACGCACATTTACATGTTCAATTCGGAAAATGGATAGAAGCCCTAGGTCCTTGCCCTTTGGTATTTTATTTGGCTCGTGTTTTTTTTTAAGAAAATATAACTTTGAGAAGCTTACAGACTACCTTTACATTGTAATGTTTCTTTGTGAAAAGAAGAGAATAGAGAATTGGTGATGGAAGTTTTGATATCACACTTGAATTTGAGGATTGTTATGCTTGAGAAGATGAAGAAGCTTAATTTTTTTGATGGTGTGTGTTTAATATACGTAGAGGTGTCCAGTTTTGGGTAATGGAAGATGAGTAAGGGCTGGAGTATTGTAATACACAAGCTGGGTTTATGATATGCAGTATAATTGTATAAATCTGGTAGAACAGTTGATGTTGAACGAGCTCATGAAATTGGGTTTTTTTTTTCATTATGCAGGTGAAGATGACATGATTAGGGAATCTGGGCATGATGCGAAATCAAAAGGTATTGGTTTGTTTGTGTTTTTCGCATGGTTTATATTTTTGTTGTTGGTGATTTTAGAGTTTGTAAAGTATTTTGATGTAATTGGATTTGTGATTTATGACCAAATAAATTCAAGTTAAGTTATAATACAAGTTAGGAGATGTGGAGTGTATGCTTGTTACAAAACTGACTGAATCCAGATTCCAGATTCTTAATATATGGCTTAGTCTTGAATTTGAAGTTTTACACCGACTCAGTCAAGGCTATGCATAGACAAAGGGTCTATATGTGTCCAGCGTATTCGTACATCACTTAGGCAGTTTTAGAATGATCAGTGTATTTTCATTCACTGACCTTATGTACACCTATCAAGCCAGTAACTTTACATGATAGTTTACACTGATATTATTGAAGTTCCCCAACACTGACTTCTACATAGATTTTCAGCTCTGATGTCAATTAAAACAGGAATATAACTGTTATAAATGACAGGAGTATGAAAATTTATCATGCCAAAAGTGAAAATAGGTGACATTCTCTGTTTAAAGGATGTAACTAACTTCTTTATGAACAGTTGCAGTATTTCATTTGTTCATCATGAGAAGGTGCATTAGTTAAGTGCGCGCGTGTGTGTGTATATACAATACCTTTTCTTCGTCTGAATCGACAAATATAAAGAATCAATAACTAAGTTTTGCTTAAGTTATTGCCTTATACTTAAATTTGTGTTTCTTATGTTATCCCAATGTTGATTTCGTGATACCTAGGCATCAAAGGGTCGAATACTACTTTTAGAAAGTGATTTGTGATATAAGGAAGCATATCAGGCTATTGAATATCATTACCCTTGTATCAGATTAATTCCCCAACACTTGCTGTACATGATTTATAGATTGCTTGATCATAGCTTGTTTCTGAAACACCCTTTTTCTGTCTTCTGTACTGGTAGAGATGCACATGACATCTTAAGGAAAGGAAACTGGTAAAGATCTGAAAATGCGATATTTAAATTAGGAATCCGAGTAGACCTGTTAGTACCTGAATAATATTCATTGGCAGTTTTATTAATGCTTATAATTACCTTGTATCAGGCACTCTTGCCAATACATCACAGGATGGTGTCAGCAAGTTTTTGAAACAAGCTGGTTCACGTCGCTCTCGTGGGATGAAAAAACAAGATGATTACTCTCTTAATTGTGATTCTGATGATAAGGTTACTTTTCTTGACTTCATCTTCTAATCATGAAAACAAATGCCTACTTTTTAAGTGTGTGTAGTTTCAATTCTTTTTTATTTTTTGTCAATACTTATTGTAGATCTTAAATAATGTTTCATTTTCCAGTTAAAGGGGAAGGAAAAACTAGTTAAAGTAGACAGCTATGCACAAAATATATTGGAGGTCAATGGTTCTAAAAACTCATCACTTCTGAACACAAATGATGGAAGTCCTCAGCAAGCTAAGTCTGAATTGGAAGATGTTATGGCTGATTCAGATTGGGAAGATGGATCAAATCCCAATTTGGATTCTGAAAATAATCATGTAAATTATACAAACAAAGAGATCACTATAGAGTTTGATTCATCACCTGGTACAGCTAAGCGGAAGCCTATACGTCGAGCTTCTGCTGAAGAAAAGGTTAATGTTAAAAGTTCTTTTGGTCAGTTAATATTAAAAATTCTTTTGTAGAATATAGTTAATGTTAAAGATCATTTTGGTTAAGAATCATTCTCCTACTTCACTTTCACTTCACTTTATAAGTTGTTTCTTTTTTGTCACAGGCAGTGGCGGAGCTTGTACATAGGGCACATTTACTCTGTTTAATTGGTCGGGGACGATTGATTGATAGTGCTTGTGATGATCCTTTCATTCAGGTTGTTTTCTTAATCATTACTTACACTTGACATTGATTTGCTCTCTTTTTGTGGCACTCATGATGTTTTATCTATTCTCATAACAGGCTGCCTTGTTGTCACTTTTGCCAGCAAATTTGCTGAAGTTATCAGAAAACACAAATCTCACAGCGGATTCTTTGACTCCTTTAGTCAACTGGGTACACTGCTTTCTTATCCCTTTTTCTAACATTCCCACTCTTTAAAATAGTTCAAAATTTGTTATAATATTTGTGTTGATGGGCTATTTACTATTTGTAGTTCCATAGTAACTTCCACGCCAGAAATTCAGGCAGTGAAAGATCCTTCCAATTAGCTTTAGCCAGGGCTCTTGAAACCCATGAGGGGACTCCAGAGGAGGTATTTCTTCAATGATATTGGATTTTCTTTTGTGCAAAAAGAAAAGTACACATGAGTTTGGGATGATATGCTATATCTTGAAGATTAACAGCAGAAATAGATAGATTAGTTCTCTGAATATCTTCACATATGAACCACTGATCAATTTTGTTACAGGTGGCTGCTTTGTCTGTGGCATTGTTCAGAGCATTGAATTTTTCAACACGGTAAGGCTTTCAATCTATACTTCTATTAGGACGGTGTGGTTTTGTTAATACAAAAAGGGTTGTCCTGGTTTCAGGTTTGTATCCATATTAGATGCTGCATCCTTGAAGCCAGATGCTGATAACTATGATGATGTGTCTCAAGAAAGAAAATTGGATAGGGGGAAGGGGGTATTTGACTCATCAACGATCATGGTGACTCAATCAAATGAGGCTTCTACATCTTCTGGTAAACACAATGCACCTGTTGGTGTTGACAAGAAAAGTGCATGTGAAGCTTCTACAAAAGCTCCAAGCCAAAGGAAAATCAAAAAGTTAGGTCAAAGTCAAACAATCTCTCGAGATACAGACCCTCCCATTGCTGACCACTCAAATGAGATGGATCCTTCATCAAAGGGCTCAAAGAGGAAGGGAGATATTGAGTTTGAGTTGCAGATGGAAATGGCTCTTTCTGCAACTGCAGCACATACTTCTGAATCCCATCTTGAGAATGATGTTAAAAATTCTAATCTTAGTTCACCGAGTTTATCTTCTTTCAAGAGATTGAAGAAAATTAAATTTGAAGAATCTCAGGAAATTTCTACTGCTGTTGGATCAAGAAAAACAGGAGCTCCAATGTATTGGGCAGAAGTCTACTGCAGTGGAAAGAATTCAACTGGAAAATGGGTTCATGTAGATGCTGTAAATGCAATCATTGATGGTGAACACAAAGTAGAAGCTGCAGCTGCTGCATGTAAAACTAACTTGAGATATGTCGTTGCTTTTGCTGGTCAAGGAGCTAAAGATGTGACTCGCAGGTTACCAACCCCATCCCGAACACACAAATGCACACAACACACATTTTTGAAGCATTCTGACGAATGTCTGAAATTTTGTTCTTTCAGGTATTGTGCAAAGTGGTACAAGATAGCTTCTCATCGAGTTAATTCGACTTGGTGGGATGCTGTGTTGCTGCCACTTAAGGAGTTAGAGTCTAGAGCAACAGAAGGTGTGGTTTGTTTTTTTAACAAATGAGATTGATTACAAGTTATAATGAACTGTTATATTAAACCAAACAGTATACTTCTGCTTCTTCATCAGGCACTAGCAAAATGTCTAATAATGTGAAAAGGGAAGAAATGACGTATCTTGAGGATATGGAGCTCGAGACAAAAGCATTAACCGAGCCACTTCCAACTAATCAACAGGTTGAGTGCATAACTTATTAATTTATGCATTGATACATTTATTATTACATTGTTACTAATCTTTTTGGCATTTCATTGATATATGCAGGCATATAAAAATCATCATTTATATGCTCTTGAAAGATGGCTTACAAAGTACCAAATTCTTTACCCAAAGGGCCCTGTTTTGGGGTTTTGTTCTGGTCATTCTGTTTACCCAAGAGCTTGTGTCCAAACGCTGCACACTAAAGAGAGATGGATGAGGGAAGGGCTACAATTAAAAGTCAATGAACTTCCAGTGAAAGTGTTGAAGCGATCAACAAAAGCCAACAAAGGGAAAGTTCCTGAAGCAGACGAAGATGATGAAAATGATTGCGTAGGGCCCGGAGGCACCATCAATCTTTACGGAAAATGGCAAACAGAACCCTTGTGTTTGCCTTCAGCAGAAAACGGGATTGTGCCAAAGGTCATATGATTTTGTTTAGATTATAATCTCTTCTATTATGGTCATAACATTTTGTTTATTATATTGGTGTACAGAATGATCGTGGGCAAGTAGACGTGTGGTCTGAGAAGTGTTTGCCCCCAGGAACCGTGCACTTGGGGTTTCCAAGAATCTTTGCTATTGCAAAGAAGCTGGGGATTGATTACGCACCTGCAATGGTTGGATTTGAATTCCGAAATGGCCGGTCTATTCCTATATATAATGGCATTGTGGTGTGTAGTGAATTCAAGAATACAATTCTAGAGGTAAATTAATCAACTTTTGACATCAAGTTTATGCAGTATATATTTATTTGCTTTTAAAATAAATTATGACGCCTCTGCCTCTGGTTGTGGAGTCCAGTCCAACCAGTGCACCAGTAGTGTTGGCTGGTCTGGTTATCAAAACATTATATATGGTTGATGATGATTCTGGTTTTGCAGGCATATGCTGAAGAAGAAGAGAGAAGGGGAGCTGAAGAGAGAAGGAAGAATGAAGCTCAAGCCATGTCCAGGTGGTATCAGCTTCTTTCATCCATTGTTACTAGACAAAGATTGAATAATCGATACGTAGAGGGTATTTCACCACAACCCTCAAATGATATCCAAAAAACAAATGATACATCTCATCGTCGTAAGCATCCCCATCATCATACAAGTGAGGATATACAGAAACCTGTATCTGACCAGGCAACCGAAGATGTTGGTCAACCTGATGTTGTACCACAACCATTGTTTGAAGAAGACCATGAGCATGTGTTTTTGACAAATGATCATGATGCAGAGAGTTCCATGAGGACAAAACGGTGTCACTGTGGGTTTTCAATTGAAGTTGAAGAGCTGTAGCGACAGTTATACATGTTATTAAAACTGTTTGTTTTGGTGATAACTTTTGTACGCCGTATGTTAAGGTTATGACTAAAATAGTGAAAAGTAATACAACACGAGAATCGTCTGTGTCAAGATCGATCTACCATGGAAAGACTTGGATTTAGGAGAACTAACCTTTCAATAACGAAAACATATGTGGCCAGATAAAGGACAAACCCAAAAACACCATCACTCTCTATGTGATCACGCCAGAACCCATTTAAAGTTATCTTCCATGAGGAGTTCACATGTACAAGAATAGATTTTATCGATGAGGAGCATTTGTATCTATTCATGTACGTAGGTTTTGGTGCACAAGCATAACTCATTTGTATCAATTCATGTACAAGCATACATCCACGCCCTATGATTTTGTTAGACACATATTCATTTCGTGAAGGATGGATAATGGAGTAAAGTGTCTTGTTTTTATAAAACTATACTTATTAATAAGAATAAAATTCTTAAATTTGTAATATAATTTTTTAAAAGCCAGCAAGTGTATAAAAGTGAAACATCGATAAAAAAAGAAAAAAAGAATAACGGCACACTTGATTCAGACCATTGTTTTTTCAGGGTATTTGTCTTGTAAACTTTTTAATACATTATATGTTATCATGATGTATTTATATTGATGTGTACATCACTCAGTCTAAAATACATGTTGTATCTTGATATTTTCTTACACTTCACATGTTAAAAACACTTTGTATGATGTAACACATATGAGCCAACACCATCATGTCTAAGTGTCATGTTTATAGTTCTAATTTAGTTAATATCCCTATCAAGTTATTCTTTTTGGGTTATCAAGAAACAATATTCCACCTTCTTTATACAACGACTAGAAAAGCATATCTTTTGTCCATGTCTTTGATAACATGACCATATTTGCTTTTTCTTTCTTTTCTCCAGACATAATTGCTTTTCAACTTTTGTTAGCCTCTGTTACACTTGTACATTATGCTATAGAGGTTATAACTTGCATATTTTACCATTTCTTTTGAAACGCACCAAATGTACTACTTAAGAATCTTCTATCTTTAGGACAGGTACCAGCCAATCAAAACCCGAAAGCATAAATTGTTAATTTAGATGGGTTTTTTTTATTAATCTGATTCGTTATACCCTTTTTTCACTTTGCACTTTATTAGCTTAGTGCTATAGATTTATCTCCACACTAATACTTAATCTGATTAATTCGATAATAACCAAATGGCATCATAAGATTATTATAGGTGCAAACAATTTTTCACAATAGCTTTAAACTTCATTTTTCTAAAAAACCAGTCACATCTGTTTATAACCATAACCAATTATGGGAACAATTACTAGCAAAAAATACATCATTTTCTAAATGAGTCACATCTATATATAACAAAAAGGTCAGTTTTCTATAAAGGGGTTATATAGTAGTTTAATATCAAAATACCATTTCGGATTTACATTTCGATATCAAAAGCTTCCTGGTTCCTGCAACAATTTTTAGGATTTTTTATGCTATATAGGCATATAACTTCACATTCACATACCCGCAATCATCTAAGCTTATAAACACATATACCATCACATTCACTATTCTTTATGCCTCTATACACCCATATACCAACACCTATACCTTGACGTTTCCTAATGTATACACTCATATACCATCAATTCATTACATGAGAGTTGAATATTAAATTATAGAGTTACCCATATCAAAATCAAACTCTTTCATACTAATCTAAAAGAATTTAAATTTTTTCAAAGGATTGCTTATGTTGATGACAAATTTTAGCTCTTGAAAGAAAGCATTGTATGAGAATTTAACATTTTGCCTCATTCAACAACTTTGAAGTCATGAAAACACCTCAATAACTGTCATGTGAACCTTCCCAATTTACAAGAAAAGTAGATACACAACAACACACAAATGCATTCAACATAAAACCTAAATTACAAACACCTAATGACATAAACTAACACCACAACCTCACCCTAAGCTTGATTTCTTATGTTAGGTAATTCTGTCATCCAGATACAAAATTCCAAAATCCAGAGTAATCATATTCTAGCTGCTTGTACATCACACATCCAGACTAGTACACCACTCTAAATTTCACAATTTCATATCTAAAGGAGCCTACATCATTTCTTTCTTTGATCTTCTCTTCAACTTACAACTCAATTAGCTTCAACACCTTCAGGTTCAGGCTGCACCTTACGAGGCCGACCCCGAGGTCGGCCAGTTTTCGAAGGTGGCGTCGGTACTGACGCCACCTTAGCCTTCTTAGGGGCCGAGGGCGCATTAGGATCTTTCTTCGGTCGCCCTCGGCCCCTTTTAACCTCAGACCCAGGCTGAGCCGGAGCATCAGACTCCGTCTCAGTCTGTGTCTGGGCCCGGCTCTCTACTAGAGCCGGGTCCTTAACCTTCGGAGGGCGACCACGCCCGCGTTTTGCGGGCGTGTTCACATCCGGACGCATATAGTTATCATTCAAAACCACCAACTCCCCATTTTCAACCAATTTGTTCAGCTGATCCGCCAGAATATTATTATGCTCTTCCGGCAAACTCCCACAAGTCGACTCGATGTAGTTTGAAATCGACGATTTGCTACATCCTTCCTTCTCTTTCAAAGCATCAATCGCTGCAAAAATCATCTGCACCAAAACACACACAAATTCAACCTATAACTCAAACTTATAAAACCTAGGGTTATATACTTATCTATAAACTGAAAGTTGAAAACTTAAAATTGATTTGAAATTACCTCTGCATACGGTGGTAGTGATGGTGGTCGGTTGAGCTCTTCTCCGGCCATTGACGGAGGGTGATCGGAGATTGCAAAAGAGGATGTCAGCTACGAAGAAGCAGGGTATCAAAGTGTGTGCATGTGTGAGACCTTTTGGAGATGATTTATGTGAAGAATTTTTGGGGGTGAGAAGAAATCGACGGTTGAGGTTTACGGTGGTGATTAGATCGAAGGTGTTTGGGTTGTTTGTGTGTGGGATCACGCGGATCGGTGACGTGGCGGGTGGATTTTTTGTGAAGTGTTTTTGTTGTATGAGTGAGTTTGATGCTTTTTATTTTTGTTTTTGTTTTTTCTTCTTATTTGAAGCGTAGGGATAGAATGGAATAATTTAGTGGATCTTTTTTTAATTATTTATTTATTTTTTTAAAATTATTTGATTAGTGGATTGGTTTTATTAATTGTTAAAAATGATTATGTTTTATGAAAAGTGGAACTCTTTATATAAAAAAGGAGTCGGCGTTTTGTGGTTTAGTGGTAGTTAGGGGTGCAAACGAATTGAACTTTTATATAAAACAAGGATTTGTTCGTGTTTGTTCGTTAAGAAATAAACTTGTTCATCAACTGTTCATGAACACTTATTGAACAAGATTTCTTGTTCATGTTCGTTCATTAAAAAAATGAATATGTTCATGAATGGTTCACGAACACTTACCGAACGCAAACAAACACAAACAAAATCAAACGAACACAAACAATGGTTCATGAACATGACGAACACAAATGAGCTTATGAACACAAACGAATACAAATGATCATAGATTTATTCTAGAATAAAAATTTTCATTTTCATTACAAACATTACATAAAATCTTTTAAAAATAAATAAGTACTCAACATAAATATTAAAAAGTACTTGAAATAAATGTCTTAAAGTAGCTTACACAAAAATTAAGAATATAAACGAACACGTTAACAAACGTAAACGAACACATTATCGAATGTTTGCGAACGGACATTAACAAACATAAACGAACACATTATCGAACATTCATGAACATAAATGAACGAACGCGCATGTGTTCACGTTCGTTCGTTTAACTAAACGAACAAAATTTTCTTGTTCGTGTTCATTCATTTACTAAACAAACGAACATAAACGAACTTTCCGCCAAACAATTCACGAACTGTTCGCTGAACGTTTAGTTCGTTTGCAGCCCTAGTGGTAGTAGCGAGGGATATGTGATTTGTAAAACCAATTCGAACTACAAAGAGGTTTGTAAAAAAAAGCTTTCCACACATAAATGCACGGAAGATTATTTAGTCTCACCTAGGATGGACCAGTATCTTTACAATGGGTAATGAGTCACAAGCAACAAAAAGATAAGAAAAACAAATGTATCTGATCACAATGTCACGTCTTTGAAAGCTCAATTGTCCGACGTTAATCTCAACGATAATAAGAATATAGAATTCAAAAGAGCAATTATGTCGCATCATCGACGTCATATGAAGAATTTCTTGCAAACATTGAAAGCTTCAACGTCTTAGGTGATCACGTGTCAATAATTTGATGTTTAATTGATCTAAATGTTTGGTTTTACATCAAAATTATAGTGGAACAAGTTCAAGTTGTTTGTATTTTGGATTATAGGTGATTGGAGCTAAAGAAAACTTATTTTGGATGAAAAGATGCAAAACAGGAATCCGGAACTATGTTTGGTGAACATGAAGAGTATGGAAGAAGCGGGATGGAAATCGGAGCCCGAAAAGTGAAAAAAATGCAAAAACCGAAAGTTCAAGACCATGGTAACTTAAAATGGGCATAACTTGGGTTAGGAAAAGAGTTACGGGGCTCACGTCCTGTCAACGGAAAGCTCGTGAAAAGTTACATGTGAAAATCAAAATAGGGTCCCGGCGTATGATACGCCGCCCTAGGCGTATCATACGCCGGTCGACGTATTGATGGGCATATCTATGGACGTATTTGCCAAAAATTCCAGAGGGTTGGGCGTATGATACGCCGGGTATGGGCGTATCATACGCCGGTGCCGTAACAAACTCCTATTTTCATGGAATTTTAAGATATTTAAAGATCAACAACTCCACTTCGAAATCAAACTTTTTCCAGACGAATTCAAGGACTTTGAAGGTATCTTTTGAGTATTCCAAGCTTCCCAAATCATCACAACAATCATCATTCATCATCATAAAGCAAAGATCAAAGATTTAATGATGACAATGCGTGGCTAAGTTCGTGTGATTGCTTTCGGGTGGAGAGTTTCTATCAAGTGAGGTGGTTAGTGTATCTAGGTTTTCTTTATGTTAAACACTTTGTGATTGAATGTATTTGAGGTTTTGATTGAGTTAAACAATTTGTTTATAAAGAAAGTTATTTGCTTTTATCATCAGTTTTCGGTTTTCTTGCATCGTGAACTCATTGAGAAAAGTAAATAACGTGATACAGATGAATTAATGACTTTGTGAATGCACGAGTCTTAAAAGATTGTTCCTTGGTCATCACTTCAATCAAAAGCCAATATCTTGAGTTGTGTTATGAAACCCTATAATATATTTAACGAACCATTGAACTTGTAGAACTTGAAACACGAAGTGATTGTTTCTTAATATTTAATCAAATTCATTATAAAGTTTGTTTCTTTATGCAATTGTTCTCATTAATTCATTCAAAGTTTTAAGTTTTAATTACAAAGTTTGAGTCTTTTAGTTAGTCGAGTCGTATTCGTTAAACACTTTCCACAAATTCCCTGAGGAGGAGACCTTACTTACCCTTATACAATAAAAGTAGCTAAGACCAGTTATTTAACTTGTTTTTGATCGAGTCTTGACAACCAGATCATTAGGTCAAATTCGAGAGCTTCAACATCTTAAGTCAAATTAAGGCCGAGCATAGATCCAGACTTTGAGACGAGAAAGTCTTATGCAAGAGGAATAACAACTTCGTGTTGAATTAATGTGACAACAAAAACAAACGTTAGAAAAACAACAACAACAAGGGGATTTAGAGTTCATCTTGAAAGACCACTCGGTGTATTCCAAGCTGATGTTGGAAGTTGTTTATAACCAAAGCGGTAAAAGACATAACATTGAGTATGACAATTCTTCTATTCGATGTTATTTTATTTTTATTAGATTATTCTATAATGTAGTTTTTTAAATTGCTGATAATTTATTTTAATTTATCATTCTAGTTAATTACTTATAAAATATAAAATATAAATACAAATTTAAAATATAAACTAATTTAAAAAAATGCAGAGACATCCTTAATGTGTCACCTAGAAATATATGAGAAATCAATAAAAAATAAAAAAATTTGACGTGACGTTAATGTATCATCCAGAAATATCTGTGAAAAGCTGGACGACTCCCTGTGTCTTAGATGAAAAAATGAAAGCACAATAAGAAATTGAGTTCGGACTTTACCCCCTCATGAGCTTGTAATGAATCCATCCCTACTCCCTAGTATAGTGATAGATTTTATCATTGTTAGTCACTTAAATTTCGTTACGTAAAAGTCATATTATATCATAAAAAGTAATTATTGTTCTATTACACTTGTAAATGACCAGTACAATAATGTGTCTTATGGGTATTTTGACATGTGTTAGTGAGTTATTCTACGTTAGATAGTCACATCGGGTCATAACAACCTATTTTGATGTCAGATAACACGTGTATGATGATTAGTACACTAATGAGTCTTCTCATATTAGCGAGTCTTTCTAGATAACAAAGATATAGATTAGATTATTACAAGTCATATTGTATGACAATAATATGTCAATTCATGTATAGTAATAGGTACACTATTGGACTTTGGTGTTTTATCATGTGACAATGAGTTGTTTTGATATATCTAACTTGGTAATTGCTTATCAAGAATACCATAGTATGCAATACATTTCATTTTCATCCCTGTTCAAGATAAACTAGACAAAGGTAAAACAATACACTTCCCAAATTTATATGCACAAAGACTTAAAAACATCCCAAATCCTGCCCTTGGGCAGCAATCTTGATCATCTAATGTTTAAATCAATGTTTCTAACTTTAATTTTCACACTTCACTCCTACTTTACCTCCTTCACAATCATTTCTAGAACACATTTCGGGTCCAAGCGAAGCGCGAGGCCTCGCCTTCTTCATCAACACCCTCGTCTAGATCATCTGTCGATGTCACTAATAGCGTCGCATCAAACTTCTTAAGCTTATCTAGAATCCACAGTCTATCAATCTCAAACTCCACAACAGATTCCTCATGTTGTTTTGTATTCTTAGAATCTAAAACATTAATGTCAACTAAACATGAACAATGCACACATTTAGGCATCATTTTTGCCTTTGTTTTCCCCTCATAATCTGCAACTTTCTCTTTGTACATCTCGAGTTCGTTCTCAAGCTCAAATTTATCCCTCTCTAGCTTCATGACAAGTTCATTTAAGAGCTGAAAAACCTCGTGATCATACTCCGCTTGTTCATCCATCATTCTTTGATTTCGAATCGATTCAATCTTAAGTGCAACCTTTTCTTCTTGAAGTCTGGTTATCATTCTCATTGCTTGGTTTGCAGCTACTGCAGAAGCCTTTCGTTCCTCATCTAGTTCTATGTATAAGCCACGTACTACAAGTCTTTCGGCTTTCAGTTCCGTAGTTAAACTATCAATCGTGACGACTTTATCTTCTTCATCTCGACATGATGATTGCAAGAATCTGGCTTCTGCATAGTGAATACTGTTACTAATAGGAATACAATGAGTTAGTCTAAAGAACACTTTCGAATTTTCAAAGTATTTCCTAAAACGCTGAAAGAAAGAAATATTACTGATGTGACAAGTTAAAGGGGTGTAACTTATAAAAAAGTACGTAGATAACGTGATACTATAACTTTAGCACATCCCAATTAAAATTATTATTAACAAAACCCATATGTAAATTGGGTTTTTTGTAATCTTCCATGAGTTTGAAAATGAAGTATGGAATTTTTACCTTGATTTTGAACTTGATCTTCATCTTCATCTTCATTTAAACTAGAGCTTATGCTACAACTAGTTGATGAATCAGTCCACTCAAGAGGGATTATCTGGTCAAAAACTTGTAAGTATGAACTCTTATTCTCAACAGGAAGATTCATGCAATCTACCAGTCCATTTCCTTTATAATTTGATTTGATCTTCGACGCGCTACTGAAGGATCTATCAACAGGTTTTGCCTGCAAGTTCATGCTGCAACATCCATGCTCAGTTGATATCTTTCGACGATCCACACAGTCATAATGGTTCAAAAACTCGATTGCATGAGCTTCACAAACGAGATTTCGATATGGGCTCACATTGTTTTTTGGGTCAAACAAATGATCAATAGTGGAACACCATACACATGGGGGCTTAAGAGTGTAGTAAGTTGCAAATTTTCTGATGAGATATGAGAAGATAGAGTTGAAAAGAAGCATTATGATTAGGATCCATTCAAGCAATGTGTAAGTTAGAATAAAGACTATTTTGTGGGTTGCAGCCATTGATGTTTGTGAGGGTGATTTGAAAGTTATAAAGAATGTGCAAAAGAAAAAGGAGGAGACATAGTTGATGAAATTAGGGGAATTATGATTATAATGGCCATGGTGATTGATGAGAGGCACTATGTAATTTAAAGTTTGAGGAAATAAGACCACTGGACCATGTTATATTGTTAAGTCCCACACAAAAGGTTCATCACAATAATCTTTTCCTAATTCTTGATGAAAATAAATAATCCATGTAGGTACCACCACTTTCAACATCCGTCGATATTCTGTCGGTGAAGGTGGATAATGTTGGGGATAATATGTCGGTAAACTAGATGTGGATAATTCATTTAGCGACAAACTACAGTCCAAATTTACCGAGAAATCACCTATGGGGGTTTCAGTGATGATTACAAGTGGATGTAAGTGGTTGTTACCGTGATAATATCATCTATAGATTAACTATGTACCATTCACCGATTGATTAACGACGACTAGGCGATTAATGTTTCCTTTTTTATTTTTATAAATAAAAATACTCTTGGTTTTTTATAAAAATAAATAAAATTTACTCATAATAAATAAAAAATTATACCGTAAAATAAACATTATAATAAAAATTAAGTACTACAAAGGTTTATACAAATTGGAGAAAAATTTAACTAATATATTCTCTCTATTACTCCTTCATAGTGACAACGGGAATTTAAATCAAACGTTACGACTAGAGTGAAAAACAAAGAACACGTTGGTATGAAAAATGACACGCAATCTCAAAAAACAATAAGAAAAAAAATCATAAAGTTGTAAACAATAAGAAAATTTTATAGCAAAACGACAATGAAGGATCTAAGACCGTAAATTGACTGCAAGAGACATAATGACAAAGCTTTGGTGATAAGAGCTATGACTACGATATGAGTTACAACTATAGCGGCTCAAAGGTGGCATAAGAGAAAAACAAGAACATAAAACTTGCGACTATAAGCATAGGAGCTATGACAATGACTGCACGAGAACAACAAAATAAAACAAGAAGGGAGCCACTAGTGCAAATGCATGGATCATAGTGACAGACACCACGATTGCAATGTGTCACACTAATCGACCCCTAATGTGTCGTGATGACAAACCATCAAACTCGACGTTATCATTCTCTCTAATCGTCTTTGGCTTCGTTTTCCAGTTGTCGGTATCCCACATCTTTCAAATAATGATTCATAAAAGAACATAAAAAATTTAGAACTAAAGTAATGCGTATCCTCTTGATAAATAATAGGTGGCACGCATAATGTAAAAACAACAAGGGCGATGCAAGAACAACCAATAGTGTTTGTGTAATTAACTTTATTTTGATTAAATGAAGTTTAGAGTACTATTTATTGTATTTTTAAGAGTGTATTATATATTCGTGTAAACGGATTTAGCTAATTGAACTAGGATCACCTAGTACTATATTCATTATAAATCCATAATTTTTTCTAGCTCTAATCTCTACCCAAACTTGTCCATTACTTTCCCATATTCTTTATGAACTTATTTCAAATTTCTTTCCTTTAAAACATCTTAATTGTTTTATAAAAACTAACTGGCTATCCCTAGGGTGGGTGTATAAGTTTTTTTAAACGACGAACTCAAACACCCTAGTAAATCTACTCTTAGGCCTACACCATTTGCTTACAATAGAAATTAAACCTAAAGGCAGCCTTGAGTAGGCGTAACATGGACCTCCGTCTAAAGCCTGCTTACTCAGAGGGGCACAATTTTTTTTGAAAAAAAAATTATATCCTATATCAACCGTAGAAATTACATGGATCGTCCCTGAGGTTTACTCAAATTTCACCATTCGTCTGGTATTGAAAAATTATATGTTTAGTCCTAAGGTTTGAAAAATATAACGTATTTAGTCCTTCGGTTAGATGATCGTTATAATTTTCTGTTAAATTTAAAAAAAAGACCAAACTACCTTTCATATTAAAAAAAGTTAAAGATTATTTCAATAAATAAGTAATGGGCCTCCAAACTTAAACTATCCAGTTCATCTTCCCCCGCCTTCACCTACAACCCCTTTTATTAACAACCACCACCACTTGTCTCTCTCTATTCATAGACTTCAAGATTTTCTACCAAACTAAGGTTCATTTCTCCTAACTTATGTGATTTTAGTGTGTTTAATGTGATTCAAATCTTTAAGTTTCATACTTTCGCTCTCGAATCTGCTTTTGATGTTGTTTGTCGTCATCTATGAAGCTCTAGTGAACACTATGTTCTGTAAACCACATCCACAAATATGTCATCCACGACTATTTAATGGAACTTTGAAATGGCGAATTGACCGGCGTAGAAGGCCCGGTAAAAAATAAAAAGTATTTATTCTTAGTTACTTTAAGCTAGCTAGGGCAAGTAAGAGTGTCGAATCCACAAGGAGCTATTGGTTGGCAACTAATCTTTTTTTATGTTGAAATGCAAAAAAAAAACATTTGTTGAGTTGTTAATGATTAATTAAAATCTGAAATACACTTAGTTAAATAAGAGAAGATATAATCACTTCTGGCTTTAGGGTTTAATCACTCACTTGCCTAATAAGTTCATTAGCATGCTTGACAAATCACATAGAGATAACTCGTGCAAATTTTACACCAGTCGAATAGTTTCATGTTAATCAATCACATAGGCCATGATACAACATAATGGAGTCTCTCCATTATTGAATGACATCTCGGTGATTAAGCAATGAACCATATCAAATCAAATTAACTCAATCGCATAGGGACATAATACAATTCTATAAAGTTTCTCTATAAAAGAATGATCATCTTGGTGAGCCAAAATGAAATGTTCTTCATATTAGCATCGAAGTAACAACAAAAGCACAATTGAAAACATTACGCGTACATGAAAACAATTGTCTTAGGTTCAAGCAAACTAACAAAGTAAAGCTTTCAAGTGATGAGAACAAACCCCTAATCCAGATGTGATTACAAATTATTTAGCCACACATGTTTGGAGTAAGTAATTGATGTACAGAATCCATCCAAAATTGATTATCAAGTGATAATAATCAAATCTTCAATGATTCTTTAAGATTTTTCGTCCTAAAATCATCCCCAAAGAGTCTCTAAACGATTCACCCTTCAATAAAACCCAAAAATTGCTTAAAAGGGGTGAAAACCGTCAATACGTCGAACCTGACATTGACCAACGCCCCAACTTGCTGGAAATCTTCTTTTGGCTTCAAAGGCAGTATTGACCAATGCTGGATAGAGTTGACCAACACCTAAGTTGATGATTTTGTACTTTTGCTTTGTTTTTTTCCATTTCAACCTACAATAAAATAACTTACTCAAAGTACAAGGTTTCATGATATTATAGATCAAATTATGACTATTAATCAATCAAAAATCATGCATATTTATAACCCGATCATGAACCATCCAATGTTGACCCAATTTCGATTTATCTAATGTTTATTGATGTCATCCACAACTTTTTACCGGAGCTTTGAAATCTTGTCCCCCGATTAAAGATCTTGGCAATGACAGTTACTTGTTTTCCTCCAAGTTCATCCAGATCTCATCAGATAGTATAATCTAATAGGGCTTGCGGTTCTCATCAGAGCATTTCGTTTTTGAATCTTTAATAAACTTCTCCATGGCAATGGGGTTGTGACTATAAAAGCAATTGATAATTAAAAAAAGGTTGCCTGAATATATTGCAGGTCACCGAAAATTCCACCGTAAAAGATGGCCGGAAGTTAGGGGTAGGAATAGCAGTGACATGAGTGGTTGGTTTTGATTGGTTTTATGGGATCCATAACAAGTCAAAGATAAAAAAATTACTTTACTAATTAAAATGATAAAAGATGGGTGAAAGGGTAATTTTACACCTACTTAATGGAATTAACTAACGGTCGTTTGACTCGGGAGTTTTCAAACCTTTGGACTAAACCTGTAATTTTTCACTCCCATGAACAAAAGGTGAAATTTGAGCAAACATTAGGGACTATCTGTGTAATTTACTCTATAACTTATAATAAAAAAATAACTTTTTGTTCACATGACCCTAGGCTACTCATAGACTTTGCCATGTGTCATAACCTGTTTCACTCTTGAAATATTGATTTGCTTCTCATCATTTTAGTTTTCTTATATTTTTAATAGTTTTTAACAATATTTATTATTACTAATAAATATTTAACATATAGTTTTAAATAGTTTCCATATTTCTGGAAATATTTTAAAACTGCATTATTTTTAAAATAACTTTTTAGAAACACTAAACCTACATTTCATTTCAAAATGGACATATATGACTTTAAATATTTTATTTTTTTTCTTCCTACTATATATATGATTCGATCATCAGTATCATAATCTATTATATTTGTAACTCTATTTTAACAATTTATATTGACATGCTTAAATAATAATTATTATTATCATTACACATATTAAAAACTTCATTTATATTAATATCATAATTCTATCTTATTATCTATTGATTTACCTAGAGGGGGCAATTTAGATCCATTCATCTATAATTGGGTAATTATTTTTTAGGTCAGTTTTTAATTTATATTTATATGTATTTTTAAACCTTTCATAATTATATTTCCGTAGTTAAATGCCTTAATTTTAGTAAACAAAAGTTAATTGTTTTAAGTATATATTATGTTAGTTAGTGTCTTACATTGCATAATATGGATCATAGAGATGGTTTATGTAATGGAACAAAACAAAAAGTTATAGTATTGCATAATCATGTTATCGAAGCTAAGGTCATATCCGAAGATAACATAGGAAATCAGGCTTTTATTCCACGTCTTAATTTGACACATTTGAATAAAAAGATTCCTTTTAAATTTCAAAGAAGACAACTTTCACTCGCTGTTTGTTTTCCAATGACGATAAACAAGAGTCGGAGACAATCACTATCCAAAGTTGGTTTATTTTTAGGCAATCTATTTTCACACATAATCAATTGTATGTTGCATTATCTACAAGAAAAATAGACAAAGGCTAAAATTATTAATATTAGATAAGGATAGAAAACTTACACACCAAACATCAAATGTTATATATAAATTAAGAAGTTTATGACTATCTATGAATAATAATTCTTGGTCTTTTTCATATATTATTGTTTATAACTTAAATTTATTTGTTATATATAATACTTTTATTGATATCTTATATACAACATATATTAGATTATATATATAATATCTATGATATAGCTTTTTTATTTCAACCCGTGTGTTAGTTAGGTCAAATATATGTCAATTAGAAGCTCATTCTTAAAACAAAATACTCAAATTTATTGGGCCATGGTTCATTGTTATGTGTTATTTTGTTTAAGTATTTTATATGGTGAATTAATTCAATCAAGCAACCTACCAAAAAATAGAAATCGAGGCATTTACAAGTGGAACAACAGAAGGATGCAATATGCAAGGCAACAAGGACTTTATGCGACCGCCGACTTGGTTATTGCTTGTGGAATTGCGGTTTTAGAACCAATCACTCAATCAGGCAATCAAGGATTCAACGTTTGTTTTTGTATGTCATTATAATAATGAGTTGGGTATGTTTATTGGTAAAATGTTTGTTTTCGTTTAAAAAATCAATTTATATAATTTAATTCGTTAAGGCACGTGAACATTTTTTCTTGCTCGTAGGGCGCTAAAGTCCTCAGGTTCCGGCATGATTATACCCTTAACATATGAGAAGGACACCATTCCAACATGTTTGATTTTCTTTTGAAACATCACTAACCGGTCCTAGCTTCCTAACTACACATTGCCTAACATAAAACCCGAGACCTCCACCTATAAAGCTTACAACTTAGATAATATTATATATTATCTTTTCATATAATATTAGACATGTGATTTGTTATCAAGGATATACAAACGCTAGTGAGATATATGATCCATATATGGATCTGGCTAATCTAGCGCGGTATCTTATAAAATCTGTGGCACATGACTTCGGATTCTAAAAACACATATTTGATCTATTGTCTACGATCTTAGTAATAATATGATTTTTAGTTAGAAAATTTCACTCAGTTTTAAGTTTTTTGAATATTAGACTAAAGTTACTTAAAATACTTTCGTTTCTTTAAACTTATTCAGCTTTCATTAGCTGTTTAATCTTGTGATCTTTTAATACATGTTATTTTCTTTAAAAAAAGTAACGTAAATGAAGCATATACAAATCGTAGATACTATTTTATGATGTCATGGGGAAGAAAGGACTTTGGTATAATAATAAGTGTTTTTATAAAAAGAGAGCAGATAAGTATGAGAGTAAAACTAAGATAACAATAAGTAGATGTGAAGTGGTTAGATAGTATTTATATACAGTAGTTTAGCATTAATGGCATTTACTATATATGCATCTATCAAACAAGGGATGTCCTCGTTGTGTTAGTCATGCTACTGTAGAATAATAATAGTCAATATGTTGTTAGTCGTTGTATTATTTTACTTGTATACGGTATAAAATGCTTTTTATACTTCTAAAGTCTTGTTATTGTCAAGTCGTTTGAAACAACCAATCAGAGTTCCCCTAGATAATAAGGGTCGTTATATAATGTCCAAATGTTATGATTCATCCGTAAACATCAAAGCTTACATTGTTTGTTTAGTTCCAGTCTTTACGGTCTATTTTATCCCCCTTTTTCTTCTCTAAGGTTATATTCAAATACTTGTCTCGTCCTAATGTCAAGTAATGAGAAAGGGGACCGAAACATGCGACTGAAAGACTCTACTGAGACAAAGATGGATCGAACATACTCCGATGAGAGATCAGTTATGTTCATTGCTCATCAAAATGTCACGGTTAATCATACAAAATCAAGGCTCAGTTATAGTTATATCAAACAAGAATAAGTCACAAGACTTCTCGTTTCTATCAAACACATAACATCAAATGTTACAAACTTAAATTATACAAAAGGATAAACAACATATTAAAAATATTATTCTTAAATGAAAGTAAAAACACAAGCCCTTTCACTTTTAATAACCGTCAAACAAACCCCTCATTCTTATAATATAAAAAATCAAGGACATTTGGGTTTGCCTTCCTGAGTCTTCCAGTTATTGTAGCAAGAACACGACTGTTTGTTTCCATAAACACCCGCAGGAACGCACAGACATTTCGCGCAACACTTTTGGCAGAAGAACATGCACGGCTTCTTGTGCGATGTCGCCGAGCACCTATACGTACATCTCGGTTTGCAATCTGCACAACACAAACAATGGCAACGCTTTAGTACATTGTACCGTACAACCTAGTCATGCACACTCTTATCAAACTTTCAACGAGAGATAACGTACCTTGTGGACGAAGCCTATTGTATCCCTAAAATATAGAGATAAAAAAATCGATTAGCTAATTCACAACATTATAAATACCTAAACTAGTTTAAAGGTTCTGGATTCATACACCACTGATTAGATATCTAACATTTTAACGTCACTACAGTTTACAATAAGATACAGCTTATCTTGTTGTAAACTGTAGTGCAGTTTGTTGATTAAGATGTAACGGTTAATTAGAGAATCAAACGGGTTGAAATGAATGGTACCTGAGCTACATCGGCGAATGCGATCATGAGGACCAAAGACAGAAGCAAAACAATAGGTGTGTATGAAGGTCGTCCTCCAGCCATTGAAGCAAAATGGGGATGTGAATGAGAGAAAATGGGTTGAATGAAGTGTGATTTGTGAAGTGGAGTGAAGTGTAAGGGGTTATTTATAGAGAGCAGAGGGTGTGTTTAGTTATGGGAAATGGTGAAAATGGGAATGTCACATTTATGCACAGTGGTGGGTGGTGATGATTGATGACGGTGGTGGCACGGGGCGGAGGTTAAGGCGTGAAAAGGGGAAATCAAATACCTAACATGATATTTGAAGGCACTAGTAAAGTAGTAAGTAGTAACACTTTGTGTTATACACCACGTGTCGGGAGTGGAGTTTAGCCCTTTTGTAGAGCAATGTCGTGACCACACTCACGGACCCGCACCATGCCTCGTCTCATGTTTTAGGGCGTGGTGTTTAACGCCTCATGATTATGTTATATTAGTAGTGTCTTCATCTTTCACAGGAGTATAACACATGCCTTAAATGTGAGTTGGTATGCAGGGCTGGCGGTGAACACCAGCCCGACCCCCTTCTATGGTGAAACCCAATCTCGTCGTGGCCTACTCCGTTCTTCTTGTTGAAAATGTCAACCCACTTTTACCCTTTGTCCTATGGGATTTTTTACACTTTGCACGCTTAAAGTGTAGATTATCTGTTTCTTTGATTGAGCTGTGTAAAAAAAAAAATTGAAGTATAATAAGACGTTGACGTGACATATAAGAAATGAGAATGGAGAGGGGTCCATTCAACCATGTCTCATAGCCTAAGCAATTATTTAGTGGTACCAATGTAGTGTCTCAAACATTGAAGTTTTGTTTCGGCAGATAGTGAATATTAAGATTAAATTTAGTGGGTGTTTGAATTGGTTGATAAAACGAATTTTATATTTTTTTATTGTTCGAAGTGATTTAATTTACTTAAATAACACAATTATTGTAATGAACTAACTTTACTATTCATATACACTTTTTTTATTATGACAGGTAGTAGCTAGTTTTTGGCATTCATGTTAAAAAACTTATAAGTTATTTGGTTTAGCTAACTATTAAAAATTATGATAATTGAACGATATCAAAATTAAGTAATCTATAATTAGAGTTAGCTAACGGTAACTTTTAGCTCTAAAACAGAGGGAAAAATTGAACTTTACAAGTTAATGTGTCAACACACTAAATGTGCCATGTTTATTTTAGTATTTCATGTAACAATACATGTAGCATGTTATATCTTGTCATTTGGTGTCACACAATGTAACAACGTTACATTAATGACATTTAATAGACATGCATATTCTTCGACTAGATTTTTTTATCACTCTAAATGAATTTCCTTTAAAAGAAATTTTTGAATATGAAGGTAAGAAAATGTGTGCAAACTAAAACAAATATAAAAATAATAAAAAAACTTAAACATAAATCAAAAATTAAAAATAAATATGAAAAAGAAATGCAATGAAAATTAAATAAAAATGAATAAGAAAGACAAAATTATAAAAATCTAAAAAAAGATAAAGAGAAACGGAATTTAAAAAAAGTAAAAGAAGAAATGGTTAAAAAGGGTCCCATGGTATAACAAGAGCGCTAAATAATGGGCTAAAACGTCATTTGTTAATGAACTCCTATCTTGGTTATATAACATAAACGGTAGGTGAAAATTATAATAAAAAAGAACATAACATAAACGTCACCTGTTAGGCATAGATCGGATCAACCTCATACTATTCATTAACTCACCCACAAATAGTCTTTTATTTTTAATGATAACTAGTCACCCACATATCTTTATCGATCTGTATGTGCTGATGAGATATAGAGAGAGAACGACAAGTCAACTGATATGTCCATCTTCATTGTTAAAATCCCTAGTGCATATCCTCATCAAACTGTATACGTATGTTGTGGGGAGGGAGAGAGGGAGATCAACCAACAACGTCACAACACTGGTAGAGAAGAAATTAAAAAGAGATAGATACATGTAACAAAAAAAATACTATTATGTATTATCATTGCATCTTATGCATTAATATTGGTATATCACTCTTCCTCAAAGTTAATATTTAGTATATAGATAATTATATAATTTAAAAATAACATTTTCATTTTGATATTTTCAATATAACATGTTTTTATCTATAAAATCGTATAAAATAAATTAAATGGCCCGATAAAAGCGGCGCATTGCTTGCATCGTTTATCATCGCATCCTAATTATTGTGTCTCCCATGTTATCTTGTGATTTTTTTCTTCTTAATATTTTGGCCTCATTTGTAACAGTTATATTATTAACTTTATTATTTGTTGATCTCCATGATTTCTTTATCCAACTTTTAACGTTTAGTATGAAATTAAAACTTTCATATCATTTTGAATTTTTAATTTGTAAAGGTGGAAGGGGCACCAACGTCGTGATCATGATGAGACCCGACGTCGAGCGGCACCATCGCCGCCACCCCCTCACGCTGTATTTTTCCTTTTCCGTAGCATATACTTGCCGTTCATTGTGTTCGTTGCTTGTGTGTGTGGTGTAGTGTGACAACACCACTGCCACCAAATAATTTGTGTGGTGTAGTGCGGTGTGGTGTGACATTACAAAATTCGATTATTAAGTTTATGGTGTAGTGTGATAGATGTGATGAGAGTATCCCCTCCACCCTAATGATCGTGGATGAAATGACATATAATGGTTGTACATTTTTCTTAAACAAGGTTTTAACCTAAAACTTCGACATGTAATTTGTGGCGAAACATGCACTTGTAACTTTATCGTTTTAACCTATATTTTCACGATTCTATTTCAAAGTAATCTATAAAGCTTCTCAAGGAACAAATACAAATAGTATATTTACGACATGAACCCATAAAAATACGATTTTGGCCGACCAAAACCCGAAATTAAATTGTTGGTACATCAACAAAATTTGGTTCCAATTGTGAGTGGTTCCGTTCATAATATAAGCAAGTCAATTATATATTAGAAGTGAAACAAAAACAAGAATCAACATTTAGGTGTTGTTTGGTAGCATCTAAATCAGCCTCTTAATGGTTCAGATGTCTGAATGGTTCAACATTTAATGGTTCAGACTGTTTGTTTCGCGAGCAAATGTTTGAATGGTTTAAATATTTGCCTTTGAATGGTTAAGCATTATACTAATGTTGAATGGTTAAGAGGTCTAATGTTGAATGGTTAAGACCTCTTATCTGAATCGATCAGACATTTTCCTTTAAATAGTTAAGCTATATACTAGCTTTTAATGATTCAAAACTCTTAATGATTCAACACTTAATGGTTCAGACCTCTTATTGGTTCAACACTTAATTATTTAGAAATTGCCAAACAGCCCCTTAGTCTAGTAATAGTGTCTGCATAACCAAATGAATCGGCTAGGGTTCGAATCATGCAATTGTTATTCCCAGCCGAATTGTACGCTATACAACCCCTTGTACAACCCCTTTTTAATTTTATTTTAAATTCTTTTTAATATCATATGTAATTGTAAATAGATTCCATTTTTCTCAAATGATATTTTAAATATAATATTTCATAAAAGTCTGAATATTTTGTTTGACATGCCTAATTTTATCTACGTTTAAACATAAATTTTATTTAAAATTGAGATGAGTCAAATATATAATGTATTTACCCTATTTCTTTTCACATATTTGTTTGACTCTTATAATTTTTAAAATATGATGTTATACCGTTGTAAAGTGATTATTATCTATGTTTTAATATTAATTTTATTAAAACCTAATAGTATAGTTTTACTTTCTATGTTTCAATATAGATGATGATCAAATACCAACTTTTTAAAACAAAAGACGCTATATGTACAAACCCCATAAAATGATTAATAGGCTAATAGCATTAATTGACACCTGTAAATAAAGTTTAGTTTGTTCAAAACTTTTAATTAGTGGTGCCCAAACCGGGTTGAACTTTAAAATCAGGGCGGGTTTAATCCGGGCCGGGTTGTGGTCAAAGAAATCCAAATCAAGTTTGACCGGGTTCCAGTTCAGGTCCAACCCGGTTTTAAGAGGGCAAAATGGTAATAAAGTTCGAATATAAATCGAGTTGGGTTCGGGTCGGGTTGGGGAGAACCCAGGTTGGATGTGGAGGGGACAAACCGATTTGAACCCTATGGATTGAATAGGGTTGGACCCGGGTCGGGTTGAAAAACCAGGTTGGGTGTGCACATCTACTTCTAATCTAGCACAACGGGCTTTATAGTATTCATTTCTTGAAAAAGAAAAGTACAACAAAAAGGCCGAAAGACTAATGGCCCATTAAGGAACAGAAGTTAGACCTCAACAGCCTTTACGAGTTTACGTAACCCAAAGCTTAAAGTGAAGGTTTACCCATAAACTACATAGCGAAATTGGTAGGGACTCTAAATATTAAAAAAATTACATTACCGGACCGAAAATTAACATTACTGACGAAAAAAAGGCGGTGGCCCCCTCCAGCCCTCACTAAGATTCGCCTATGATCGGACCATACAGACATACAATGGAACCGGTGAACAGAAAGTCAGAAAAGATTGCAGGGAAACTCGGATTGAGAAATCAATTTACCATTGAAAGTTAAAACTGAATCAGACCGATCAAATATATAATGAAACCACTAATCTTGCAGCTTTTGATACCATGTATCAGATTGAAAGAATGTATATATGTCTACATATGGTTTTCTGCCATAAATTTTTAAATGCCATATGCTCAAAGCAAACTGTGATTTACATGATCTTGTTGTCACCAGGATATTGACGGGTTATGAAAGTAAACCTTATATAATAGATTCTTATAAAAGAAGTGAGGTAATCACTCAACTTATATAAAAAGTAAAAAGGACTAAACATAGAAACCAAGTAAACCTAAACTAGAAAACTAGCACCAAAACATAAACCTAACCAGTTACCATCAAAGAAGCAAGTATATTCATTACAGTCATATTTTCTTGATTATATCTGAGTTCTCAAAATACACACTACTCCATGATTGATTTGTTCTATCTATAACTTCAGCACCATACTGAGGTCTGGTCTACTCAGAAATATGCTTAACGCGTGAGTGTCTCAACGATTAAAAAAGCTTCTTGATATTTTACTAGTCGAGAGTTGAGGCCTCTCGCCCGGTGAGTCCAAGAAAGAACACCATTGGCGAATCCACAAACCGAAATAATGCAGGAAAACAATGAAAATGGATATACTCATCAAGTCATCATTATGCAAACTATGCAATTACAAAGTTTTAAGTAGAAACATTAATAAAGAAAGCAATTAACCAATAAGACCAACAAAAAGATTCTAACTTTTGTATAGGAAAACTTATTTACTAACCATTGATGAATGCTCCAAGATCAACTTCAAACGTTTCGCCAACACATCAAACTCCGCAATATGCTGATCCCTCCATCGCTTCTCAAAACCGATCACTTCCTCCATATTCGCACATCGTTGAACATCAATCATCTTCCTCACCTCCTTCAACGACTGATCAAGCACATCAGCAAGTGTAGTGCTTGCAAAATGCACAATCCCACCACTCAAATCACCACCAACATTCTTCACCCTAACTTCATTTCGCCCCAATTCAACATTCACATCACGATTAACCTTCACATCTCCAGCATCATTACCATTCAAATCCTCCTTAAAACCACCACCGTGATCATCACACTTGTTAACTTTGTTACCATTATAGGGTTTCTTAACCACAGATGGTAATGCTAATACAGCCGTAGAACACGACGGCAACGTCGGCGAGAAACTAACCTTAACCCCAACCAAATTCGACTTACACTTATTATTATCATCATCATCATCCTCATGGACCTCATCATCATTATTATCAGTAGGCTTACAGTTCGAATTGGTACCTCCAAACGACACAGGAGGACGATCTGAATCCCAAAGTCGCTTCGAGAGATCATACAACGCACGATCCTGAGGCGAAAGCATTGATTTATCAAGGCCCTTAGCGATCCTCGACGAAATCACGCGAAACTTCTTCCGTAACCGACGGAGCTTCTCTGTGAGCTGCGATTTCGAAAACGGTTGCGACATTCCATTGCAGAATTGGGCGTAAAACAAGCCGAGATCTCGAGGGAACGAGAATCCTCGAGAAGAACAATCAATGAGTCCCTGAAGTAATCGGATCTCGTCGGGCTCGGACCAAATCCGGTGGAATTTGAACGGAGGGTGTTTGGCGGTGGCGTCGTGATCACCGTCGTCGTCGCCGTCGTCGTCGGCGGTGGGTTCTTGTTTGGGGGTGGTGAGGGTTAGGGCTGAATCGGGGGTTTTGCGTTTGATTGGGAGTTTACGAGATGAAGGGATTGAGGAAATGGGGTTAGCTTGTATGGGAACATGAGGGTTTGATGGTGGGGTGAAGGCCATGGTGTATTGGTGTATGTGTGTGGTGGTGTTTGTGTGCAGGTGGTGTTGGTTTTGAGTGTGGGTGAGGGGTGGGTGGGTTTGACCCAGGTGGTGTGATTTGGTCAAGGTTGGGGGTTGGGGGTTGGGTTAGTTGTGGTCTAAAGTTGTGATCCTATTATTGTTGAGATTGGTGTTGTGTATTCCAGTATTCCACCATGTAATTTGGAGTTAAACATAAATTATTTATTAACATGCTAGTTTAATACCACAACAGCTTTTGGTCAGGCGGTCGCTCATGACTTCTCAAATGAGAGGTTGTGTGTTTGAATCTCGTTTGAATGTTTGAGACAGTATGTTCTGGATGAGTCAGTGAGTTTTCTTAGTTTCTTTTGAGCGGGATGGGCGGGTCACCACGCTTTTGTTGTTCGGACGAAATGGTGATCCATCTGCCAAGGTAGTCTTGGATGCATGACTCTTTGCTGTTAAAAAAAATATGCTAATCTGATGAATGTTATTTTTTAAATGCATTTTGTAGATAGGTGTTAAGAGCTAGTCCTTTAGGTTTAAGGCCAATAGTATGGTATAAATGGAAGACTTATTCTAGCATTAATCATGCTACTCTATCTTCTTTCTTAACTATAAACCCCCTTTATTAGAGCGTTGAAGTGTCATTGAAGATTCAAAGCTACCGCTTCTAGACACTTTAACGAAATCTCTTTGTGGTTACAGCTCAAATCTATGAGGTGGGAAAGAGCCGACTTTACAACATCACTAAGATCACTACTTCCCAAGCATTGTTTCCCGAAACCAAAAACACAAATGAGAATATTAGTAGCAACAAAATATGTATATATAAAAATAATACAAGTCAAATAGCTACTTCCAAGTTTTAAACCAAACCGTGCCATGAAACTCCAAACCATGTGAACCAAACCATTTGAATTTAGAACAAGCCCAATCCACTATCTTGCTCATGTTTAGACAATTCGATCAATCTTAAACGTTCTTTGAAAGATATAAATAAAACAATGCCCAAACAAAATCCTCGATAGGGTTTCAAGACAGTATCAAGTATTAACTATGATGCCGTAATGTGTTATCTTATATTCTCATGTCATCTTAGCTTTCGGGGACAGGGGCTTAACATGCAACTTTAGAACATAATAAGAGGCGCAATATATAAATACGATTAACCTCATATCAAAACCGTCGTTCATTCAGAAGAACTGAACTTCAAACTGCATATTCGCCATCAAAATTCTCCTGATGAAGACGATCTTACGCAGAATCATCAACCCTAACACCAAACCCACTTACTCAATCAACAGCCACCTCCCTCAATTTCTAAATTACACCAACACGGCGGCAGAACCACCACACACGGCGGCGGAGGACGAAGAAGAAGAGAAAACAGCAGCAGCAATCACCACCATCTGCAAATCATTTCCCAACAATCTAAACTGGAAAACCCTCAATCGAAACCTCAAGTTCGTCAATGTCACAAACTCATCGATCATCAACAGAGTACTCATTCAACTCAAAGACCCACCAAATGCTAAAAAGGCGCTATCGTTCTTCCACTGGTCCTCCCATTTCACCAACACCACACACCAAACACACACCTACGCCCTCGTAATTCACATTTTGGTTAAAGCGAAACTAATCAAAGACGCCAGTGCGCTAATTGAATCAGTTCTCACCCGATCTGTAACTCGTGATTGTAAAGTTTCTTCTTCTTCTTCTGTTCTCTCGTTAATTCATTCGTTTATTAGTAGTTATGAGGTTGCTGATTCAAGCCCATTTGTGTTTGATTTGTTGATTCAAATTTGTTCCAAGTTACGGATGATTGATGAAGCTGTAGATGTGTGTATTTGTTTGGGCGAACATGGGTTTCGATTGAATGTAATCAGTTATAACACCTTGCTGCACGTAATTCAGAAATCGGATAAAACCAAGTTGGTTTGGAGGGTTTACGAGCATATGATTGAATATAGAACATACCCGAATGAGAAGAGTGTTGAAATTATGGTCAATGCATTGTGTAAAGAGGGGAAGCTGCAGAAGTTTGTTGATATGATAAACAGGATTGATGGGAAGAGATGCGCACCTAAAGTGATCGTTAACACTTGTTTGGTTTTTGGGATGATCGAGGAGGGGAGAATCGAAGATGGGTTAGTTTTGTTGAAGAGGATGTTGATGAAGAATATGATTACTGATACGATTTCATATTCGTTGATTGTGTATGCAAAGATAAAGATGGGAGAATTGGAATCTGCATGGAAGGTGTATGATGAAATGCTTAAGAGAGGCTTCAAGGCAAATTCTTTTGTGCATACATCTTTTGTAGGGGCGTATTGTGACGCTGGAAAGGTTGAAGATGGAGGTGAAGTGTTTGATGATATGGAACGCATTGGTTTGCAGGTGTATGATGAGACTTACACTCATATGATTGTTGGTTATTCGAAAGCTGGAAAGCTGGAAGAAAGCTTGAACTTTTGTGAGAAAATGGCGCAGAATGGGTTCGTTCCAAGTTGTTTGGCTTTTAATGAAGTGGTTGAGAGGCTAAATGGACATGAGAGTGTTCGTCGAGCTGATGGGGTGTTGACTGTTTTGTTGGATAAAGGGTTCATGCCGGATGCAAATACATATTCTTATCTTATTGCAGGTTATGGAAAAGAAGGTGATGTTGAGGGAGTTCTCAAGCTTTACTATGAAATGGAATATAGGAAACTCTCTCCTGGTGCATTGGTGTTTAGCTGGTTAATTGTTAGTCTTCACCGTGCAGGGAGATTGGAGGAATCGGAGAAATATCTAAGGATAATGAAAGCTCGATCTTTAGTCCCGTTGGATTGCACATATGATGCATTGATTTCCAGCCATGTAACGGGCAAGGACACCGATGCAAAAGAATGTCAGTCTTGTAGTTGACTTTAGACTTGAACCTGAATGTGATATGTTAAAACATGCTGAAACGATTCACTAGTATAGAACTTTATCCCTTGTCAAATCTTGTTTTCTAAATTGCTGAACACATAAGTTCTGTCTATGATAATATGCAGCAACTGATATAACAATAACAAATTACAGCAGTTTAAGTAAAAATGTATATAAGGTTTGCAACAAGTGGCATTACACCATCTAAAATAACAGGGGAGAAAAAACAGCAAATTCCACATGTTTGCTCAATATACATGCATCTCCATATGAGCGACCAAAAACCATAAAAGAACAAATTAAAGCAACACAATCATACATACATACATTGATGTGCGGCACCACAAGATCAGCGGCTTTAACCCATGACCTTTGGCCGCCATCCCTCGATTACGTCTTCTGTCAGTGGCATTGTGTTCTTGAATGAGTCCAATGAGAACACGGTCTGAAAAACAATATTAGGTATTAATTAGTGAAACAATTTTGCAGTCCTCTACTTGCTTCTGAAATACGACATTATGAAAAGATAAAAAGCAACAAACAGAACAATTAAGGCTGCTCTCATACGAAGATAATTTTATGGGATTCAACAAAAGATTAGTGTACCTTCATGTATGTCTTCAGATGAGGAAGTGAATCTGGGACTGACCACTTCTTGTAATGACCCAAAGCAATCTCCATATGGTACAGCTTCGGACCAAGTGACAAGTCTGCAGCCGAGACAGCCTTGCCATTGATAAATGGGCCCTTCAGCAAACAAGTGAAAATGAAGTCAGCAAACAAATTCGTTTATACGGGTGTCTCTGTGTGTGTAAAGAGAACTTACATTTTCTTTGATGTAATCATTGAAAGCAGACAGCTCATTCAGTAAAGCTTGCTCTGTTCCATCATTAGCATCTTTGCTTTTTAGGAAGCCAATAAATGTCGAAAAGATCTTCGACCCACTGCATATACGCAACAGAATTACCATTATTCAACATCAATATTCAAAAGTGAATGTAAATTGAACAAAGGGGGCATAAAGAGCATAGCGTACACAGAAGCTTTCTCAGGTGGAGTCACTAAAGACGGGTCAGGGAACTTCTCCTCTACTGACTTGGTAATAACATCTGAATCTGCTACCCATTTGTCATCAAGCTTCACCACTGGAACTTTACCTTCTGGGCTAATACTTAAAAACCTATGTAAAACTTAAGAGTGTCAAGAGTACACCAAATTATGGAAGCACGAGTAAATAATAAGGGGATACTGCATGATTACCAGTCTGGCTTGTTACCAAGATCAATTAACTTTAAGTCATAAGGAAGATGCTTTTCCTCTAGAGTCAGCAAAACTCTCTGTGTAAAAGGGCCTAAAATCACAGAAAAATAAGAATAACTATACACCTCAAAAAGACTTGCAAGAAATAGAAGTTGCATAAGATATATACATAAATAGTTGCAAATTTGATATGTAAATTCATCGATCTATGAAACCTTTCTTGTGTTGTCATGGTTTGGGGTCTTTTGGTTCCTTTAGGTTGGTGTATTTTTTTCATTGTTCTTTTTGCAAGTTAATAGGTTTACTCATAGTTCAGAGTAGGTGGATCAATGAAACGTAATTCTAGCCACTGGCTAGGATTGATTCTTGGTTCCAAGGGTCTTAAGTGAACCTCCATGAACTTTTAAACACAAATGCAAGTGACTAATCAAAACATTATCCTTGTGATTATCATTAGATTACAGAAACAAATGTCCATATATGTCCAAATTTTGCAGTGGTTAGATGGTAGGTAATTTCCACGCTGATCTTTTTGAATCGTGTTATCATGTTCAAATTGAATTATTTTAATAGGTCACTCAAAGTCTCAATAGGACAATTAAATAAAAATCAAGAACTAGTATGTCTGTTCTTGTTATGCAAATGTGTCCCAAAAGATAAGCCAAAGATTTCGTAGTGAACCATCATGGCGTTTTGTTATAACACAAAGTTGCATGAAACAGTGTTAGATTAACAGTCAAAAACGATTGGCTGTTAAATATATAGGTATTCGGATACTGACAATTTCTATTGTTGGCTTTTATCAGTAATGATGATTGTCTTCCGCTAAAAGGACCTAAGTTGCTACGGATGAAGGTGTTAGGAACTAACGTTCATTCACCCATGAAATGTAAACTTGGGCAGGTAATAATGTTTTGTTTTGGAGTGATAATTAGAGTGGTTCTGGTCCATTGATGATTTGATGGAGGTTTTTCCAGACTTGTTACGCAGCGACCCATATAAAAGAAGTTTGGTATCCTCTCGTGTAAATTATGGTCCTTCATCGTTAACTGTGGACCGGCAAAGGGAGTTCTCTAAAGTCTAATCTGAACCAACAAACACTTGACCAAAAGATTGGATGTGAGTCGCTTATTGCTGCCTTGAAGACATGGAATGGGCCGGATGTTTGGGGATGGGAAGATGGTGACTTCACGGTCAACCGAGTAAGACGTGATTGAAACCAAACTCTTAAAACAGGAGGAAGTATTCAAAATTCCATGGTTAAAGTGGGTGCCTCTTAAAGTAAATGCGTTCGCATGGAGAGCGGGCATGGATAGAAATCCTTCTAAGGAAGCTTTGGCTAAGCGGGGGATTCCACTGGATGTAATGTGTTCGATTAGTGGCTCCAATTCAGAAAATACGGACCATCTACTTGTGAGGTGTGATCCGGCAAGTAGGGTGTGGGATCTGGTCCAAAAGACCTAGTGATCACGATAGATTATATCCTAAGTATGCATGAAAACTGGCCCTTCTCAAAACAGATGAAAAATTTTCTTCATGCGATCTTCCTCTCGGCGTTATGGTGTATATGAAAAACTCGAAATAACAGAGTCTTCAAGGATAAGGCGAGGAGAGCGGAAGAGATATTAGATGAGATTAAGGCAATGCCCTTCCTTTGGATTAGAAATAGGGGGAAAATGTCAAGATTAGACTGGTAGACATGGTGTACTTTTTCCTTGTAACATTACTTGTATTCCATGTTGTAATCTAGCATCTTACTAGTTCGTAATGTTTTATCTATAATAAAATTGCTGGCTGTTCAAAAGAAAGTTATTCGTAAACACGATTACACGAACCTTATTAGAAACTGATCTAACGATTACAATTATCAATCAACTACTTATGAATGTGCAATTTCTACCAACCAGGTACATCAGAAACCAGCTCCACAACGACTCGAAAGGCATAGGATACTATGAGACCCAAGAACAACCACTGCCCCTAGACCCATTGTCCGGTGAAACCAAAAATCGATTTAGTCACAAACTAGCTTGAACCCTAAACATCTAACTCATATCAAACCTTATTCAAGTCCCCTTTAGTTTTAAGTAAATCCCAATTACCTAATTGAACTATAGCACCCAAAATCACCAACAAAATTCTAGGTTATAATTAAGGAGAAATATGTATTCAATCAAACAATCATCATCCCTAACATACTATCAAACATCACCACATAAGAGCAACTATTGAATCAAACCCATTACTAAATCACATCCAAACACATAATCCCACTACTCAATCAACCAAATCAAAACATTCAAACACCGAATCCTATCATCGAATAAGAACATTGGGTACTTACAATCACCGAGCTTATTGGGGACAGTGAGAGAAGATTTGGCGCAGACTTCAAGAGGGGTGGAAGCCATTGCGACGGTGGTGGTTAGGGTTCTTCTGAGCCCACGGCGGTTCAAGCGGCGAAAATTGGTGGTGAAGGCGTTGGGAAAAGTGGGGTTGCAGGTGAGGTGTTTGATGGAAATCGTCAAAGCTGTAGTAGGCGAATGTATTCTAATAGCAGACATTTTGGGACGACGGATAGTTTAATAATAATAATAAGAATAATGTTGCCGACTGTTGTGTTTGGAGCAGGTGCGGTTGAAGGAGATGAGGTTGGTGTTTACGTGTGCAAACGAGAGGCTTCTGGAAGAGAATCGCTTCCCTGTAAGATTTGGTCGCCAACAACCAGTAGCGGTTTTCTTTGCTCTAATTTGATGTAAACAAAACGGACTTAATTACACGGGTGACTTATTTTACTTTTGATTTCTAACTATCAGAGATTATAAGGTTGGTTTAAAATTTTACACAAACGTAATAATAACAGTGGTTCATGAAACTGATAGACGTTAACTTTTGTTGTTAAGTATGTGTAAAATAACAAAATTACCTTTGCCCACCACTCCAAACCCCCCTTCATCATTTCTTCACCATTTCCACTACTATCTCCTACCACCATCAAAACCTCCATCTTCAAGCACCACCGCTTTCAACCACCGTCACCACCAGCACCTCCTTCAACTACCAGCACCACCTTCAACCACCACCACCACTAGTACCAGTGCATCACCTTCAACCTTAAAGCTTCAACCTTCAACCTTCAATCACAACCATCACCACCACCATCTTCAACCTTCAACCACCAAGACCACCATCACCACCAACACTTTCAACCATCGTCACCACCATCACCACCACCAACCTTCAACCACCACCAGCATCACCGTCACCACCAGCACCACTTTCAACCACCTTCAACCTTCAACCACCACTAGCACCACCTCTAACCACCACTACCAACACCACCTTCAACATTCAATCACCACAATCACCAACCACAACCTTTAAAAACCGCCAAACATCATCACCAATCGGATCCATCGTTGTTCTTGGGGGTGGTGGCTGAAGGGTTTTGATCGGGTTACTGAAATAGAGGGGGTGGTGAAGATGGACGAGACAATGGTGTCATAGTGGTGATCGGCTTTCTAGTGAGGTGGCGGTGAAGATGAAGTGAGGTGGTGTCGAGGTGAGTCACCGGCGATGGAAGGTGAGTTGTCGGCGATACGGGGGCGGCGGCTGAAAATGGTGACCGGTAAAAGAGAAAGTGAGTGTAGGGGTATTTTAGTCATTAAAGAAAATTTAACAGTCAAATTTAACGTCCAACCGTTTCAGGTACCATCGTTGTTACGTGTGTGCAAAGTTTTGAACCAATTTTGTAATTTCAGAGAGTTAAGGATCAAAAGTAAAATCATGCCTAACCACAGGGATCACCCGTGTAATTAAGTCAAACAAAACTAGAGAAAACACAAGGGTTTCAATTACATACGCATATTTTACGATAATTTGATCACTAAAATGATCAAATGGAGTTTTTATTAGATTTTCTTATGTCAAAAAATAATATATAAAAAGATGTATGGGTAGGTATTTTTAATATATGTAATTATTTAAAACTTTAAAAAAACATATGTAAAAAAACTAAAGACACCTTAAATTCATTTTACCATTCCACATGAGCATAAAAATTTTAAAAAAATAATATTGTATAATTGAAACAAAGAACGCATGGTAAAAACATGCTATAACTTATGATTCAAATAAAACAAGTGAATTATCGTTTTTCTCTCTATAGTTTGTCATTTTCATTCGAAAAAAAATATTTTTTATACCTAGCTCCCCATGGTTTTAAAAATTGTCATTTTCATTCAAAAAAGTTAAATCTATTAATTTAAATTGTTAAACATGTAAATTGATAAAATTATCCTTTAAACTACAAAACAAAATCCCTCAATTACATAATCATAATTGAGTGGAAGCGAATCACGAGATAGGGGAGATGGCGACTACAAACGATGGTCTCAATTATACAACCCCTTCATAATGGGTTTCCGATATAAAAAACGAGGTCCATTCTCCTCCCCCACCAATAATGTTGACAATCTCGTGATTCAGTCATAATAAAACATTTGTAGTAAAATGTTCGATTTAGAATTCGTGAATGGACAAATAACACGTGACTGGATTTTTATATCAATACATTAACATAATTTTGGATTTAGTCTTTATATTTTTTGGATGAAAATAACAACTTTTTTAAAAAACTATGGTTGGGGGGTTGGGGGAGGGGGGAGATGCAAAAAAAAAAAGTCTTTTGGATGAAAATTATAATGTGACCAAACTACAGGGGCAAAACGAAAATTCACTCTAAATAAAAACAATTCACTTAATTGGAACACTTTTTAAACTTAAGTGACCTAATTGAAATATTTTTAAAACTTGATTATTATTTTATAAAGTTATTTCTAACAAATACCATATAGTCCGGGTTATTGCTGTTTGAATTGGTAGTTCGTGTAAGAATTACGAACTCCTTTGAGAAGATTAGTATTCAAATTATGACATAAATTAAACTAGAATTGGTGTGGTTTAAAAATAATAGGATATGAAGGTGTGACTCGTTCTAAATTAATATAGTCAGGGTCTCTTACAAGAAATATAATAGCGAGGGATGTCTCTACATACATGCAATTAAAACAACTATTTTAGAATCCAAAATTTCTAAGGCCTAAAATAAAAAATAAAAAAAGCTAGTTTAATCTGTATTTTTAAGGTGAAAAAATATACGATAATCCATATTTTTGTGTTTCTATAGAGATGTAAAAAGATATAACAAAATGATTGAAGATTTATTTATAAAGTTTACTTTTAACAATTTTTTGTTTTACCTTGGGCGAGATTAAAATCTTTATCTCTTGGTTGTTAAACCCTATTTTATCGGCAGGCCTAAGCCCTCACCTATCTATTTATAAGGTTACTATTATATTTCTTTTGAATAAACTTAAGAGATAGTCTTACTATAAAATAAGAACCTGATGTAATTTATCATCACCATTGTTATTATTAGATATAACACACATAAACACGAAAAACACACACTCAAATACCACCCCCAACACTACATCTCATCATTAATCAAGTGCTTGGTCACTTGTTTATATTTTGTATTTAACAAATTAACACAAAGTAAACATGTTTTGATCAGCTCGATCGAGATCAATAATCCATTAATTTGGTATGCAAAATGGCGTACCGATGTAAGTACCCGTTTGACTAAGATTTAACTCTTGAAAGTGCTAAACATAAAATCTCCATACTAAAATACACGTCGCAACAATATATAGATAAGATGTACCATGAAATGTGATAGTGTATACTATGCCATGAACAATGGTAATGGAGGGGACAGAAAAGTTCCTCTTTAACAATGCAACGTTCCCATCAAATCAAGCTTTATTTTGTTAGACATTGAACATGTTCCATTATAAAAAATAGAGGTCAATTCAAAACCTAACAAATAGTACACCTATTTAATTATCATTTTTTATTTCATCCCGATAGTAACAATATATGTCACTTTGTATGAGATAAACTTTTCTACTAACTTCAAATTGTCTTTCCTTTTGTTGCTCGATAGTAACAATAGTGTTAAGGGGCTGTTTGATTTGCTTCTGACCCGGTCAAAATGTCTGACCCACTGACCCGGGCAGACATTTTGGCTGATCAGCGTGTTTGATTATCACATATTCGCGTCTGACCCGGTCCGACACCACTGATCCATGCCTTTTATTCCCCTTACCCGGTCAGTTTTGGAACAAGCTCTTACCCGATCATCACCTTCTGACCGAGTAAGAGAAATCAAACAACCCCTTAGGGGTGATATTTGAGTGTGTGTTTTTGGTGTTTATGTAATACTTATCTAATAATAATAATGGTGATGATAAATTACAAAAATGTTACCTATAATTTGTTTTATTTTTGGATCTCCTTTCTAACTTTTGTGATTAATTATACCAAACTCCCCTTGTATTTTTTTTGACATTCATGGTCTATGATTCTTCAAATTAATTCGTAAATAAGTTGTGTGGGCTGCTGGTTAAATAAATAGCCCAACCTCTAAACGTTTATGATTATGTAACCCTTTTGAAATTCATATTTTCAGACTTCAGTCATTAAAGTATGTAATTAATTTATTTTGTGGTTTCTTTAGATAAAATATATCTTAAAAATATAATTTTTATTTATTTAGTGATATATTTAGCAACATTCTACTTATTAAATTCAAATATATATGACTTAGACTTTGAGAATGTCTCAAAGAACTATATATCAATTTGGGTGGTTAGATGGTGCGGATAAGTGGGGAGTAGTGTTTGGATTCACAAGATGACTTTATGTGAAAGATGTGAGAAAACACCTTGATGGGTGTATCCTTCCGGAAGGGGTGCAATCAACAAGATGGAATAGAAGTATCCCTAGAAAGGTTAATATTATGGCATGGATAGTCTTGTTGAATCGACTACCTACGAGACAAAATCTTTCGAACAAAGGTTATGGATATTCCTTGTATTTTATGCTCTCTATGTAATTCTTCTTTGGAGACGACGAACCATGTTTTTGGCGAGTGTTATATTGCGAATAAAACTTTGAGTGCTATCTTCAAATGGTTGGATATTGCATTGCCAGATTGCAAATACCCAAAATATTCATGTTCGTAGGTCGATTCGTATGAGGTTCCAAAAAGAAAGATATATTCGGTTGAAGTTATTTTAATGACAGTTTGGTGGGTTGTTTGGAGGTTTCAGAACGAAGTCATCTTTGGCGCTCAAAATAAGTCGCAAGATACTATTTTTCATTTGATTGTGAATTATTCTTTCTTATGAATTGTCAATAAGAACTGTGAAGTAAATATTAGTAGGATCGAGTAGCTTATGAATCCACTCTTGTATTTGTAATCTTTCCTTTACCTAACTTGTTCTTTTAGCCGGGTTTCGTTTATATATGAAAATTTTGTTGTTCAAAAATATAATAATAATATTGGCATACTATCTTGGAAACATAGTCTCTAGGCAAAGGCCACAAGAAGAATTATGAAAACGTTTTAGAGATGCATGACATTGCAAGAACATGTTTTTGGATGGTTCATAGTGACTAGTCACTCTTCATGTATGGATGATGATCTAGTTTTATAAACTATCACACTTGTGATGATGATTGATTACAGTTAGACAACTACAAATGAAATTGAAAATATATAATAAATAAACAACTAGCTGACTATCATCAACTTGTTACCAAGCTATGATTACTTAAATTTGCATCAGGTATCATGTATTATGTGATTAATATATGAAAAATATACTCTTTAATGATTTTTTCTATTGAGCATATCATCTACAATACTAGAGTTCATGAGAGAGTATGTTCAATCTGTTTTAATCTAAAAAATTTTTTCTATTGAACATTCTACAAAGTTTTAATCTAAAAAATTTTGATTGGTGAGTACGTCACTTTTACCAACAAGATGATGTCTTATTGAGGACAACATAACACATTATCTAGAGCCTTTTGGGCCAACAAGAAAACAAGATATTTAATAAATGGCACAATCTAGTGTTTTTTTTTTGTCATATGGTCATCATAAGATTCATTTCTCTATCACTATAATGACTGAGGTCTTTTAAAAAAACCAACAATTTTGGTTACCAGGGGTCACCAGACCCTAGTTTCCCAGTGCAGTTTAAGCGTCCCTGAGCGGTTCATAATTATCGATGGACTACCGACTAATAGTTATAGTTTCTACTTATTGTTTTTGGTAGGTTCGTCACTGATACATCTACGTAATTGTCAACAGAATTCAACCACCGAAGATATTCATTTTCTACTAAAGTTATCAATTTTTCTTCTTGGCAAAATTTCACCTTAAACATCATGATTCCTAACTTATCATACTAGAATTAAACAAAATTCTGGAATCCCTTGTACAGAATTAGTATACTTATGTTAGGATACTTATGTTCCTAACATGCTATATATGTTAGATTTCTATTATATAGCATGTCCAATTTTGTGCGTGTTTGGTGATTTCTAGTGAAAATGGCTATTTTTGGCTCAAAGCCGGTATATGTTTAAAATGATAAATGATGTTTTAATTAACCAAAATGACCAACCTTTGCTCTAAAAGGGTTGGAACGTCTTCATTAATGATGATTCAATGTTTACAAGCTGATAATTTCATAAAAGCTCAACTTTACGATAACATGACAAATGAGTTGATTATTTTTAAACAAATATATGAATTTTACGGTTAAATCCATAAATATATGTGTATTTAGGACTTGGTAGATGTCTACACATGAATATAAATTATTTGGTATAGAGAGCTTATCAAATTACTAATTTTTTAGTTATCATTTTTGAAAATATTGGGTCGAACAAACACGATAAAAATCAATTTATTAAAAACAAAACCACACCAGACCGACTACATTAATCCTTTATTTATACTAAATTATATTAATTCTAACCCAACTCTAACTCGATAAAAAAGCAAACAAATTTAAAAACTCGATCAATCCTATTCTAATTCAAATTCAACCAAACAATTAATAATAATAATTATTATCTTCTAATTTTTGACACAATTTAAACACATTTTCTCACATTTCGAACTGTCACAACCATCAACTTAATGGTTTACCCATTCTAGCCCTTTTTATAATCAAAATTAACTTCTTTAGTTTCAAAATCTTGAATTCTGCATCTGATTGTTAGAAGTTAAACTAATTGATCAATCGTAGGTAATCAATCGAGTTGTGGCAAGGAAGTTGCGTACTAAGTTTAATTGATTATGTCGTTCCAGTTCATTGTTGCCTTGTGAGTTATTATTAGAAAATCAACCCTTATTAAGGAGATATTACATGCTAACTTTTCTTAGAATGATAATTTTCTATACTAATCAGAAGGTCTAGATTAATAGATTTATAGCCTATCGTTGTATTGGACCAAAAGGTACCATTTTATGCATTCTAGCTAGAACCAATTTACAACTTAAGATGCTAATTGAGGGTTTATGTGCTTCAAAATCATATTGAATGCATTAGGGCTATATTGGAATAATTTGCTTTATGAGTATTTGTTTTTGAAACTAGTCGTCAAATGAGACCAACATGGGTTGTGTGACTCGTCTACTAGCCAATGTGATGTTCTAATAAGTGTTTGAAAATGAGTTCTTGCCTAGCGAAAAATTTAAACGCGATGAATCCACTAGCCATGACTTGTTGTTTTGGCATGAAACCCTTGGTTGAAAGAAATTAATCATTTCCTAAGGAGTGTATATCTTGCATCCAAGTATGTAGCATTGCTAATATTATGTGTTGTAGATTTTCAAATGAATGAAGTTAAAGTAAAAGTCGATAAGTGAAGATATGCTCATGTTGATCATTACTTTGTATACACTTGTACATTGCACAACCTACTTTCACAACATGAATTGAAGTTTCATTTTTCATAAACTTTTAAAAGTTCTAAGACTTCAAGTTTATGTTATTCTCCTCATGTATTATATTCAAACTATAACATACATTATGTCATATATAACGGTATTCTTCCTCATATATAATACAGTTCTAAGAGTTCTAGTTTTATGTTATTCTAAGAGTTCGAACTATAACATACATTATGCATAAGTGTATTCTCCCTCAGCTATATTTAACTGAAACATGTCAAAATTAATGGTAAAATAAGTCCACTCTGTTAACCGCATTGCTCTTATACATAACTACAATGTAACAAACATACATAATGTATACCCTAGCTTCTTATGATTGCAATTTTCACCAAAAAAACCTCTCACAGAACTTTATTCAGGACAAAAAATATTAACATAAATTCGGGCCACAGCCCTAAAACAAAAAAAACTAAAAGAGAAAAAACCAGTACATAGTACCCCCATTTAAACGGGCAACAACTAGTAGTGGGAAAAAGATTAAAAAGCTGACTTCAGTGTTCCAAATGTAAATTACCAAAACACTTGATTTGACACATCACACATACACGTCTCTTTCTCTCTCTCTATCATCATTCCACCGCCCAAACTCACCACCACCACCGAGCCAACTCACTCCTCCACTCGACTCACTTCACGACTCACCCACGCCAGGCTGCCAAGCCGATGTTGCAATCAATGGCCTCGTGTGCCACCCTAACATCAAGCACCCGTCGTTTTCTTCCACTCTGTACCCATCGCCACCGGCGAAAAGAGCCAATAGCATGCTGGCTTGTTTGAATGCGTTCGAGCCGAGGTGAACCGGGTCGAACCCGGCTGAGTTAAGCCGAGTTCGCCACTGAGTCAGCGTCTCGTGCCGCTCGACTCGGTCAGGTCCTTCACAAGCCACCACGTTACATATCTGCCGCCCTAAGTACACCTCCGACATCACCAAATCTTGACTGTTGGGCTGAGTCAACGCCGAGCTCTCTAACGAGTCAAACATGGTGGAATAATAATGTAACGCCTCGTTGAATCGGTCTAAGAAAACGGCGCCGTTGTGGTTCGACTCTTGCTCCACCACCGTAACTATCTTCGGCTTCATTGATTTGATTGAATTCAACACTTTTTCTATGGCGCCTTGGCGCCCCAGGAGGCGGTGAAGCTCGAAAACCGAGTTCACCGCCACCACTTCGACATCCGGGGGTCGGATGTCGAGCATCGCGGCGTCGATGTCTGCTAACGAATTAGCAACGAAGCCGCGAAACTCGAATTCGACCCCTATGGTGTCGGCTAATTGGGCTAGTTTCCACCCGACTTGCTGTAAAGCGTCGGTGTTGTCTGCCTGCGGCGGTCCGATCCCGGTTAACCGAAACGCGGGCGGACCGCCGTTGCGCAATGCCAGCGCTTGCATAAGCGCTGGCCATTGCATCCCTTGGTTCAAGCTGAAATCGATCACATGGACGCGTGTCGCGCCAGCGAACGCTTCGAGTATCGCTTGATTCGCTGTAAAGTGAGCGAATTTGAGGTACGGACAGCTTTCGTAGAAGTGCATCTGGAGACTCTCAAGGGGTTCTTGAGGGTAGATCTTGTAGATTCGCTGAGCGAGTGCTCCAGCGAAGTATGTGGCGACTTTCGCCATCGCACCTGTCTGCGACGACGCGAGAATTCCAACGTGATTAACCAACGCATCTGCGAGCTTCATATCGTTCTGTTGAACCGCCTCCGCACACGCCATCAACGTGTGAACCAATCGGATCCCCGCCTCCTGTGAATCAACAAGCACCACCGGCCGCGGCGACTCCGGCGGCACATCAGCCACCTCAGATCCACCTCCGGCGGGTTTCATCCGCTTAATCCCATTTCGACCCACCGGAGACTCATCGCCGCCGTAAATCGCTCCACCGGCAATCGCACGCAAATCATACGGATCATCGTCAACTTCCGTATTATTACTGAAATCAATCATGTTTGTAGACGATTCACCGGGTATCCCGATGTCAAAATTGGTGGAGGATGAAAGATCAGAGGCACTGTTATTGAGCTCCGATAGCATACTCTGAACCCACCCCGAGAGATCAGAGGGGTTGTAATGAACAGTATCGGAAAGTTGTAAAACACCATCATCACCCATCACCATTTCAAGCTGTTCAAGCTTCTGAGCTACCTCCGCCATATCAGTCGACTTGACCTTGTAGCCCAAAGCCTCCAACAGCTCGTCCATCCCACCGGAATCCGGCAACGACTGGTGCAAATCTTTAGCTTTCGTCATCGAAGACGAGGGTTTTGGTTCTTTTTTACGATCACGACCCCTCTTCATGGTTATAGAGATCAAATTTAAATGATTGATATGGGTGTGTAGATGTAGATATAGATGTAGATGTATGTATGGTTGTATCAATTGGTTGAAGAAAGATGGGTGAAATCAAGAGGAGATTGGGTGTTTAAAAGTGAGAGTATGAGTATGAGTAAGAGTAAGAGTTTTGAATGTTGCTTTGGGTTTGGAAAGCAAGAGGCAGGTGCTCGTGAGGGGTGGGGGCTCGAGCTTCAAGAGAGGAAGACAGGATGAACCAGAGAGAGAGAGAAGAGATAAGGAAGAGAAAATGGCCTGCAACACCCACACCGCTTCATAATAATAATATTATTACTATTACTGTTTCCCTTTCCTTTTTGGTAAACTCTATTATTACTCCAATTTTGGGTAGTAAATCATTATTAAACTCAACATCAGTTCTTGTTGTACTAAGTGTAATTAAACTTTTGTTTAGTTTTTTAATTGCAATTATTGTATTGTGTTGCTTGATGCCAAGAGAAGATACAAAATGTCCCTTTATTGTTATGTTTGTCATCTCCTTCAATGAATTAAAAATTTTACCTTCTATAAAATAACATAGGGTCGTCAATAGTATATTGAGGTTTCGTCTTGTTATGAACTCATTCAGTAAGTTAGTGAAACACGCACGAGAAATGTAACGCGCCTTTGGCACACGCCTTTTAAGTAATTGTTGGTTTTGTTGTATGTCATGGTAATTAGGATATGCAGGTGTAGTCAGTAAAAACCCGAACGTTTAAGATGCTTGAAAATGAAGGTTAAAAAATGTTGAGGGGAGAAAGAGAAAGAGAAGGATTGGGTGGCATAAAAAAGATGCGTGGCTGCAGCGCAATGCGTATGTAGAGTGAGTGATGGTGATGCGATGCAGTGCATTGCACCTCCCCTACATGCACTTTCGAGCCCATAATAACCGTACACTATTTTATAAAGGGTTTAACGTGGTAGGCCTCATCTTTTTCTTTGCAAATGAGATATGTTTCCACTCTCTTTCTTTTCTTCACTCACGCGCTTCCTCCCCTCACTTACATCCACGCGCGGTTTCCCATAAGCAAATTTTCTCATGTTTATGTTTACTATAATTATTAGTTATTAACGGTTAACTTTTATATGCCAAGTTGCCAACTAAATTCTTTTAGTAAAAAATATTTATTTTGCCGTCTAACTAAGCCATTTCAAATAAAGTTTAAATCCTTAAATCTAACTAATGAACTACCAACCCGGTGTAATGTATTATTTAATTAGGCTATATATCCGTATATTACACCGATTGAATTATTATATTTGTTTATAGTTCAGGTCTTGCAATGTAATAACAAAAATATTTACCAAGTTGTCAACCAAAAAGCATAAGTTTTAGTATAAATAAGATTAACAAATATAAATCAATAAATATTATTTTTATACCAACTGGTTTCTAATAGTAATGATAAAGTGAGGTTCAGGAAAAGAATGATACTTGTCCCGTAATATAATTACTTATTAGGATTAGATTTATTTATATTTTATAAATTAGAATTCACATTATATTTATGAAAGATGATCATTAATGTATTTAAGTCACCAAAACCAAAGGAATCTGGTTATTAGTTATATCATACTTATTTGTATGCTAGTATACTACAGAATTAATTTTTCAAATAACAAACATTACACAATATAATATCATATGTTATTAATATTTTATTATATAGAATAGTATAATGATAAGTGATGCATGTCATTACTAATTTAGATTATAATAACTAAATACCTACATGGCAAAGAAAACTAATATATATATGTGTTTCCTTTTATTTTTTATTATGTTTTTATGTCGTTTTTCTAAATACCAAAGATGCATTTTTGATAATTTATTTTATCTGTCCATCGAAATAAGTAGTGTATGCACTTCTTATTGTAAATGATGATTAACGTTTTTACGAGTTTATGTCGTAAAACCTAAATAATAACTAGAAGTAGAGTTCGTGACATAGTCCATAATTGTTTTTTATGCTTTTCTCTTTCATGACTATAACAAGACAATTTATATTAATTCGACGGTATACAAATGAGCTCATAAGTCCCATTGATGATGACATGATGTATTCCCAAAGATATCCATTAGCCTATAAATTGATTCATAGTGTTCACTCAAAACGGTGTCTATATGTATATATTTATCATTTTTCAGTTTCCAACTGGTTGGGAACAGATGGAAACTATTATTATTAAAAACACGAAAGATTGATCAACTACACTAAAGAACTTGAAAAATCACATGGTGAGAATTCAATTTCTATACATAACTAAACTATAATTGTTTACGGTTCATCATACATTATTGTAAAGAAGAGCATTGAGTTTTAGGTAGAATGAAACATTTTTCTTTGTATGATCTTTATAGGTGGTTGGATGAACGGACCCTGGTAAGCGTAGCCAATGATTGCTTGTGAATAAATTCGTATTGAAACGTTGATACAAGTAAGTCACAATGATATATCCAACATTTTATAAACAAATTATATCAAAAGTTATTAAAAAACTAAAAATACGTTCTTTAAAAGATAACAACCTCACTACCAAGTAGCTAGAAGAGAAGAAGTATAACATGAGAAGAAAAAATACAACAAGCATAACAAAGAGAAAAATTATAATTAAAATTAAAAACTGCACCAATTCTTCCGCTCAAGGAGCTACATCTTAGAGTGATACTTTATCCAAAGGAATCCAATGGATCTTAAGGGCTGTTTGGTAGCTTCTTAATGGGACCATTGAGAGGCTACCTCTGAACTATTAAGAAGTGTATGTGTTTGTTTAAAAAAAGAACTTTTGAATGGTACCATTCAGCACTGAATAGTTAAGTAATGGGGGAGTGCTAAATGGGAATTATTACCCATCTACCCCCAAACACATTTCCCACAACCATCGAACCCCATCTCCCGTCGCCTCCTACCACCGTAGTCTTACTTCGCTGGCCGTCGTCCTCCTTTGCCGGCCACCGTCCTTCTTCGCCGGTCGCCGTCCTCCTACGCACGTGAATCACAAACTGATCCTTACAAACAGCACACAGAACGATCAGATCGATTTAAGTGTGTGAGATGGTGAATTAGGCGGTGGAGGTAGGGGCTGTCGAGGAGGAAGTTGTCGTCGGAGGCGGTGACGGTGGAGAAAGGGAGACTGTTGGTGGTTGACGGTGGAGATGGATCGACGGCGGAGGGAGTGTGATCGTGATGGTGAGGGTTAGGGTTGTTGTTGGGGGGAAGGGGAGAGTTGCAGTGGGGGCATAAGGGTTCGGTGGTGGTGGTGGTAGTGAGATCGGTGTTGCAGGAGGTGCAGCGGTGGATCGGAGGGTCCATCACGGCGGTGGTTGCGGTGGTGGTGGTGGTAGTGGTGGTGATGGAGGTTGAAGAAGCCAATAGTTCAGAGGTGTAAAATAGTCATTCTGTACATGTATTTAGAGATTCAATGTGACATCCGTCACCTTAAGGTCCGTCAATTAACGCGATTATCCGTTAACTATTCTTTGATCGATCATTCCTCATCCTTATTTAACTCTTTATGTGGATATCATGTGTGCATTATCATCGTTGTGCGTGTGCATTCGTTACGATCTTATGTTAACCTCAAAAACTTTTAAAACTTTCATCTTCGAAACCGCAAAATATATCATTTTTATATATAATAAACGTCACCACATAAAACCATTTCTTAAGTCATAATATCATTAAATGCATTTTTATAATTAATATAAAACATCTAATAAAATCGTTTTTCAACCGAACCAAATTTGGTAAGCTCGGGGGTTAAGTGCAGGGACTAAACTTGTAATTTTCAAACTTGGGCTGGGTATATAAACCCCATTACCAGCCCTAATTCACCATTTTCATCATCTTCTTCATCTTCATCCTCTCTACACACACATCTTCTTCATTCTAGCACCAAATCCGACCCACTTAGGCTCGTTTTCGTCGTCTAGACTTCATCTACAGCCTAGTCTACTCATTTCTAGCAGGTAGACGACCTTGGTTGTCTCTTTTCTTGCCTTTTCACGGCTGTCCAAACTAGGGTTTCGGGTGTTCGGGTTCAACCCGAACACACAAGGTCGTATGGGTGCGTGTGAGGTCTTTCTGCTTGTGTTTCATGTTTGTGTATGTTTGTTGAGTGTTTCTGGAAGTCCTTGTGGTGTAAAACTCGCGTTAGAGCAGCTCGGGGGTTGCTCAGCCCGACCACAGTCGCGATTCTGCTGTTCAGGCGACTGGGTCTGTCATGCGATTGAGCCGTGCGACTGAGTGAGTCGTGCGACTGGACCATGCGTCTGAGTCAATCGTGCGACTGAGTTGTGCGACTAGGCATGTCGTGCGACTGAGTCGTGCGACTGTGTGTTTGTATGCGATTGAGTCATGCGTGCGAATAAGTGTATGCGATTGAGTCATGCGTATGAATGAATGTGTGCGATTGAGTCAGGTGACCGACTGAGTGTATGCGATTGTGCGTGATTCGCACGACTGGAGTCCAATCGCACGAATGAAGGTTCAATCGTATGAAAGTAGCTAATTCGCACGATTGAAGGTTGATTCGTGCGTATGGAGGTTGAGTCGTGCGATTGGGTGTTGTGTGGTACGACTGAATGCCAGTCATACGAATGAAGGCTCAATCGTACGAATGAAGCTGATTCGCACGATTGAGGGTTGATTCGTGCATATGGAGGTTGAGTCGTGCGTCTGGTCTTGTCGTGCGACTGTAATTGTTGTGTGATTTCCTTCTGGTGCGTGGTGTAAGTATGACGTGTGATGTTGAGGTAACATTAACACAATAGCCATTGTTCGGCCACAAAGATTAAAGTCAACGCTAAAAAGGGCACAAATACTATTCTAAACAAATTAAACTAACGTTTGCAATTATCAACTGACTTATAACTATTGACACTTATTCAATACTTCTTCAATAACAATGAAACTTTTACTCAAACATCATTAACAATGGCGACAATGTCTAGTACTTAGATCTACATAAGGTCTTGTACGTGTGTCTGTTTGTGTGAGTTACACGCGACCCAACCGATACAACCCGAACCGACCGAACATTATTACGCGCTTATTTCATATCATTAATGCTTAACAATAACTGTCAATAGGTGTTTGACTGTTTATCTGCATTCTACATTTGGGATTACATCGATCATACATACTTACCACTTAACAAGTGAGTTTCGTGACCCCTTTTTACGCTTATACAATATCTCAATCATTTACAACTTGGGGGAAAATTATGCTTAAGTATTTTCAATGCTGTACAATTTACTTACATTTTACATACAAGGAATCAACGTGATACTGTGTTACAAGTACTTATCTGATACATGCTTGGGTCTGCTGTGTGGTTCTATCTTTGCAACTATTTAATTCCAGTGTGGGAACCGACGGTTAGGTATTGGTAGTACTACTGGGTTGACACCCCCACCCTTGTTCGATGGTATACTAGTTGGTACCATCAGTGGCCCCAGGAACGAGCCCTTGGGTGAATATATGCCGACAATTTCTTTGTGTACGTCGCTAGGTTTGGTTGTAAAGCTCATGTCATGTGATTTTACTTGTGTATATAACTGTATTCACGGTATTCCATTACGCTTACTTTATACAGCATCACTTACATTTTTATTACTTAAACCTGCGAGCTCACCAACAATTATGTTGACCGTTTTGAGCATATCTTTTCAGGTGATCATGCGAGTCCAGGAATCTAGGTGTGCTGCCTTAGTGGAGACCGTAGGATGCATTTTTGGGACTTAACATATTTTGACAAACAATCTTTTGAACAATGTTGTTATGTGTAAACAATTATACCCTTTTGAAACTTGTTCCCGGGTTGTGGGAATTCATATACAATTTCATCTTATTTGGTTATGTGAATCATTATCATGTTTATGCTTATGGCTATGTTGTCGTGAACATTGACTAAACACGACACAAGTCCCCTTGTTGTCGGGTGTCGTCATGACACGCTTGTCATCATTTATTATATTGCATCTCTATCGCTTACGACGATCCCGGTCTCCTTACATTCTCGTGTTTCCGCTTTTAACGGGGGTGTGACATTCAACCAAACAACCACTTATTGATTCAACATTTAATCATTCAGACCTCTTAATTATTCAGAGCTCTTAATCATTCAGCACTTAATGGTTCAGATTCAACCAAACGGCCCCTTACATCCTTTATGAGAGCCATGAACGAAGGTCTTTTGTTCCTAAAAAAGCCTCATCCCTCATCTTTCATATCCACCACATTACCACAAGGATTATTACTTCAAGGACACTATTCTTCTCAGGAGGAAGATGTGATGCTGCCAAAAGGCAAAGCAGGTCCTGAATAGTAAAAGCAAAATTACGAGGCAATCAACTCTAAGAACCAATATAACTTCAAAGCATCATAGCATAGCAACATGGGTTGAACAAGTGTTCCTCACATTCCAGGACTTGTAAACAGAAAAGGCAAAAAATTGACCTAATTTGAATACGCCTTTTAATAAAGATTAATTTGTAAGGAGAGGACTGCAACATCCATAAATTTTATGCTATGATAACTATAACCAATATGTCATGTAAACCAAGTTTAGCATTTCAATTCGCAATTCTATTTGTGATTTTACTTGTGATTCTATGATTCTACGAATCTAGTTATAATTCTATTTGTAATTTTTTGATAACACGTGTGTAAATACTAGATCTTATTATAAATAGTAACTTGAAAATAATCTAGCATTTTCCAAAGTCTAAAACAATGCTAAATTACAATATAGTGAAACACATATAACTATAAATGAAAAACGAAAATTTAATAATATCGGTTCGTTAGGTAAGTCTAGTAATTAACAAAATTAAAAAGAAAAACCAGTATACGAGTAACAAAGATTTATAATGGTTTTGATAGGTTTTACAACTACACCTTTGTACACACCAAAGTGTTATTTTCATTAAAATCTCTCTTAGTGGGGTAGGTATCACCTTTTCATCCCCTTACTAACATAACTAGGTTTTCCTAACCCGCGCGTTACGCGAGGAGTTTCACTACGATCTTAAATATCAAAACATAAATGCAACAACATGTTGCAGTGATATTGTACGTGACATGATAACGTATAAACTAACAATCGACCTGACTTGTCTTTGGACTAAATTTACATCGAACCATAAAAATAACTCGAATTTATATTGTTAAAAAAACATGTTATACTTGACCCGACTCTTTTCCAAATAAAATTATGTCAAAACGTAATCAAACTCAAGTACATAAAAAGTACGTATAGCTGCGCTATATGTGACGTGATAAAGTATAGATTACGATCGTCCCGACTCGTTCCAGAACTAAATTTTCGCTAAAATGTAGAGTTACTCGAATTTATACCGTCGAATAAAAACACTTAATATCTAACTCCTTTCAGAACTAAATTTTCACTAAAATGTAGAGTGACTCGAATTTATACCGTCGAATAAAAACGCTTAGTATCAAACTCCACTCATTTTGAAACAAATTTACGTCAAAACATAGATCATCTCAAACCGTATATTAAAATATGCATGAAAACATTTTATATTTGGCCCGACTCATACTAACGCGTAAACCTGAAACTTTAGAAACCTAAGTGGATTAAAGTGACGTCTATTGGTCAACTCAACAATTTATCACTAACCTAACTTTAAATAGCCTTGTCCTTTTTTTCTTTTGTTTTTTAAACAGATCAAATATAAAACCTAACAAGAGCTAGATGAAAGTACAAACACCAATGAAAATCAGAAAAACAGAAACTACATATACGTACTAAAAGAAATCTAATGATCCCAGTCGAAAGCAACTTTAAAAGAACGGTTATTAATCCAAAAGACCAATAGAGATTTAATATAATCAATATATTCTCCAAGGTGATAAACTTTTGATCATGAACCCTGTCATTTATAGCCTTCCATTTTCGCCCACATGTAATGTAGATAATTACTTGAATTAGATTTTTTCTTCCTTCATCACCCGAGATTAATTCAAGCAGGATGTTCAGTATTCGAATCGGGTTCGAAAAATCCGAAATTCGATTTGATTCAATTCAGAAATCACCAATTTGAAAATAAATTCAAACCTTTCAAATTTTTAATCCTATTCGAAGTCTTTTTATCGAATTCAAATTGAATTTTGAATTTGTGATTTTTGATTCGAATTCTATTCGAAATTTGATAGAAAATGTACATATATGTTTATATATGTATACATATAATAAAATATATATGTATACATATAATATGCTTACTTATTTATATTTTATATAAGTGAATTATGTATACATGTATCTATTCAATTTATATATCGAATACCTTAAATTCCTATTTCTAATTTCCTAACCCGATTTGTTCTTTAGTTCTTTTATATATTAAAAGTTATTAGTTTTGAAAATAAAAAATAAAATAATCTTTTTTGGTTGTATTCGAATTCATTTCATATTAAATTTGAATTCGACAATCAAATTCGAACTTGGTTTTAAATTCGAATTCGAATTGAATCATTCTTCGAAATCGAATCCTTCGAATCTAGTTCTAGTTCGAATTCAAATCCAGTTCAAAAACAACAAAGTTGAAAATAATTCAATTCAATTAATTTTTGAATTCAAAATTCGATTCGTTAAACACCCATAATTTCAAACACATTATGATTAGAGAGTTTTTGTTTTTCTAAAAATCAATCAAAAAAGAGAAGGATTAGGAAGAGGGTTGACCAGGGTAAGTATGAAACACGCGCCTCAATGCTGAGTCAGGCTGCAAATATTTTACAATATATTGAGCAAAAATATAGGATATGAATAACTGGGTAGAGATGTAGTGCCCACATGAACAGCACGAGGGCAGTCAACTTGCCTTTGACGCGTCAGCACCGCGCGTGTCTTGTTGCGCGAGATAAGGTGGCGATCAAACTGAGGGATTACAAACACACGCGCTAGAAAAGCGACTATGGGTGGTGATTGGACATTTTATCCAATGGGACCCATGTGATGGGATCAACGGATTCAGACGTCAACATCGCTTTGGGACCATCATGTCGGGGCCCACCACCTAATAATAAAGTCTAGTGAACTCCACGCGCCGTTAGTGATTTAACGGAGATCTTAACGGCTTCTGTTTCTCCCATCTCCTTCTAAATATAAAATATGTCATTGTTTTATTTGTTTAGTAGTATTTTACTATTTTAGAATAGATGTTTGGTTAAGAGTAACAGTTACAACTTTTAAATAATTTGATCATTTCTAATATTTTAATCGAAAAGGATGTTACGTTTATAGGAATTTAAAACACTTCAGAATCTATTTATTCATTTTATTTATATGTAAACATTATATATATTTTTATTTTCCATTATATATGATATTATGGTCTTTATTGAATAAGTATGCGATTATTAAAGTTTTGAGATTTGAGATGTAAATGTGTAATTATGCAAAAACAAGAAAAAGAAGAATAAATTCACGGGCTAATGAGGAAAAAAAGTGAAAAATTTAACTTTGTTAATTTTTAGGTGTTTGAGAAAGATTAATGGGAGTATAGAAAAAAGATTATCAGACATGAATATAAATTTCAAACCAAGTAATGATGGCAACAAGGGTCAACTCCGGGATGAAGAAGAGCCTATTGCCGATGGCGAAAGTGACTTCATCCATGTTCAAAAGGAGAAAAGTAGAACACTACAACATTAAAGTACTGTTTGGCAGCCTATTAATCAGTCTTTTAATAATTAAGATGTCTGAATGGTTTAACATTTAATGATTTAGACTGTTTGTATCACGAGCAAATGTCTGAATGGTTTAGGCATTTGCCTCTGAATGGTTAAACATTATACTAATACTGAATGATTAAGAGGTCTAATGCTGAATGGTGAAAATCTCTTATCTGAATTGGTCAGACATTTGCATTTGAATAGTTAAGCAATATACTAGCTCTTAATGGTTCATACCTCTTAATGGTTCAACACTTAATGGTTCAGACCTCTTATTGGTTTAGCATTTAATCATTCAAAAGTTACCAAACAGCCTCTAAGTATTTGAAAGTAATACTAAAGCCAATGGTGAAGTCAATTGGCAAGGTTCAAGCTTGTCACCGAGAATAAAAGTGCTGGTAGCATCATTAATCCTTGGTATTAAAGTTGGAAACTGAAGGTTGTAGTTTACACTGATTGGCGAATAAATCGTTGCGAGAAATATTTATTTTCACCTACATTTTGATATAAATCATTTCAAACCGAGTTGTTGCTGAGCACGAACAAAACCAACTACTATATAACATACAACGACAACAATAAAAGGCTAAATAAAACTTAAAGCATTTGGCGTGAGTGTGACTGAATAATATTACACAATTTATATAAAATAAAATAACTTATCAAATTGGATATTTTAAGTAGAGAAGATTATTATATAAAAAATAGATGAACTAAATGTTTTGATATAGAAACACGTATCACTCCTTCCCTCCCTCATAGCCTGCCACCTAATTATTGAGTGACTGCACATTGCTGTGCTGATACACCTGATTTTATTCTTTTTCATCTGCTTCACCCTTTGATTGCGATATAATTAATTCTATAAAAGAATAACATATAACTAATTCAGTAATGGTTATATATCAAGTTTTATGTAATTCACAAAAAATTAATGATATGACCAAAGGTTAAGTAACATAAGAAAAAAACTGATATTTTCTTTGTAAATTATTTTTTGATTATCTAGCAAAGGTTAAGGACTCCTCCGAGAAAACTATTTGCGGACGAAGCGGATGAAAGCATCCTTGAAAAATTCGTTCGTGTGGCATGTCATTTATCCGTGGTTGTGAGTCGAAGAAAAACGGACAACCTAATACAAGAGACGAAGGTTTGGGAAGTCAACTCAAGAATATGTTCATATATAATTTAGGACTTGAGTATTTTGATGTTTAAAAAATTCAAAATACCTTACGTGCATTTAACATTTTAAAAGTTAAAAGTCAAGATTTTTAGATTGCCTCAAAGGAAAGGGTCAACGGTCATGGTACTTCATATAAGTTTGTATTTAAATTCACGTGGTTTGGGGTATAGCGACTTTTCAGGTGAAATATGCAATAAAAACAAGCTGATAAAGGAAAAAAAGTTCAAGACTATGTAATACACCTTAGTGATTATAATAAAAAATTTAGTCACATGGTTTGTTACACTTACACTCATTAAACATATATAATGAGTTAGCAAGTGTGGATAGGTGAGTAATTCTTTTTAAGTACCTGATTAATTGTGAAGAGTTTTGATCGGAGGAAATATAAATGTTTTAAAGGTGGTGGAGGGCATGTTTGTGAGTGTGGTCACGCTAAGAAGGGTCACGTCCCTCTCACGTGTTGGGGTTGTGGTTGGTATTCCACCCCCGTGAGCCCAGTGGGTGAGCTTGAATCATACTTTAGGTGGAGCGAGAGCGAAAGTAAACTATTTTAGGGTGGCGAACTCTATATGTATTAAAAAAATTCCACTACCGGATCAGAAATTTACACCAGTGAACCGAAAATTACACTACTAATGGAAAAAATGGGAAAGAAGGCTTGACCCCATAGAAGCTTCGCCTATGCGTGAGCCATCTACACATGACCGCGGTATGGAGCAATGGTTAGAATATTTGTTGGATAGAGATCAATAATAGGAAGGTTACTGTGGTTAAGTATTAAAATTCGTGTGGGGTGTTGCGACTCATAGTTTGGTCTCATATCAAAGTTGGTCTTATATCCATTCATTTGTTAATAATTACCTCTATGAGATTTTAGATAATAATGACCTCTATGAAACAAGAACAGTATTTCTAACAATTTTTTTATTATTATCTAAGGTATTGGAAATATAAAAGTATAATAGTATGCTTGTATAGAATGATCAAGCCGAGTATCGCCTACTATTACATTCATGAAAATTGTAAAAATTAGTCTTATAGCCGGTCGCAACAATAAATCTCTGTTGTTAATATTAAGCTTTACGCATTGGATTCGGCTCGTTTTCCATCTCTACTCGGGGATCGATTGTTTCAAGCACTCAATTCCATTTATTAATTATATATGATTACTATTATAATTATAATTAGTAGTGTAATTGTTATTATGTTTATTTTCCTTTTCATATGACAAATATATAACTACTATAATAATGGTCGTGTAATTAAACTTTGAATGAGTTAGGATTATAATTATTTTAAAAGACATAAATACTAATATAAATTATAGTTTAATATTTTAATCAGTTTTAACTTTTAAGCTGGGTGGTGGACGGCTTGATTAGGTGATCATTTTTCTACAAAATTAAATTCTACCCAATTGGATTAATGAAATCAGACCATATTATTTGATGCGTTATGTTTTCAAGCTGACTCAATTTATAAACACTTCACATTTAAACGAACATAATTAAGAGAAATAAACTTGTTAAACATTTTTACACAAGAATAACTTAGAAATACTACTAGATATAATTACATAATGTCTATGGATGAGTGATACTAACAAAATTAAAATAACATCTTTTCCCATTCTAAGGAATAGAGCTTTGCCCTGTTTTTCACCTAAATTATTCATCTCCACTGGAACTTACGTATATTTTGTTCAACATCATTTAGCTTCTATAACATGTAACGATAAACTAAAATATATACTTTTTGGTCGATTTTGTCTTTATAAATGTCTTGTAATTAACAAGCGGTTGAACTCTTATTATAATATATCCTCCTTGTTAACTTTTTTGTTGTTAGGATTAGGAAGTGGTGGGATCGATAAACTTTTTTGAACTTTTGCTCATCAACGAACTTTATCTTTTAAATTTATGTTTTATTTTCCCTTTTTAAAGCAAGATACTTGTCTGGGAAAACAAAACGAGATACCCATAAATGTACACTTTCGAAATTAAATTAGGATAATTTGTACTTTTGACGTTAGATCTCATTATTTTTATTACAAATTATCGATAGATGAAACTTTGAACACAAAAGAACGTAAAGTTATGAATAACTACTTTCTAAAATTATGATCGTATTTCTATTTTACACTTTGTATGGTAAAGTTGTACATGATGTAAAATTATGCTTGAATATTTGACTTATCCTTTAACTTCATAAATCTTTTTTAATATGTAAAAAATATGATTTTTCGAAATTTCAAAATATAACGTTTTTCAATATCAATTAAACTTAGTTATTTATAGCATTTATAACAAAACACACGAAAAAACTCTAAAGTGCATATTATTCTTTCGTTTATTAATAAGTGAAAAATGTTGTTACAAGTAATTGATTTTATTGTATATGCTATAAAATTTAGAGAATAATTTTTTTAAGAAAATAAATATGATATTGTAACACTTAGATGTGTGCTTGTATGATAAATATATGCTAAGAATACTCAATAAAATGTAACATCTTAAAATTTTAATGCAATACTTAGAATTCTATTATTTACAATATATAAGAAGGTTTTATTTAAAGTTGTATTAGACCAAAATGACAATATATGTCAAACCGGGATCCAAATGAGTAATACTTAAGGGACTAATTATCTCAGCATTTGATTTGTAAACCCTGGATTTTTTTTTGTTTATCCTCAGTCAGTTTTCAAAAACAGAAGAAACCTAAAAAGATATTTATAAAAGTTTTTATACGAAGTCACGACCATGTCTCATTGAATTGAGATTTGTTATTAAAATATACGTACATAAAAATTGCAAGAATATACGCATGACACAACATAAAATACATCGTAGGACTCTAAACTAGACAGTAAAGCAATGAAGCTGTATAACAAAAATATACCTTAATGGATGCTTCCTGACTTCCTGTTGTGTTTTCTAAATTGTTTGTGGCTCCTAATAATAGTGCCAAAAAGTTAAAGACAACCATAAAAGGACTCATTTTACGTTAAAATTTCTTAAAGCACTTCACCTTTATGTTAGAATTGATTCATTTTGACTCCTCACAGTGGTTTTAATGGCCTAAGCACATGTATAATAATAGCATTAAATCCCTTCCTTTTTGTCGTCTAAAAGTGAGGTTTCAAAAGGGATAATAAATGAATATGCTTTTGTGTATTTATAGACTTATAGTGACATGTGGATATGGACGTATGGTTGTCTTGTACTATAGGTCATGGGTTGCACTTATCTTGGGCTGGGATGTATGGGCTGATAGACATGGGCTTTTATTTAGATGTATGGGTTACTTTTGCGGCTACCTCCATTCATGTACATTTAGTGTATTGTGCGAGGATTAGAGCCTTAGAGGGGCCCAAATATTAAAAAAAAAACAGTTGGTTATTGGTCAAATCGGTTCAATTAGTAACCGATTTAATAGAGTATCAAAACCTACGTGGTGTAACTGGTTCAATTCAGTTACTAATTGGTTAACCGGGTTTTAATTGGATAAAAACTAGTTTTTATACCAGTTATAAATAATCGGTTTTCAAGAGGTTTGTGATGTGGGAAGTGGTAACAGGTAGAAACTATTGGTTACAATCAATTAGAAACCAGCTTGTGTTGGATTGGTTAATTGACAGTTTGATTATTGGTTGGGTTTTCAGGTTAGTTAGGTTAACTGTTTTTTTTCCGGCTCAAGCGAGAATAGATTAAACATTTACTATGTACTTAGAAAGAGTCCATTTGTTGAATTGATATGTGTAAGAACTTGTGACATGATTTTAGATGTAGCTTATCCTCTAAATTTTCAGAGTATTTTATGAAGGCATCAAATCAAAAATACTTGTTAGTTAGTGTGGAAAGAGAAAAATATCGCTAGTATGACCAATTGAGGAAGTGAAGCGGAAAGGTTCTACACAAATAAAACCTAATATGATAAAAAAAACCCAATAAATATATAATATTTATAAAAATATATAATATTTGTTTAAAAACTCTAACCAATGCTGTAGAAAATCGCTTAGCGCTATTCGGGCGATGTGGTACCAACTAGTGATTTATCGGGTTGGAATGTTTATATACAATTTGCAATTTTATTTGTAAATACACACATTTTTATATATAAAAAATCTATAGTTGTATACATATATACATTTGGCTAGAATTTTCAAGTTTTAGCAGAAATTTCCATGTGTCGGATTTTTTAAAGTTCGTCGAAAAGTTGTCGGAATCTCGCCCGAATCACAGTTTTTGGTTGATTAAGACCACCTAGGGGCTAGGTCTGATTTTGACCGCCTAGCGATTAATTGATCAACAAGCACACATTTACTAGGTGGGGGGATAATTCCGATTAGTCATTGATAATCGATAATGTCGATATTTACAACACCGACTAACTAATATATATTCTACTCAACATAGTGTCATTTTCTTGTCCCTATAGTTTATGTCTCGATATCTAAGTTATGTACTTAACACTCTTAACTTCTACTTCGATGTCAATGCGTTACACCCTAATCCTATTTAAAAATATACTCAAAAAATAGTTGAATATAAACTTCTATATCATAGTAGTAAAGTTTGTGCAATAGGTTTCAATGCTTGCTTAAGTTACACCTTCTTGAAGTGCAAATATGATAACAACATTAGCATTACACAAAGTGTTATTTTATAGATGGTATATATTAGACGGCAACCGGCCTCTTTATTATCACAATATCCTTGGTCTTGACACCAAACACCACCAAATGTTCCACCTTTGTTTTTGTAGAATAAAATTACAAATAATAATTCCCCAAATGAATAACTTTAACAATGCTTTAACAATGAAATTGCCGCCCATGCATCATAGCCTCTTCAAAGTCAAAACTCAGGATTCATTTATGAAGATGATCAGAAGCTCAAGATTCATTCATTCATGATATTGTCACTCACCTGTTCAATGAAGATGCAGTTTTTCATCGTTATGTTGTTTCTTGTGACCCACGCAACCGCGGTTTCGTTCAATTTCACGAGCTTTCAACCGAACACTCAGATGATCCAGTACCAAGGTGATGCTTATGCATCAAGCGGGATTCAGGTGACGAAGAACCAGCGTGACGGATCCCTCAAGAACAGCGTCGGGCGAGTCTTGTACTCGGAGCCTGTGCAAATTTGGGACAAAAAGACCCGAAAGCTAACAGATTTCATGACCCATTTTTCATTCTCAATCAATGCACTTAATGCTACTAACTATGGTGATGGATTATCTTTCTTTCTTATGCCATTTGAACCTGAGATTCCAACCGGTTCGTTTGGTGGTTTTCTTGGTCTATTCGATCCAGCTTCAGCTTTCAATTCCTCGAACAATACTGTCGTTGCTGTCGAGTTTGATTCGTTTAAGAATGAATGGGATCCTAGTGATAACCATGTCGGGATCAATGTTAACTCGATTATATCAGTGGCTAATATATCATGGTATACGAGCATTAAGGATGGACAAATAGCGAAAGCATGGGTGAGTTATGATTCGAGTACGTATAACCTTAGTGTCTTTCTATCGTACGACATATATACATTTTATGTTGGGAACTCCAGCTTGTGGTACATTGTTGATCTTCGGGAAGTTCTACCCGAATGGGTTCGAATCGGGTTTTCGGCTGCAACTGGGGACTGGATCGAAACGCACACGATTTACTCATGGTCGTTTGATTCGAACCTGGGGGAGACTAAAGCTCAGGTGAAAAAGAACACATGGTTGACCACAGGTTTAGCCACGGGTTCAGGTGCTTTGAGCCTAATGGTTGGGTTCTTATGGTTCTTTTTTTGGAGGAAACGATCTCTTTTCGGTAAAAGATCAGAAGACATGGCGATCGACTTCGGAAGCAACATCGGGCCGAAGCGATACTCCTTTCATGAGCTCAGTAAAGCAACCGATGGGTTCTCAGAGGACCGAAAGCTCGGTGAAGGTGGTTTCGGGGGCGTTTATAAGGGGATATTGAGTGGTGTGAACTCACCTGTTGCGGTCAAGCGGGTGGCGAGTGGATCAAAACAAGGGAAGAAAGAGTATGTATCGGAAGTAATGATCATCAGTAGATTAAGGCACAGAAACTTGGTGCAACTGATAGGGTGGTGTCACGAACAAGGCGATTTCCTTCTCGTATACGAGTTCATGCCAAACGGAAGCCTCGACTCGCATTTGTTCTTCTCAAAATCGGCACTAAGTTCATCGGTTAGATACAAAATAGCTATGGGAATTGCTTCAGCATTGCTTTACCTTCATGAAGAATGGGAACAATGTGTTGTGCATAGAGATATCAAGTCGAGTAATATAATGCTAGATTCGAATTACAACGCCAAGTTAGGTGATTTTGGACTCGCGCGGTTGGTGGACCATGATCTGGGGTCTCAAACCACGGTTCTAGCCGGAACCATGGGTTACTTAGCCCCAGAATGTATGATGACAGGCAAAGCAAGTAGAGAGTCAGATGTGTATAGCTTTGGGGTTGTTGCATTAGAAATCGCATGTGGGCGAAAGCCGATTGATGCAAAGGCAGAACCAGGTAAACAAAGGTTGGTAGAACGGGTTTGGAGTCTTTATGGTGAAGGAAAACTATTGGAAGCTGTAGATGAGAGGTTAAATGGCGATTTTAATGAACGAGAAATGGAGTGTTTGATGATAGTTGGTTTGTGGTGTTGTAACCCCGACAGTAGCGAGAGGCCGACGATAAAACAAGCCATAAGTGTGCTAAATTTTGAAAGTCCACTGCCTCGGCTCCCGGCTAAACACCCAGTGCCCATCTACTTTGCACCACCAATGGCTATGTGTAGGTTCACATATACGTCATCAGTACTTGATGATACTCGTTTGTCTGGGATGAACAGTCCTGCGACTCGGAGTAGTGGTGGGTCATATTCATCGGCAGGGTCCTCGAGAGCACTCTTGGAAATGCAAAAGGATGGCTTGTAGGATGTATGCATTGTTAACATGTAAATCTCAAATCAAGATTCATGTATGTTAAAATTCGATAGCATCAATTATATTTTAGAACAAACCTAAACATAATTCAATGTACCCTTTATCGACTACAAACTGAACTGTGATATAGTGATAACGATTAGATCATACAAACTCTCATGTAGTTATGTGCCTACATTCATCTTAGTCAAGTTTAGCCCTTCAGATAATGTCATCTCCCTCAATCTTAGCTATTGTAAACATTTTCAAGACAAAGCTTTGTTATCTAGCAACATAAAACCATCATAATATGAAAATGTTCCAAATTACCATCAATCAAGACATTACAATTGAAGTCTTGCCAACATGAAACAACATAAACAAACTGTATATAACTCAAAGTAGCCAGAATTATAATATTCTTTTGTATCAGATAGTGTCACTTTATTCAAATTCAAGAGTTTCACAAGAGTTTCAACAGAGGATTGTAAATGAGCAAAGCATATCATGTACTTGAGGGCATAAAATGAAAACTTGCAGCAGAGATTAAACTTTAAAATATTAAAGGTAACAAGTATAATTCATATTACAACTACATTGACAAACAGTGAACGAAGGTAACCTAGTAAATATGTTAACATGCCAGACGTAGACGAATGAATTAAAATTAAAATACCATACCATAGTATGATTTGCTTGGCAAATACATTAGACATTTTACCATTAGATTGCAATTAATCAATTCAATGCTATAAAGTATGAACCCTTGATTAGAGGCAGGATTGTAACACACAGAAACACATAGCATGTTATTGTATAGCAAACAAGTCACTCAATCAATAATATTATTTGATCACTTAATGATGACAAAACGTGCATACGAAACATATTCTCTGATAGGTCAGTAATCAAACAATGAACGGTTAATTAAGAACGCTCTTACAATGCTTACTTCGAAGACGTTCACTAAGCGAGTAGCAATAACTCTTTTGCAGCAGGATGTGTTGAATCATACCTCCAATGTGCATCTCAACAGATGTATCAGTCTTTGTTTAGTAACGCAAACCTTCACAGAAAATAACTGTTGTTAATCACATTAGAATTTTAAACCAGATAACAAACAAATTGCTAAGAAATTATCTCAATTAAGCTTTATAGCAAGAACAGAGTGAAAACAACAACCTCTAAAATTAGAACTCTGGAGTTGATCCAACAATTTACGATCAACTGAAACACCGTAATTAAGGCTTTGATGTTCAACACAATATGAATCAATCAATGAAGATAGGATTTATATATAAAAACCCTAACTGAATACAATACGAAGCTGTGCAAATTATCAACCCTAAACCTAACATCAAATCCTTAACAAACAAAAAACCCTAGACAATTCGAAGGTTGACATGCGAACACATTAAAGCAGTAGGTGTTGGTACATGTTAAAATCCATAGACATAATTGAATTTGAAAATAATCTCGTCAAAGATGCGATCATACAAGAACGTAAATCAACAGAAACTGTGATATGGTGATAACGATTAGATCATACAAACTTCCAAATAGTCATACGTCTACATTCATATCAATTCATTGATAATCGCATACGAGTCATTCCCTATTGATTGATAGAAGTGAGAATTCTTCATTTGTTCATAGAGGAACGCAGTGGTATTTCTTCGTGTGATGAGTATAAATGTTGTTATAGACGTATAAACGTGCACGATCACAGGAGTTTGGAGAGTATTAAACCATTTATAAAAAATCACTTATAAAAATTTACGAGAGCGTTTAAGATTTTCTCATACATATAACATTAAGCTTGTACCTTACTTTACCTTTGGAGTTAAGAGTATCAAACAATTTATAAAAAATCACTTGTCAAACGTTTGCTATTAGAACATTGGTCGGCACATAACAAACTTTGAGATTCTGTGTAAGCACTATATCATGTAGGAAATGCACATATTATTAAAGGTATTTAGCACGCTAATTAACACAATATGTGACACAAATGTTGTAGCACCAAAAAATTGGTGGACTATGAACTTGTATGCATAACTCGTGAAGCACAAATGTAATCTAATGAAGCCAAGCAATAGTGTGAGCAAAAACATCATACTTTACCTTAATACTTGAATAAATGATGATATGTTTTTTTTAATGTTCCAATTGGTAAGGCTGGGTCCAAGAAAAAACAAAAGAATTTGTAACAGATAATTAGTTATTTGATCCCTAGAAAAACCAACCCAATTTACATCAGCATAAGCATGAATAGCAAGACTAAAAGAACGACATATAGCCAATCACTGAGTACTAGTACCCTTAGGTACAAACAAATATTCTTGATTGCATTCTAACGATGATCAGTAAGGGTTTAAAAAGTTATGGAATCTTACCAGTCACATAAACAATCTAAGTTATAGATAATTTGAAATACCAGGCCCTTTGGGCTTACTTAAGACTATAAAAAGTCTTTTGTAGCAAACAAACATGACGTGACGAGTAGAGTCGATCAAGAAACTGAGTAGGTTGTGTCATATACTTAGTCTCATAAAATTCCATGATATTATGAAACCTTACCAATCACACAAACAATCTTTAGAGAGTCGAGACATGATATTACAATACACAAACAACACTATAATATATCGAAGAATCATCCATAGGCCCACTAGAATAATAGTAGAGTTGTCATATGAGGGATACTAAATTAGCTAAGGGTCTGCAATGATTGAGACTAATACACTAATAGATTCTGTATATATCGTTATTGGAAATATAACGTGATTAGAGAATGTGACATGTATCCTGTAAACATAACTCAACATGTTCATATCCTTAACACAAACTAAGAATGTAAACTCCAAATCAAACCGGTTGCACATGTTGTGGAACTTTTAGAGGTAATAATGTCATCAATATAAACAAACACATAGCAAGTAACTGAATCTTGGTAATAAATGAACAAGGATGTATAATAGACACGTAACTGAATCTTGGTAATAAAAAAGTTTTTTTGTAACAAGCAAACATGATGTGGTGAGTAGATCGATCAAGAAGCGAGTAGGTTGTGTCATATGCTTAGTCTCATAAAAGTCCATGAAAAAAACCGATGCTTTCATATGATACTACAACTGTTTATCATTAAACTAACAACTAAGAAATTAAATACAAGAATAAAGCAATTAAATACGATTATTGATAAGCTACATGAATTTATGACAACTCATGGTTTTTTTATTATATGGAATGAAGAAAAAAAATCCAACTTCAATTTGGATTTATTGCCGTTTTTCACACGTCTTTCACATTCCCACCGACCCACATATAACCTCCTGCTAGTTAAGTAATACGTTCCTTTATCATATTTGGAGATGGTTTCTTGATATTGGTATGTTTTGATCATGGCCCTCAAGAAGCAACTAGATGGCATTATCCTGGGGTTTCGTTAGAAACCAAATCGAACAAACTAGTACTCTTTAAAATACGCGTGTTCATTTGGCATACTTTCAATCGATTTGATTTATCTTTAATTAGCAAGGTATTGATTTGAACCATATGATTTTCCCTTATTGTAAAGATGCCCTTTGGACTCTAGAGCATTTTGTTTTTAAATAATTCCTCTATATGTCTCATTTGACTTTGGCTTTTTGCTATGACCATAAATAAACCTTAGGGGTGCTTCTAAATGTGAATGTTTATCTACCTGACTCATTCTAGAAAGAGATATCATCACATGGAAACACAATGTATTGATGAAGCAGCTTACCAAAATATTCAACGTCGATGAAGTCTACGGCTACACATCAAATATTATGTATCAAGACGTTTTACACCATGAATAAGATACCATCAAATTCTACTATATATTTTTGAGAACGGGACCATTTACAATATTATTAAAATTCTATTTAGAAACTATATAATAATCACTAACAAACAAATATTTGTTCAAATATAAATCTTAAAAAAAGGTGTATTCTCTTAAAACCCCAACTTGAAAATTATTGCATTTCAACCTTCCGAAACAATGCAATCTCGATTTACAAATATTCCACTCATACTAAAATTTTAAAAAAAGTTAAATATTTAAGCCTAAACCATTCCAATTTTTTTTAACGGTAAAGATGACATACAACTCAAATATCAGCTAGCAAGGTACTAGAAAATAAAATCCACCTAATACAACCAATTACACCGCCTTTAAATATTGAACTTAGATGTACAACATCGAACCAGTCAAACATATTAAATGTTGATCTACGTTTTGTTCATAGAAACCCAAGCATCTTGATGTCCTTCATAAACGCTTTATCTAGAAAATAAAACTAAGTTGAAGAAACTTTTTAATAATAACTACAACTTTTATTTATCAAGAAAATATTAAAAAAACCTTCATCTTTCAATAAGATTGTCTCTAAAAGGACATCTGTAAGTTGCCCGTGTTTGAGGTGGATGATCCTGTGGCAGGGGCACGATTGAAAAAAGCCATCAAACAAAGGAGAGAGGAGAGAGAAGAGAGGGAGTGGCCTCAATGAAATTGAAAAAATAGGCCTCTTTCGGATTTTTTTTATTTAAGCCCTTTTTTTATCCGGACTTCTGACTCACTATAACAAACTAAAACATTTTTTTTCCTATTTGTATGCACCAAAAAGGGCATGTTCAAAATTAGTTTGACATTTCACAATATAAGTCAAATTCGCAAATCACAAAAACTTAAACACAAAATAAAAATAATCACACCAAAACTAATGGATAATCCTAAAACTGATCAATAATCATAAAACTAAACAATAATCTTTGAAAAAAAAAATAATCATAAAACAGTAATCCCAAAATTAATCAGTAATCACAATTCACAAAAACTAACAATGATCTTAAGAGGCTAAAACTTAGCGGTGCTATACGGGTCGTGTTCTTGGGTTGGTTCAACCCAACACGAACCTGAATCTGAAAATTATGTCAGAAGTGTCAACTCGAACATAACATGAAATTTTACGGGTGGACACGAACACAACCCGATTGACTGAATTTTTTTAACTTTTTTTAACGTATTAATACTTTAAAATTACTATTTTGCAACAAAAAATACCAACCGATACAAACAAGTATATTTGAGTTATAAAATCTTGCACCAATTTCTATTTTAACTCCTGAATACTAAAATAAAACAAATAAAATATTTAATTTATGACAAAATATATAGAAAATATAATAAATAAAAAATGGGTAGGACGGGTTAACCCGTGAACCAGTCAGGTTGAATCTAAACCCGATCTTTTTAGCTTTGCAGGTTCTACCCGAACCCGTTTACAATAAACCCAAACCCATGAATTTCATGTTAGGTTCGTATTGTGTTTTTAAGTTGTGTCAGAAATTTACACACACAGCTAAAACTAATTAGTAATCTCAACTAAACTCAATATTTATAAAATGCTACACTACTAAAATAGTAACTTGAAATGACACGTGACAACATCATAATTATACTCATCAAAATCTTTTTCGTCTCTCACCCATTAAATAATTACCTTAATTACAATAATATTATTTAACACTTTTTTAGATTAAAAATAATTCTTAATAAATTAAGAGATAGATCTTTTTATTAATTTTATTTCTAAATAAATAATTTTTTTATAAAATAATAATTTTTCTAAAACATCAAACTTTTCCCAAAATACAAAATATTTTAATATTGGCGTTTTTAAAAATTAAATTTTTTAAAAACAAAAAAATAATTAAATTTGTGAGTTATAATAATAGAAATTTTAAAAATGACATTTTTATATGGTTTGTTTTAGATCAAAAGGAAAAAAATATAAAAAGAAAATTTTAAAAAGTTGATATCACCGTTTTATTACTTTATAGTTTTTACTTATACGTAATTTCAACATATTATATTTTAAAATATCATTTTATAATTAATAAATTTATTATATTAATATATTATTTTTTCAATCCAATTATTATATTAATATATTATTTTTTCAATCCGATTATTATTTTACTAAATCTAGTTAATAAATATAAAAGTATTCAACTAAATATAACCTTGATTCTTGAAAGTAGATTCAATATTAAAAGAGGCAGAAAGGTCAGAGGCACTAACCTAGATTCTCGAACAAATGAGAACCCTCCCTCGGACCTCAAAAAGTCAATCTCAACTAAACTCTTAACGTTGGTTGACCGTCCGACGTTGACATCCCCAATATTCACATTATTCAAAAGTTCGTTGATTCTAATATCACTGCACCCAAAACACGGCTATCACTCGTATCCCATGGACCATGGCTCACGTGGCTAACTAGTTGGGTTCTCGTTGGCCTATTTATACCCACCCTTTAACCATCATCTCAACCCACAATTAACTCTTTTCAGTTTTCACCACATCACCACTGCACAATGACCACTTCACCCGAATCCGAACATCCAATCAAAGCCTACGGTTATGCTGCTCACGATACATCTGGCTTACTTTCCCCTTTCACTTTCTCCCGAAGGTATTCCATTATTCTATATTTCTATTATCCTTCAACCCTTCATCGTTCTTTTATTGTTCGATAATTCATAGTTACAAATTCATGTTAATGTTGATCATTTTCACAGGGCTACAGGAGAGAAAGATGTGAGGTTCAAAGTTCTTTACTGCGGAATCTGTCATACAGATCTTCACTTCGTCAAGAACGAATGGGGCATTACAAAGTACCCCGTTACCCCAGGGTATAATTTGCAAAACAATATTATCTTTTACAGTGTACTTAGTTCTTGTTAATGATTATTCGTTATATTGATTGATATTTCGACTGTACAACACAGGCATGAGATCGTCGGTGTGGTGACCGAAGTAGGAAGCAAAGTGGAGAAATTCAAAGTCGGAGATAAAGTTGGGGTTGGATACTTGGTGGGATCATGCAAATCGTGTCAAAACTGTGTTGCAGACTATGAGCAGTATTGCCCCAAGCAGGTTACTACTTATGGTGCTCCTTATTTTGATGGAACACAGACATACGGTGGGTACTCTGATCACATGGTGTCAGATGAGCATTTTGTTCTCCGTTGGCCGGAGAATTTGCCGCTTGATTCGGGTGCACCGTTGCTGTGTGCCGGGATCACGACTTACAGTCCTCTTAGGTACTTTGGGCTAGACAAGCCGGGGACGAAAGTGGGCGTGGTTGGGCTCGGTGGTCTCGGTCATGTTGCGGTTAAGATGGCTAAGGCGTTTGGTGCGGAGGTTACTGTTTTTAGCACCACTGCTGCTAAGAAGCAAGAAGCACTTGAAGGACTTAAAGCTGACCATTTCATAAACAGCAAAGATGAAAATCAAATGCAGGTAAGGTTTTTATTTTATTTATTTTTATGTTTGTTGGTGATTGATTGGATTTTGATTCGGTTTTATTTGATTTGTGTTAATAGGCTGTTAGGGGCACACTCGATGGCATCATCGATACGGTGTCTGCAGAGCATGCCATTGCGCCATTGCTTAGCGCGCTTACGCCACATGGAAAGCTTGTTCTTGTTGGTGCACCAGAGAAGCCACTTGAAGTAGCAGCATTTTCTTTGATTATGGGTACAATTTCTTTATTGTTGTTATTTTATCTTTTGCAACCTGATGAAAGTAGTTAAATTGGTGGAGTAATAACATGTGGTTTTAACAGGGAGGAAGACTGTTGCTGGTAGTAACATTGGTGGGATTAAAGAGACTCAAGAGATGCTTGATTTTGCAGCAGAGCATGGGATAACTGCGGATGTTGAGATTATACCGATAGACTATGTGAACACCGCGATGGAGAGGCTGTTGAAATCCGACGTAAGGTATCGATTTGTGATCGATGTAGCGAATTCGATCAAGGCTGAATAGATTGCTTTCGTGAGCTTTTGATGAGTGTTTATATATTTTGACGTTGTTGTTATGGGTGAGAGTATGTAGTTAAGGTTGTATGCATTTGTTTTATTTGTTTTATGGTTTTGGAATTAAATTGATTATTAAAAGCCTACAGCTATAAAATCTAAACTAATACCAGAGGACCCTTGGTTTTCACATGAGAATGTTTTTATCTAGCGGCAAAAAGTTATTTACTCTTAACTACATTATAACTGAAATACATCAACTCGTTTTAGACAAGGCTTTAACCCTTGACTTCAAGACGAGCTACATTATTCTAACTTCAATAACTTTATCACTAAACCCAAACCCCCACCCCTTTAACATGAGGACGTATGTTAACATAATTTGAAGGTAAACTACATAGAAATACATTTAGTTTTATAAGTTTTGTTATTATACATATTCAAATAATAAGCTTAAGAATGTTAATTAGTTGCTATTATATGTACCCAATGGTTACGGCCACCATGACCACCTCTGTCCACGAAGAAAATCAAACACACTTGTACGTCCATCATCACCTTAGATCATACAGTATGAAAACGGGATCATAGGTGATGTGATAGTAAAAGAGAAGGAGGTGGAAGAGAGATAAAGATTTTGATATCGATTATGACATCACCATCCTGAGTTGGAAAAGATTTTGATGTTTTGCATTATATACTCTATTGTTGGCGAATAAGATAACCGTTATGATATTGCATATCAACTGTTCAATCAAACTGAGATTAAATCTCAGCCGTTTAAAGTCAGCAATTACCTTCTAGAATGGTAGTTAGGAGCAGTTATTGTACCTCCGTTTAAAATGAAGCGATGGGTGATAACCGATCCTTTCTTCACCCTATGTTCTACTCAAATCTCCCCTCCGTTTTATTCTCTCACGTCACCTTCTTCTTCGTTGATAAACACCTATATGATGGATGTGTGACGGTTCTTCATTCGATATTAAGGAAAAGACTTTCTTTGTGTGATGAGTATGAATGTGATTATTATATTCTACTATTTAAAGCAGTTACTCATTTTCTGCTTGACCAACGGGTCAAGTTTTCTCATAAACTTGTGTTATACGTATATGAACGAAACACAAAATCATAACAATTCTTTGTATTAATTACTAGCGGTTTTTCGTTATATGGTTTGATTAAATTTGTTTTTTTTTTGAAAAAGTTTTTTTAATTTGGCTCCCCAAAATTTTAAACTTTTGTTTTTTAATTTGGTTGTGATCGTGATATTAGGGAGGAGATGAAAGGTCCAATGTAGGTTTCGTGAATGTAACAGTGATATGTGAATGACATTTTAATAGCAATATGTGAAATTAGGATTTTTATTTCTATATGCAAAATCACATAATTACCTCTTTTCATGACGAAAGTTTAACATGTTAATCTAACGAAGTTAGAGTTTTTGAATGAAAATGATAACTTTTTAAAACCTTCGGGAGCTAGATGTAAAGAAAATCATTTTTGGATGAAAATGACAAATGTGACCAAAGCACACGAAGAAAAATGACTATTCACTCTATTTCCTTTTTATATTATCTTTATTATCTTTATCTTAACTTAAACGTGCAAAACTATATGAAGCTTAAACTTAGGAGTGTCAAAACGTATAGAAGACAACTCAATGATTAGAGGTCTACTGATAGAAATTGTTAGGCAGGTAACAAACTCTAAGCTTTTGTGCAAGCATCGTGTCACATATGAAGTGTACATCAATATCTACAGCGTCTTGACCCCTATCCAATTTTTAGGCCGGGAGGGGGGGGGGAGGGCCCCTAAGTATTTTGTATACTAATAAAACACCAGATTGATTACCACATACGTCACATTAATGTTGTAACATCATAAAGTAGTCAGACTGTAAACATGTGTGCGTAACTCTTGAACCATCATACCTTGCCTCAATACTCAAATAAGCGACAATTTGTTGTTTCTTTAAGCTCTAATTGGTAAGGTTGGGTCCAAGAATCACATAACAAGATGTGCTAGATCTTTAATCATTTGGAAAACTAGCAAATTTGCACTTGCATAAGCATGAATGACAAGACCATAAGAACGACATATAGCCAACCAATGAGTAACAAATTCCTTTAGTACTAATGAACATTATTGATTGTCGCAATCAATTTGCATCTAAATATTTATGAAACCTTACGGATCATATTAACAATCTCTAAACGAGTCATGTCATGATACTATAATGCACCGATAGTGCTCTGGTTATCAAAGGATCCTCAATAGGCTCACTAAAATATTAGTAGAGCTATTATCCGAGGGATACTAGAGTAGGCAAGGGCCTGCACCGATGAGACTAATACCCTACAATAGATCTCGTAAATATCATTGTTAGGAAATAGGAAGAACGTTATTGAAGAATGTGACATATATCATGAAAAAATATCTTAATGTGGTCAAATCCTTAAGTGCAAAATGTGAGTGTAAACGTTCATCAAATCAACCATGAACGCTGAGGAACTTCTGGTGGTGACAATGTCATCAATATAAACAAACACATAGTAAGTAACATAATCTTGATAATAAACGAACAAGGATGTCTTAGAGACAACTCGTTTAAAACCAAATGTAATAAGATGGTTTTCCGGTGAAAGTGTATTTTTTATCATGTTTCTCAAGGAGCAAGTACATCGTATTATCTTGGGATTTCATTTGAAACCAAATCGAACAAAATAGCACTCCTTAAAATATGCTTTTTCATTTGATGGTGCTTAAAGGGGAGACTTCCCAATTCCCATTGATTTGATTGATTCTTGGTTAGCAAGGCATTGTTTCAATGATTTGAATTATACATTTTGCTCTTGTTTAAAGGTGCCTTCAATCTCTAGGGCATTTTGTTTTGTTAAAATTCTTCTTAATTTCTCATTAGAATTAGCTTTGTTATGAGCCTATGAACATAAATAAAGATTTATAAACGTTACCGTTCATCTCCACCATCAAGATTCTTGCATGGCTAACTTTATTTCACCCTTTCTAGAGATGGGTATCACGTAGGAACACAATGTATTAATAAAACTTACCCAAATAGTCAACCTTGATGGAATCTACGGCTACACATCAAATGTTACGCATCAAGATGTTTTACACCATGAATAAGGTACCATCATATACATGTCATCAAAACCTTTTACACTATTATTAAAGTTATATTTAAATAATATATAATAAATCCACATTGTCCAAAATGAATTGGCTTATTCGGAAAATGATTTTTTCTTTGACTTATGTTCGGTAGTTGGTGGCTTTTTGGTAAGTTTGTGCTAATTCATTAAAATATTTGACGGAATAAAAGATAACCTTAAAATCAGTTAGCATGTTTATTAAAATTTACTTATTAAAAGACTCAATAAACTATTAAAAAATATCTTTTAAGTGAATCAAATATACTTTACCTCTGATTGATTCAAATGCAACATCTTCATAAATTCATTAATAGGCTACAAAATTGTTCCTAATTTGTATTATACCGATTCTACAAACAAATATTTGTTTAATTATAAATTTGTATTCAAAAGAAACTTGTATTCTGACAAAACCCAACTTGAAAGTTATTGCATTTCATCCTTCCAAAACAATGCAATCTCTATTTTAAAATATTTTATTGATACTAAAACTTTATATAAATATCAAACAAAAGATAACTGAATAATTAAGCCAAAAATTATCCACCTTTACTTTGATTAAATAGTATAGATTCCATATATTAAATCAACTAGCAAGGTGCTAGAACACGAAGGTAAGCCGGCTACATCAAATTACTACGCCTTTAAATATTAAAGCTAAACGTACACCAATCTAACATATTAAATAGGGTTTGGTTATTTAGACACCCAAATATTTTAAATCAACATCCTAAAAATTCCATACGGTTCGTATAACCTGATGCGTTCATATTGTGTATGTGTTTTAAGTGTTTAAATGTATGCTTTTAACATGATTTTCCTATCGAGCGCAATCACTTTGTGTTAGGTTTGAATTGTAGGTGTGGGAAACTTAAATAATGTATTCAAGGGTAGCACGAAGATTGAATGATATATGGATGAAAAGAGATAAAAAAATATGAAGTAATTGGTGCAAAAGGAGCATACGACGTAACTTACGTCCTAAATGAAGTAAGCTACGTCCTTTCTAAAAACGACAATTTTTGGGACGTAAGATAGAGGCTAACCACGTATATCATGGGGAAGGACGTAATTTACGTCCCTAAGGACGTAACTTACGTCGTATGGTCAGATTTGATTGATTAAATACTATAGATTCCATATATTAAATCAACTAGCAAGGTGCTAGAACACGAAGGTAAGCCGGCTACGTCAAATTACTACGCCTTTAAATATTAAAGCTAAACGTACACCAATCTAACATATTAAATAGGGTTTGGTTATCTAGACACCCAATATTTTAAATCAACACCCCAAAAATTCTATACGGGTCGTATAGCCCCATACACGTCGTATTAGGGGGGGGGGTCGTATAGCCCTATACGGGGCGTATAACCCCTCTGACGGCCCCTTGAATTTTTTCTCGTAGTCAGTGTCAAAATTTGCTATATGTGTCGTATAACCCTATATGTGTCGTATAAGGCTATATGGGGCGTGTAGCTCTCTGACAGCCCCCCTGAATTTTCTCGTTTTTAGTGTTTTCGACCATATACGCGGCGTATGGTACCATACGTGACGTATAGACGGGTGTCGATTTATCCAAGTGGGTGTCTCTTTATTATGATCCATTAAATATCGACCTACTCTTTGTCTGTAGAAACCCTAAAGTCTTGAGGTCCTCCATACACTATTTATCTAGAATGATAGATACAATGAAAATAAAATTAACTTCACGAAACTTCTTAATAAAAACTATAACTTTTTTCAAGAAAATAAAAAATAAAACATACTTTTATAATATCCTCTCTAAGAGCATTTGCAGTAAGTTTCATGTATTATATAGAATAGTTGTGAGTGTTTGTGAGTAAAGTACAGAAACAATATTACTATTTATCTGTATATATATAGAAAATACTATTCACACCTATTAATTTAATAATATTTATAAAAGTAACTGTGAATAGATAAAAGAAAAAATATAATAATAAAAGTAAAGAAAAAAAAACTATTATTTAATTGAATATGAGATATAAAATAAATGATTTTTAATGTAATTATTAGAAAAACAATAAAAAACCTGATGTGAATGCTATATATGGACACCCATGAGGCGTCTGTGTTTGAGGTGGATAGCCCCACGGAAGGGGCACAACTAGTAAAAACAGGGGAGAGAGAAGAGAGGGACGAGAAGGCGGATGAATGAGAAGACGGACAGACGCTTACGGATCGTTTAGCGCTGTCTAGGAAGGAGTTAGCGAATCGAATTAGACAACCCTCAATGTTGGTCGACCGTTCGACGGTGACACCCCCAATATGCACATAATTCAAAAGGCTCGATGATTTTAATATGAACACAACGAAAAAGCGGCATCACTCGTATCCCATGCCTTACGTATTGTGGTTCTCGTTGGCCTATTTATAACCACCCTTAAAGCATCATTTCAACCCACAATTAACTCTTTCCACCACACCACAATGACCACCTCACCCGAATTCGAACATCCGATCAAAGCCTACGGTTATGCTGCTCACGATACATCAGGCTTACTCTCCCCTCTCACTTTCTCCAGAAGGTATTCTATTATTCTATTATATCTTTCTGTAATTCATGAGTTACAAATTCATGTTGTTGATCACTATTATTGTATCTTTACAGGGCTACAGGAGACAAAGATGTGAGGTTCAAAGTTCTTTATTGCGGAATCTGTCATTCAGATCTTCACTTCATCAAGAACGAATGGGGCATCACAAAGTACCCCGTTACCCCAGGGTATAATTTGCAAAACAATCTTATCTTTTATACTTACTTCTTGTTAATGATTATTTGTTAAATTGATTGATCATTGGTGTTTCGACTTTACAACTTAGGCATGAGATTGTTGGTGTGGTGACTGAAGTAGGAAGCAAAGTTGAGAAATTCAAAATTGGGGACAAAGTTGGGGTCGGATGCTTGGTGGGATCATGCAGATCGTGTCAAAACTGTGTTACAGATTATGAACAGTATTGCCCCATGCAGGTTAATACTTATGGCTTCCAGTATTTTGATGGTACACAGACGTATGGTGGTTACTCTGATCACATGGTGTCAGATGAGCATTTTGTTCTTCGTTGGCCGGAGAATTTGCCGCTTGATTCGGGTGCACCGTTGCTGTGTGCCGGGATCACGACTTACAGTCCTCTTAGGTACTTTGGGCTAGACAAACCGGGGACGAAAGTGGGCGTGGTTGGGCTCGGTGGGCTTGGTCATGTTGCGGTTAAGATGGCTAAGGCGTTTGGCGCCGAGGTTACTGTTTTTAGCACCACTGCTGCTAAGAAGGAAGAAGCACTTGAAGGACTTAAAGCTGACCATTTCATAATCAGCAAAGATGAACATCAGATGCAAGTGAGTTTTTTTTTTCTTTTTTTGGGTGATTGATTGGATTTTGATTTGTTATATTTATTTGTGTTAATAGGCTGTTAGGGGCACACTCGATGGCATCATCGATACGGTGTCTGCAGAGCATGCCATTGCGCCATTGCTTAGTGCGCTTACGCCACATGGAAAGCTTGTTCTTGTTGGTGCACCAGAGAAGCCACTTGAAGTAGCAGCATTTTCTTTGATTATGGGTACAATATTTTACTCTTGAATTCTGTTGTAATTATATCTTTTGCAACCTGATGAAAGTAGCTAAAATGGTGGAATAATAACATGTGGTTTTAACAGGGAGGAAGACTGTTGCTGGTAGTAACATTGGTGGGATTAAAGAGACTCAAGAGATGCTTGATTTTGCAGCAGAACATGGCATAACTGCGGATGTTGAGATTATACCGATAGACTACGTGAACACCGCGATGGAGAGGCTGTTGAAATCCGACGTAAGGTATCGATTTGTGATCGATGTAGCGAATTCGATCAAGGCTGAATAGGTTGCTTCTGTGAGGTTTTGAGGAGTGTTTTATATATTTTGTTGATGTTGTTATAAGTGATGGTATGTGATTAATGTTGTATGCATTTGTTATATGGTTTTGGAATGAAATTTGATTATTAAAAAACTTAAAACTATATAATCTAAACTAAAAGTAACAGGACGTTTGGTTTTCATATGAGGATGTTTAGAGTGTGAAATAGAGAGGCTTTAATTGAAAGAAATGAAGGAAAGCAGAGAGTTGAATTTGAAGGTGATTATGCTTATGTCATTACTGGCTGGCTAGGTACTTTCTTTTTTTTTTCTTTTAAATTGTTTATGTTAACTTCTATTTTGAAGAAATTAGATTACACAAAAGTGTTACCTGGTCAACCTAATTTCTTGCAAATTCATGTTTCTATTTCATTGTCGACCGAAAGTTTTTTATGCATAAACATTGAAGTCAAAAGTAAAATATTTGCACTTTTTATACTAGATATCAGTTTGATACTTATTAATCAAATCTCTTTGGTACCTTTTACGTCCTGTTATTATCAACACATCTGAATCACAGATTTATTACACCCAAAAATCAAACAATATCAATAAAACAAACTATCTAGAACACCAAAACGAAATCCTAACAGAGAAGATGAAGACGATGGAGATGAAGTTAAAACCCCTAAATGGAGATGACCATCAGATATGAATGAGGTTACAAAGATCAAGTGTCATATCTTCTCACTTTCTAGTTTCCTCCTTTATATTGAAAATGAGTTGCAAGTGTTATTTGAGGTCCAAGACCCAAGTGTTTTATTAGGTCCAAAACCAATCATCACCCCAACAATATATTCATCATCAACCTGCTCACATTTGTATCCTCAACCCTATAAGAAATCCAACGCGGTGACATATCTAACATGCAACAAAAAACGCTATCACACGTTAGAAATACTACCATACAGTTAGAAATAATACCGTACTAATATATTTGTTATTGAATTGAAACATCCACAATTTTAACAGTTATGATATCATATATCTTTTATGCATTTTTTGTCTTCCAAGTTCTCTTTAGCCTATTAAAGGTTACACAACTCCATCAACGAGAGAAACTGATTACTGGAACATTTTATCTTAAAGTTTATACTTAGGGGGTGTTTAGTTTTTTGGCAAAAGCTCTTCCCCACCTCTTCATCTGCGCGCACGCAGACGCGGGAAGAGTTTTTGAGTTCGCAGACTGTTTGTTTTTTAGAAAACGTTTCATTAAAAAACGTCTGTACGGAAAAGATGTGGTACAACCACTTCTCATGTCTTCACAACCTCTTCTTCTCTCCTTCCAGATTGTTTTCTTTCATTTGGAACCCTCCAAAGTCCAACCCTCCTCCAACCCCCACCTCACCACTCCACCTCTTATGCTCCGGTCGTCGGCCTCTGACCGCCGACGTCCGACCACTAAGGAGTTACTGAGCGGGCGGTGGAGACGACGACGAGTTGTCGAGGTAATCAAGGAAGAAGCGGCGGAGCAACGACGGTAGCCGTGGGTGTTACCCTCTGTAATGCGATTGGTGGTGATTCAGTCCGACCACCGTCGAGGCCGCCGGTGGTAAGGACTTCAAGAGGACGTGTGCAGGTGCTCCCTTCTCGGTTCAATGATTCGGTTCTTGATAATTGGAAGAATGAAAAAGGTCGAATCGAAATCGATCAAGATGCGCACTTTGACCCTGAGTTTGCACCCACTAAGGAGAAATCTCGGTTCAACGACGGCAGGTGCTCCCTTTTCGGTTTGCTGAACAAGATGATGGTGATGATGACAATGTTGATACAATCGGGGGAAAATAGATTTAGTTTTCCTGCAGAAAAATATATATTAACGTTAAAGTTATTTTTAAAATTTAAAAAATAAATTTAGTTTAATTACATAATATTTCAGTATTCTGCAAATGTTAAAAAAACAAATAGTCTTTTTCCTGCAGACTGCAGACATTTGGTCCACCTTTTCTGCTGCAAATGTCTGTAGATATGGTCCGCAGACTGCAGATGTTTTCCTGTAAAAAAAACAAAAGCACCTTAGTGCACATAACTAATAAACAATTAAGAATAACCTATCACATAGTTGCAAAAGAAATAGTATAAAGGAAGTTTTAACTTTAGAGGTAGCTCATAGTTAAGGGTGTTTAGCATTGAATGTCCCATTACAGTCAATGGGGTGTTTGGTATGCAAGATTTCGATAGAATTTAATGGAATTGAAATTTGAATTCCATTGGTTATTGTGTTTGGTTGTTAAGAATTCATTGAAATTGAAATTGAATTTCATTCTTAACGTATTTGGTGGCGAAAGAAATTAAAATTGGAATTGAAATTAATTCTCTCGAATTCCTACAAATGAAAGATTTCAAAATCCTTCCAAATATGAATCATTTTGAAATTCCACCGACCCCGCCTCTGCCACCGACCGCCACCTACCACCCCGCCCACCGCTAACCAACGACCTTTGCTGACGCTGCCGACCTCCGACCACCGTCGCTGACCACGACCGCTGACGCTACCACCCGCCACCACCGCCATTGCCCATGACCGCCGCCCCTGACCGCAGCCGCCGGCTGCCGCCGATCCCACCCGCCGCTGACCACCGTCGCCCTTGACCACTGCCTGGCGCTCGCCGCCAACCCCGTCCGCCGACTCAGGTTGTGGTGGTTGAGATGAGGTTGAATGAGGAAGAACAAGGGCGAAATGGTCATTTTGCAGCTAGTTAACGAAATTAATTAACGGCCGATAGACCCAGGGTGAAACGTGTAATTTTTTTTTCATTAGAACCATGAACGAAAGGTGAAATTTGATCAAACATTACGACGATCCGTATAATTTACTCTAATATTAAAATTATATATTTTTCCCCTTATTTTCCTCTGTTTTCTAAATTTATTTTCTCTTCTTTTATTTAATTTAGTAAAGTCAGTAACACAGTGTTAAGTTGGTATGGCGTGCATTTTCATATTGAAGGCGGTGGTGTTGATTGCACAGATCAAAAGCCTGATTTTTGTCTCCATGATGAATTTGATTCTTCGATAAATTTTTGTTGATGATATGATAGGCACGATTTTCCCATCTGTTTGTTTACTAAAATGAAAATTTTGATCTATAATAACATAAAGTTTTTATTATTTTGAAATGTATGTTCAGCGGTGATCGGTAATAGTTTGTTTTAGAGGCGGTGGTGGTGCAATGGTGGAAGACTGGAAGGTGGGTGGAATAAGAGTGTTTGGTATAGATAAAAAAAGATGATGTGTGTGGGTTCCACTTAATTTTAATTTGTGTAATTGTTTTGTTTTAATATGTGTAATTTATATATTAAAAATGAGTGCCTAGTCAATAGTGTTTTTTTTTTCCTTTTTTCTTTTATTTTGGTATTTTTCAATCTAAGTGCATTTTGATAATTTTACACTTAATTAACTAAAAAGGTTAACATACATTCATGTTGAGAACCATCTATGACTGTAATATGTTCAAGTTTAGATCATAAATACAATACGAATATTTTATAGGAATTATTTTTGTAATTAACTCAAAACGCGTTGCGGCGGGGGCGTAAAACCGTTTCAAGTATCATCAATGTCACACCACCGTTAGCGATCACAAACCACAAAAACTGTCGTATTATAAAAGGAAATAAAAACGAAAAAATAAAACTGACGGAGAGTTGACGTAAAAACGTTGAACTACGCATGTGAAACATAAAACATTAAAAACAATAATAAAGTCGATCTAGGACTCGCGCGTTGCGACGCGGCCGTTAAACGGGAAAAATAGGCCTAAAAACGTTGAACTACACGCACACGTTATGGCGTATTAATTTAAAATTTTAAGCGAAATGTAAAATGAAAATTTTGTAAAAGATGAAAAGTATAAGAGATTAAAGTTGAAAATGAAATGTTGTAGTGTTGGGTGCCGAATCCAACAAATAAAATATTATAGTGTGAACCTACCGTCACACACACTAAGAAATAGTATGAGCGGAAGTAGGGTTCGTGTCCTCAGGGATACGTGTCAATTATTTTATACCAAAAACGTTTTAGCACAGTTACTTTGATTGATTATAGGCTAAGTAAGGTGGGGGTTTAACTAAAAACTAAAACTATAAGTAAATTGCAAAAAGTAAAAAAAAATTCCAGTGAGCTGACACGGCCGTGTCAAAACTGTTAAGGAAATCTCACGCGGCCGTGTTACGGTTCTGCTAGAAAAACGAAAATTGACATTTTTTTGTATTTTTTTATTATGAAAAAAGGGATTACTAAAAACGTTAATTAAAAGGTGAAGTAAATTCAAATATAAAAAACTAATTCCAACACTAAGGCAATTTCTTGATTTGATTTGGCTTACGATCATTAACGATTAAGGTGCAATGACAATTTTCAATTAATGATTTGTATCGATACTAGACATCACGCCGTTCGGATATCCCCTCTATCGAATGTCCAATCAATCGCATTTCGTTGATTGGAGCCAACCCGCTACTCTAAGCTCACGCCGTTCGGATCTTAGCGTGCGGTTGCGACAATAGAAGTATCGATTATAATTAAACACACACGCCGTTCGGTATGCTTAACTAGATTGTGTGATTCTATAACGAGAATGAATTCATAGACAAACTCAAACCGTTAATTGTTCCTCATATCAAAAATCAAAACTTGGTTAGGGTTTTAAAACTTGAAGAACTTTAATAGAAAAATTAATAAAGTGGCCAATTTTATTAACAATCTAATATATACCGGATTAGATCCGGGTTAAGATCAAGAATTAAACAAACAAACCATCAAAATAAAAACATCTCATAATTGCTTCACATAAGTTCAAACCAAAATTATAGAAATTAAACCTTAATGTTGAAATCAAGAATTGTTCTAGCCGGACATGACGACTAGATCAATCAAAACTAAAATAAAATAAAACGTACGAATCGAAAACCAATAAAGAAACCTAAATTGCTATTGCTCCTCGTTGCTTCTTGAACTTGATTCTTCAAAATAATGTCTTCAAAATCCTTCCAAGGTGCTCCAAGATGCTTCCTTTTCTGCAGCCTCCCCCATTTTATCTTTTGAGTTCTTCTCCTCTTTCAACAAACTCTCCTATTTTCTTGGCTTTCAAGTTTTAATCTTTATCACTTCTTTTTTTTCCAGCCATTTAATTATCCTACAAAAATAAGAAATATACAAGAGTAGATTCCATACTACCAAAAACTACTACCTTATAATTAAAATAAAAGATGCATGTAATTGATTCAATATATATGCAGAAATGCAATCTAAAATTACTATAATTTATGACTAAAAATATAACTAACAAATCTCCCCAAGCTTAAACCTTTCCTTGTCCTCAAGGAAGTCAAGACTAGGAATAACCCTAAAAGTGAAAAGAGAATAGATAGTTATATAATTAGGATGCTGGCAATACCAATCTTAGCCCCGCGTAAGAAGTATGAGCATGAGATCATCTTATTATGCTAATTTTCAGTTATCGTGAAAAAATTGAATTTTCAAGATTTTTTATAAACAAATGTGCTCAATTTGCAAGTTATGATCCTCTAACCCTTAAGTTCCGGATTTATCGTTTCATATCAATTAAGCCGTGTTAAGTTAGTCATTTAAGTGTGCCAACACCTTTCTTCACACGGTGGAAACCTTCCTAACCTCAAGGACTATAGAGAGCAAGTGGTCAATTTTTCACCACACGATATCACAAATGTTTTTTTTTCATTTGCCATTATTGCGGCTTATTTATCACGTCACTAACTTCTTTTCTCTCTATTTTTTCCTTTTTTTTCTTTTTTTCTGATTTTTTTTCATTTGGACTCGACTCTCAACCTATTTTTGCTAGGTCTCAGTTTCCTTATGTGATCAGATTGGCATTAGGCACACATGGCTATTAGGTGTTTTATCTTTGTAAACCAAGAACAAAGGGCACTAGCATAACGGAGCACATTTATCTATTTATTACTATCAACCTATTTGTGCACGCAACCTACGATTAGCATAATAAAGGTAATATCATTTTTCATGTCATTCTCAAAATCTTTCCCGAGGCTACGAAGATGTTACCTTTTTTTTGTTTTTTTATGCATACCTAATACTATGATTAACTATATACAATGCAGTCCTAATTGCAGTTCCTAAAACTACCATGACTATGATGCAACCCTAAATGCAATATGTAATATGTAATTGAATGATAAATAAGACGAAAAAAATTAAAATTAAAATTACCTCTCCCCAAGCTTGAATTCAGCGTCGTCCTCGAGGCGTGGAGTAGAGAGTGGGATGAAATTTACTGAGGTGGTTGATGGTGGGGTGGAAAGAACGAAGGATAGATGTGGTTGTGAAGTCAAGGTCAGGAAGAAGCCAAGTAGCAATTCTGTTTAGAGACAGGTTTGAGCATTTTTTTTAACTCAAAAGCTTTACGCGGCCGTGTCTGTTTTATAAAGCAATCGCTGCGCGGCCGTTTCAACCTCCTGTTTGACACTTTTTTTTTTGCAAAGTATGAAAATGAATAACAAAAAAAATTAGAACACGATAGAAATAGAAAAACAAACAAAATACGGGTTGCCTCCCGCGTAGCGCCTTTCTTTAACGTCTTTGGCTAGACTTTTGAAAGTCTCATTCAGTCTGGTGCCTGTGGAATAAATGAAAAAACTTTTTCATTAGTAATTGGTAATTCTATTTTTTGTTCTTCATACCTTGTTTTCTTTTATGTACTCATGAATATCAAGACTTCCATCAACACCTCCCCAAGCTTGAACTTTTCAGTAAGCTCCTTTGTTATTAATTCATCAATGCTTCTATTTAGCACCAATGCTAGAACACCATGATTAGATAACTCAAAACAATCATTAGTTAAAGGTTTAATAACATCTAACCAATTCAAAGAAGAAACATCACTGGGATATCGCATTGCATCATCTATGTTGAAATTGATTATCTCCCCATCAAACTCCATAGAAAGTGTACCATTATAAACATCAATCTTAGTTCTAGCAGTTTTTAAAAATGATCTTCCGAACAAGATAGAACTTGAATTTGTGAAGTCATCATCATTCATGTCTAACACATAAAAATCAGCTAGGAACACCAGTTCATTCACTTGAACCAACAAATCCTCTAATACACCTTTTGGGTGTACTATGGACTTATCGGCCAATTGAATGACTACCCCGGTCCTCTTTAACGGTCCTACATTAAGTGTTTTAAAAATTGAGTATGGTAGTACGTTAATAGAGGCTCCAAGGTCAATCATTGCTCTAGGAATACTAACATTACCCAATTTACAAGGAACGGTGAAGATTCCTGGATCCTTGCACTTTGGGGGTAATCTCTTTTGTAAAACACTAGAAACATTTTCACTTACCTTTACTGTTTCATTACCTTTCAGCTTTTTCTTTGACGTGCAAAGTTCTTTTAAAAATTTAGCATACCTTGGAACTTGTTTAATAGCATCAAGAAGTAAAATATTTACCTCTACCTTCCGGAAAGTTTCCATGATTTCTTGTTCTTCCCTTTCTTTTTGTGTACCTCTTAGTCTTGATGGGAATGGAGGCAAAGGAGTAAATCTCACATCACTTTAACTGGATTTGATGCTTTATTCTTTTTATCCTTCTTATTTGCATCAAAGGTCGCTTCCTTCTTGTCTATTTCATGTATTCCATGGCCTTTACAACTCTCTTCACTTCTCAAGTTAATAGCACAAACATTATGCTTAGGATTTGTCTCGGTTTGAGCGGGTAGTTTACCTTGAGATTCCAACTTACTTACGGAATTGGCAAGTTGAGCCACTTGCTACTCTATGTTCTTAATGCTAGCTCTTGTCTCTTGTTGGAATGTGTGTGTGTTAGTTGCTAAATTCTTGACAATATCTTCTAAAGACATCCCTGGGTTCCCTGCTTGTTGTTGTTGTTGAGGTTGGTAGTTTTGTTGATCATTTTGCATCTGAAATGTAGGTCTTTGATGGAATTGTGGGGGTCTTTGTGGATAACCAAGATTGGGTGGTTGTCCCCAATTTTGGTTATTTCTTTGTTGTTCATAAGATCTTGAATTCTGCCCCGGATAACCTCCTATTGCTTGTGCTTCTTCAATGTCTTCTTGAAGTGTGGGACACATATCAGTGGGGTGTCCAAATTGTAAGCAAATTCCACATGCTCGAGGTTTTTGCTCAGCTTCCTTGCCTTTTGTAAGCTGCATTACAGCTTTAGTCAACTCAGCAAGTTGGCTTTCAATGTGAGGAGTGCTCACTTCTTTAACCGCCCGTGGTACATCGTCATACCATCCATCTTCTTGTGAGGAATGTTTGGTATCTTCAGCTATGGAAGTTATCAATTCTCTGATTTGGGTTGGTGTTTTATCAAGTAAAGCTCCTCCACTAGAGGCATTTATCAAACGCCTTTCTAATGGTGCTAACCCTTCACAAAAGTATTGAAGTAATTGATGTTCCGAGATGTCATGTTGTGGGCATCGAGCACAAAGCTTCTTGAATTTTTCCCAATAAGTATGCAAAGCTTCTCTTTTTGCTTGTTTGATCCCGATGATCTCCTTGCGTAGAATAGATGCTTTGACTTCTGGAAGTACTTGTATAAAAATAGTTTTGCAAGATCATTCCATGTGTTTACCGACCCCGGTGGTAGGTAATATAACCATTCTTTAGCTGAATCTTGCATAGCAAAGGGGAATGCCCTAAGCTTGATTTGGTCTTCAGTAATGTTGTGCGGCTTCATTTCGGAACACACAACATGAAATTCCTTGAGAAACTTATGAGGATATTCATTCTCAAGGCCTCGAAAGAGTGGTAACAAGTGGATGAGACCGGATTTCAACTCAAAGTTCACCATAGCGGGGTAGTTTATGCAGAGGGGTTGTTGGGTAACATCGTGAGTTGCCCACTGTCTAAGGGTTTGTTCGGCTGGAGCTGCCATGGTTGGTTCGGGTAAGGGTGATTCTTGATGGATAGGTGATTGTGGTGGAGTAAGTGGTGTTGAGGAACTCGCTGACTTCTTTCGGAGTTTCGCTTGTTTCCTTAACCTCTTTGCGGTCTTCTCAATCGCCGAGTCAATATCAAGTGATTACCTGTACGAAAATATCTTGGCATAAAATGATTAGAATCGCCGTATCCCCGGCAACGGCGCCAATTTGTTGGGTGTCGAATCCAACAAATAAAATATTATAGTGTGAACCTACCGTCACACACACTAAGAATAGTATGAGCGGAAGTAGGGTTCGTGTCCTCAGGGATACGTGTCAATTATTTTATACCAAAAACGTTTTAGCACAGTTACTTTGATTGATTATAGGCTAAGTAAGGTGGGGGGTTTAACTAAAAACTAAAACTATAAGTAAATTGAAAAAAGTAGAAAAAAAATTCCAGTGAGCTGACACGGCCGTGTCAAAACTGTTAAGGAAATCCCACGTGGCCGTGTTACGGTTCTGCTGGAAAAACGAAAATTGACATTTTTTTGTATTTTTTAATTATGAAAAAGGGATTACTAAAACGTTAATTAAATGGTGAAGTAAATTCAAATATAAAAACTAATTCCAACACTAAGGCAATTTCTTGATTTGATTTGGCTTACGATCATTAACGATTAAGGTGCAATGACAATTTTCAATTAATGATTTGTATCGATACTAGACATCACGCCGTTCGGATATCCCCTCTATCGAATGTCCAATCAATCGCAGTTCGTTGATTGGAGCCAACCCGCTACTCTAAGCTCACGCCGTTCGGATCTTAGCGTGCGGGTTGCGACAATAGAAGTATCGATTATAATTAAATACACACGCCGTTCGGTATGCTTAACTAGATTGTGTGATTCTATAACGAGAATGAATTCATAGACAAACTCAAACCGTTAATTGTTCCTTATATCAAAAATCAAAACTTGGTTAGGGTTTTAAAATTTGAAGAACTTTAATAGAAAAATTAATAAAGTGGCCAATTTTATTAACAATCTAATATATACCGGATTAGATCCGGGTTAAGATCAAGAATCAAACAAACAAACCATCAAAATAAAAACATCTCATAATTGCTTCACATAAGTTCAAACCAAAATCATAGAAATTAAACCTTAATGTTGAAATCAAGGATTGTTCTAGCCGGACATGACGACTAGATCAATCAAAACTAAAATAAAATAAAACGTACGAATCGAAAACCAATAAAGAAACCTAAATTGTTATTGCTCATCGTTGCTTCTTGAACTTGATTCTTCAAAATAATGTCTTCAAAATCCTTCCAAGGTGCTCCAAGATGCTTCCTTTTCTGCAGCCTCCCCCCTTTTATCTTTTGAGTTCTTCTCCTCTTTCAACAAACTCTCCTATTTTCTTGGCTTTCAAGTTTTAATCTTTATCACTTCTTTTTTTTTCAGCCATTTAATTATCCTACAAAAATAAGAAATATACAAGAGTAGATTCCATACTACCAAAAACTACTACTTTATAATTAAAACAAAAGATGCATGTAATTGATTCAAAATATATGCAGAAATGCAATCTAAAATTACAATAATTTATGACTAAAAATATAACTAACATGTAGGGGTTAAATTATAAAAGATGTAAAAATACTAGGCTTAAAATAAATATTTTAAAAAGAGAAGAAAAACAAAAACATATACAATCCTTAACGCTTATTGTACAACAATTAATGCATTATTAGGTTGAAAATTAGTAATATTTAAATTAATATTAAATTAATGATGAACTGATTTTAAAAATCTTATCACCTTTACTGATCCATTACACACATGACAAGTTCGCAACAATACTTTTCTATTACTATAATTGTCTCACTACACATGAATCTATTTGTAAATATAACAATTCTCTTATAAAAGTAAGAAACGCAATATTTTAATGTAGTGGGATTACCTGGAAAATGGCAAATCAGAAAATGGGGAATAACAAGCATCGATAAAGACCAGAATGTTTAATGATATCGGTTTACTTTAATGATATATGCTTACTTTAATATTCATTTGTGCTTTTATAATGACGAATAATTCATTCATATAATAACATATCATTTTTTGGACGGCAATCAATATACAAGAACAAGCTAGCAAAGAACTAAAGCAAACAATAATTGAAATCATACCAAAAATTAGATATATAATTTCTAATATATCTTATCATCTATTGTCTATTCAAAGCTAAAACTGACCATAATATTAATTACAAAACTCTTGGATCAAAAACTCAAACACCTATAATAAGTTAAACCACCAGTCTATCAACGGAGATATTATTATCGTAATCAATTCCTAAGGTCACATCAACAGTTTTGGATGAATTTCTGACATAACACGACTGTTGCAAAACAAGGTTTCAATGTCTTAGTAGGGAACTGTTAATGATGGCACATTCGTCCGCAACCTTATAGAATTTTGAGTGTAGGTTTTGTGACAATATTCTTGCTTGGGCTTTTTCAATTGTTTGTTGATATGGGTCCTTTAACGATGATATTTCAGTTGGCAATAGTCGTGCTTGAACACGGCCAAATTAATTAGTAAAATATTGAACTTAGGGTTGAACATATGAAATATTAGAGCCTATTGAGACATGTAATGTTTTTGAATGAGTTAAAATAGATTCAAGACAAACCATACTAGTTAAGAAAATTAATAAAACTTATAAATATATTTTAAAGCTTTTTGATTCATAATTTAATGGAATTAAAATCTGAATTTAACTTCTCTGCCTCGTAGAATTTGTATTGAATTTGAATTCCATCTTAATGTTCTTGGTGGACAATATAATTTAAATTAAAGTTGATCTCTTTAAAATCTTTCGAGTAAAGAATTTCATAATTCTTTCTAAATTATTAATGAATTTAATAAAATCTAGGTCCCTTAGGGTGGGAGGGATGCCCACTGATGAATTAATCTTGATAACTATTAGTTTATCTACTTAAAGTTTAATTTGATTAGGATAGTGTTTAAAATATTTTATCATTTGTTTGAGTTGGTTTTTTTAGTTTGAGTCTAATTAGGAGTGTTAGTTATAGTTTTAGTATAAATCGATAGGTAGGGTATTATAATTTATTAGTTCAAGTTTTCGTTTGAGTTTATAATATTAAAAGAGTCATGTGAGTTCCACAAAATCATCGTGTTCGTTGTCTACTTTGATTCGATTGATTTCAACAATTGGTACCAAAGCGAGAAGAAGATCGGTTTGTTGAAGACGGTGAAGTGCGAGACTTGTGGAACAAGTTATTGCAAACGAAGAACTAACCTGTTAGAGTATATCAGATCCAAGTTAATTTCGATTAGAAGAGTGTAAAATCTTGTAATTCGATCAAGGAGTGATCGAATGCGAGCAAGATCAGTCACATGTCGATTGGTATGTTGTGTAGTTTCTATGGTTCTAGAAACTTGTTGCTACCACAAACTGTTTATACCAACGTCAAACATGAGTTCATAGTCAAAGAACAACGGATCAACCAGTATAGTTTGATCATTCGACTCAGTTTTTAATCACAACTGTGTGAGGTGTGATTAGAATTCCAGAAAAGAGCTGGAGTAGTTCTTTCAATCAAAATAATAGGAGATTGGGAGGTTATTGGTGTTAGCAAGAAATTTGGTGATTTTCTTCTCGTGAAAAAATGAGATTTTTTTTGTTTCGTTGACTTGTGAGTTTGAGTAGCAAAATGGAAAAATTCAAAGGGATTTAAATTTGTTGAGGTAGAAGTTTTGCTTTTGGATATTCATTGTACGAAAAGAAAAAAAATAAAGATGCAAATAATGGTTGTAGTTATCACGATGATATTAAAAAGAGATAGGATTGTTAAAGCAAGAAGATAACATCAATTCTTATGGGTTTGATTTCGAGGCCGAATTAAGGGGGATGAACCATGAAATCATGAGGGGTTCTTTAATGATAAATCAAATGAGAAGTGGATCTAGTCCAAGAATGAAAGTTAAAAAGTTACGAGTATTGTTTGGAATTCAAGATCTTGGAGGAACATATCAAGATTAAGAGGGAGAATGATGAATTAATCTTGATAACTATTAGTTTATCTATTTAATGTTTATTTTGATTAGGATAATGTTTATAATATTTTATCATTTGTTTGAGTTGGTTTTTTAGTTTGAGTCTAATTAGGAGTGTTAGTTATAGTTTTAATATAAATAGATGGGTAGGGTATTATAATTTATTGGTTCAAGTCTTTGTTTGAGTTTATAATATTAAAAAAGCCGTGGGAGTTTCATAAAATCATCGTGTTTGTTTTTTACTTTGATTCGATTGATTTCAACACCCACACCATACACATCACATCAAATACTCATCAATCATATTTTATTATATCACATCACATTACACTATTTAGAGGGGGCACTCATGCCGCTCCATGTCATAAAAAAATATCATTTTAATGACTCCATAAAAATAAATAAATTACATATTAAAACTAAAAACTACATTAAAATAAAAAACAATAAAAATAAAAAAATACATTAAAATAAAAAAAACTTTAAAAATAAAATATAGTAAAATTAACAATCTATAAGCAAACTCCCAACCACGTATCCGGGCATTTGACGTTTGCGTTCAAGGACGTTTTTCAACATCGGCTTGGGCACGTCATCATGTGCGTTAAGGAAAATTTTCATGTCTCCGTCTAGCGTTTCGCAAAGCAACGTCTCTCGTTTTAAGTCTAGAAATGCCAATTTCGGTTGGGTAGAAGACGTCGTTTCCCTTGGATCCGAACTGTTTTTTAGTGGTTTGGTCTCGGGATTTTGTGGTTTTTCTTGAATTCCATAGTGTATATTTTTGTTAGAAGAAATGTTTTGAGCTGCTGGGGTGTGTGTGTGGACGCCAACGGCAACTACTATTTGATAACGGTCAGGTAACGTTAAAAAAGAGGGTGTGAAACCTGGCGTGGCAATGCCGTGAAGTGTCTAGGTCCGCGGTGTGTGGGACCGGCGACGGTGTTGTCGCACGGAGTGAGATGCCACCGCGCCCTCACGGCGGGTGCACCCCCCACCCTCACAGTCATGGTAATGTAACCACCTACCGTGGTCGCAACCGCTGCATATTCAATATTCAAAATAAAAAAATTTGTAAAACTAGGAATTAAGTTGATCTTAGTTGACCAACCAGGTGTGCGGAAGCTTCAAAAGATTCCATGTTTTAATATGAATGCATTATTAGTGTTATAAACTTATACTAATATTTCGAACAAACGTGCTCAAAAAAATAAATATGCACCGAAAAACAACCTCTCTTATGCCATTGCTTACGTGGGTGTAGTGGACTCTGTACTATATAAACCCTCATACCCCTGAACCATAACTTCAGTATACAAATCTTTCTCCTACATTACAATTATAACAAGCTTCAACAATGGCGAAATCACTTGAATCTGAGCATCCAATCAAGGCCTATGGCTATGCTGCTCACGACACTTCCGGCACATTATCTCCGGTCATCTTCTCAAGAAGGTTTTCTTTTCTAACAATCTATTATTATTAGAGATTCTAGATTCATACATCATGCTTGATTATGAGAAAATGTAAACTGCAGTTTACAAAAACTTAAATCTAGTATATAGCCATATAAACGACAATTTATCTTTTTGTAAACTGTAGTTTGTAAGGGGATGATGTATGTAATGTAGAACCCTGTATTATTATTACGTCAATAGTACCCTAAAAACTACCATAATTACCCAAAAAAGTAAAACCTGCTCCATCATAATCCGACACATCATTTTTACACTAAAGTACCATATAAAGGGGACACTCCTATTTATTACAAGCTACCAATGTTAATATTGTCGAGCGGGTTCGCGCTCGGGTTCATGAACCTGGCCACCAACCCGTTAGGCATACCCGAGGTACACGTCTCGGTGTACCTGATCAAGGTACCCGAGTCTAGAAGGGCACTCCGGGTGCCCTATCAAGTCGTTTTATATAGAGTTATGATATATCATCATCTAATTGGATTATGTTATTGACATTGATGATGATGGATTTGTGCAGGGTTACAGGGGAGAAAGATGTAAGGTTCAAGGTTCTGTACTGCGGTATCTGCCATTCAGATCTTCACTACGCGAAGAACGAATGGGGTGCTACCACATACCCTATGATCCCTGGGTATATACACATCCATATTTCACCAGTTTTGAGTTAAACCATGGTTTTTATTCATGAAATCTTTAATAATTTACAGGCATGAGATCGTTGGTGTGGTGACAGAAGTAGGAAGCAAAGTAGAGAAATTCAAAGTTGGGGACAAAGTTGGTGTTGGATGCTTGGTGGGATCATGCAGATCATGTGAAAGTTGTGCAAATGATTGGGAACAATATTGCTCTAAGCAGATTCTCACTTATGGTGTTACAAATTTTGATGGTACTCAGGCATACGGTGGGTACTCGGATCACATGGTGTCAGATGAGCATTTTGTCCTCCGTTGGCCCGAGAATTTGCCACTTGATTCCGGTGCACCGTTGCTGTGTGCCGGGATCACGACATACAGTCCACTTAGATACTTTGGGCTAGACAAGCCTGGGACAAAAGTGGGTGTGGTTGGTCTCGGTGGGCTCGGTCATGTTGCGGTTAAGATGGCTAAGGCGTTTGGCGCCGAGGTTACTGTTTTTAGCACCACTGCTGCTAAGAAGCAAGAAGCAATTGAAGGACTTAAAGCTGACCATTTCATAATCAGCAAAGATGAAGAACAGATGAAGGTGAGGTTTCCTATTTTTTTTTTCTTTTTTTTTCGCGTGGGTAAAGATTAGAGATTTGATTTGGGTTGTATATGTAATATGAATATATGATCATGTTAACAGGCTGCTACGGGTACACTTGATGGCATCATCGATACGGTGTCTGGAAACCATCCCATTGTGCCACTGCTTAATGCAATCAAACCCAATGGAAAGCTTGTTCTTGTTGGTGCACCAGAGAAACCACTTGAAGTAGCAGCATTGTCACTGATTTTTGGTAAGCGTTGACGCGTGGTGACAGTCGAATTTTGTTTCGCTTTTAGCGTTTGGTGTCTATAGAAAAAGTGTTATTGGAGGTGTCACGTGAGCGTACTTAATTGTCAGAATGTCAGACTCCGACTATCTATAAACCACCAAAATTTCAATAACTCGCTAGAAACCACCGTACAAACTCTAAAGACATCATGTTTTAAAAAAATTGATGAAATGGCTAAAATGTGAAAATAAATTGGTTGTTTTTTTGCAGGGAGGAAGATTGTTGCTGGTAGTGCTATTGGAGGTTTGAAAGAGACTCAAGAGATGCTTGATTTTGCAGCAAAGAATGGGATAACTGCGGATGTTGAGGTTATACCGATAGACTATGTGAACACTGCGATGGAGAGGCTGTTGAAATCCGATGTAAGGTATCGATTTGTGATCGATGTAGCCAATTCGCTCAAGGCGGAATAGGTTGATTATTTGCCCTCTTGATGAAGGGTCTCTGGTTTCATGTGTGTGGTCATGTTGTAAGCATTTGTAATGTGATTAAGGAATAAAATTTGTTTTCTAAAAATGGGTAAGAGTGAACTACATTTGTTTTTATGTTGGCTACGGGTTTATTACTTTTTTGGGTTGTGGTTGTTGATGTTGTATGCTTCCAAATTTTGACGAAAATTTTAAAATGAACTGTTAAAGAAAAGGTAATAATAAAGGTATTAACTATTAATTATGGTTTTAAAAAGAGGCAAACTAAACTGGCCCATACAACAAATAAAATGAGAATTATTGATAGCAAATTAGCAAAGTATCACCAACCAAACCCATCAAATCATTTAAAATTTTAGATAATAGAAAAACAATATTGCTTACTAACGGACAAAATAACCCAAAAAGTTAAGATAACAAATTACTAAAATACCACCAACACTAGAATATCAATGGCCATTGTTTGCAGGAAATGTTTTCCAAGGGAATAACCATCAGTAATCAGTCAATGATAACCAATCTAATCGTATGCTATCAAAGCTATAAACGGAAACCTCTTGATTTTAAATTCTTCAGAAAGTTTTGACTTACTAATGTTAGACTAGGTAGACTCAAAATAAAATGCACCCGAAATGGGTTTGCATGGGTTCACATCATCTGGATTACACTACGAGGGTGGTGTTTCTTGAATGTTGGAATTGGTGGTCTATGAATAAAATTAATACAGTCGGTATTGGAATACTCATCTTTATAAGTAGAAGCCTCGTATGTGTTGGTCCAGGCTTCATATGTGTTTAGATGATGTCCCGTCGTTAACATAAGTTTCTTTTTAGTTTTTTTCAAATGAAACAAAGCTGGAAATACACGTAGTAATGGTTACTCTCAGATCCGGCTCAAGCTTTTTGGGGGCCTGAAGCGGATTACATAATCGGGGCTCTTTTCGCAAAACTAAAACTATTTTGCTTTCAATCTTGTGATTCCTATATCAATATTTATGCATAATTATAAGCTAGAAAACCCATTGCTAACACGTACGTACACACAAAAAATGTCATTGGAACAAAACTCTTTCAGAACATAGAATGACTTAAAAGGAAAGAAAAGGAAATAGTTAAAATGGTGAAAGGATGCCAACCAGTTCTATGAGCACGCAAAAGATCCAGGATATATGAGTTATGCATATCAACATTCCAAACATTTCAAAGCAATTAATGTAAATCTGAAATAAAGTTTTCATTTGGGTCATTATTCAGTACTTGTGTTCCCATTAACATTATCTCCGTTTACTACTCGAATCATATTTCAGGCTAAAGATCGAGCTTGAGCTTGCTTAGGCTTGGCTTGTTCAAGCTTTTTATTAAATCGATCTCGAGTAGCTCTCAAGCCGACTTGACTCATTTACACGTTTACATCCTAGAAGTAATAAACACTAAACAATACTAAAGTATTGAACCATAAACATGAAGATATAAATGATGAACATAACATCCCATTTTATTAACAGATTTTCTAACAGTGAGAACATCAATCCACAATTAGCAATCAAAAAATCATTCAATATAAAAGACTCATAAATTAACGATCAAGAATTTAGTTAAGTGCTAATTTATTAACCTACCAGAATATTTGAACAATTAACAATTCAAAAATTATCATAAAGCAATCAAGAATTATAAGTGTGGTTGACCAAACCTAAATCAAATCTGGAACAAGAAGAAATCGAACAAGAAGCGGAAGCAGATGGATCAATGGTCATAATGAATGCCGCTAATATCTCGAGGTGAACAAGAAGCAAAAGAAATCAGACAAACCAATTGTCATTTAATCTCCCGAGTTCTTTGATTGATTTCCCAAGAAGCCGCTCGCTCCCTTCCAATCGTGCTTGTTGGCTTGCCACTGCTCAGCTACTTTCTAGCAAGTCTGTTAATAAAAATTAAATAATAGAAAAAACCTAAGCCCAATATATAAAAAAATTGGAAAATGAGAGCCCAGATACTTTGGGGGCCCCAAACCCTTTGCTTCACATATTCTTCTATTGGGCCGGCCCTCACTTACTCTCTAGTTTCAATGATGGTGGTGGGTGTGAACTTATAAGAAAATAAAATGGCGGCGAAATCCTCCCGTGTTGGACTTGAAGCTATTGTCATTCTAGTCACCATACACATTAATAACTAGAAAATATCAATATTTTATTTGTAATATCTTGATAGGTAATGTATTTTACTATTATATACTTAACATACACCAAAATAACTTGTAATGAAATAACGTGCCTTTATCAAACTAAAACCAACTCAATAGCATGTTTGAAGATATGAAAGTATACAAGTCTTCATTAGCGTGTCTCTAACTGGACATCATAAGGAGAGATACTACGACATTAGACATGATCTATTTCAAATATCATGCACGTGTTTTGGGCGAATGGATGTGGATGGAGGCTAACTACACAGTTAAGAATTTTCACTCTTACAATTGATAACATATCTGTGGGCTCTTGAGGGCAAAATCATACAACATTGGTTGGTGTTATAGATTTGACCAAATGATATCAGAGTCACTTATGTTCTATTCTAGTAATAATGGTGGGCAAACCTCGTTATGAACGAGTTCCAAAAGGGGGTGTTTATGACACATAACGCATATCTTACATCATTTTGTCACTAGGCCATAAAGAATGACACACCTTAGAATATAATCAATGCATTTTGGACGTAATGATTGTGATGAGATGGGAAGTCCACAGCTAACCGTTCTTGAGTGGGGATAATAGGATAGGTCATGAACTTTTTACTCGGGCCACAAAAACAAAATTCGTGTGCTGCATTGCGAACGAAACGAACAATATTTGTTTATAATATTTGTTTGTAACCATACTAAACTGAAAACACAATATCAACTATTAATGTAATCATATGAATATTAGTCTTATGACCAATGGTGTAAGTTTAAAAGTAGGATTATATAATTTTGTATTTTTGCCTCTAAGAAAAAATAAGTACCGATAAATGTTCACTAAAAGATATGATGATCTATAGAAAGAAAATTATATCATATTGACATGAATAGACAGTGGCGTATCTAGAAAATTTTTTTCATAGGGGGCGGAAACTTTTTAAAGGTCGGTTGACTAACGTGGTAATGCTATATAATAAATTTTTTCGAACCATTTCGGGTCCATGACGGGTTGGGTCGGGTCGGCTTATTTTAAAAAAAGAAGACAATCAAACTAAATTTCATAAAACCAACAAAATCACGTCAAATGTCATTACAAAAACATAATAAAGGTACAATATACCTAAAGTTGTTCTCTACGAGGTTTCATTTTTTGAAATCTTTCCATAACATCTACGGAGACATTCCTAAGTAAATCTTTCTCCATAAAGAAAATACAACTATCACTTAAATTTTCATCACCCATTCGATTACGCAAATCGGACTTCTACTTCATTGCCGAAAAACATCTTTCAACTGTTGCGGTTGCAACGGGTAATACGAGAACTAGCTTCAATAAACGATATACCAATGTAAATGGAAGGTGTTTCGTTGTTTGAACCATCAAGTGTACAAGACTTGATAAACCATCCAAGTTGGCAAATCGACTATCCGCTTTTAAATTGTCAATATAGATCTCTAGTTCAATCGAAAGTCTTCTTTTATCATTTTCATCGAAATCATTCGGGTACAACTCGGATAATCTTAGTATTTTTGAAACGTCAAACCCACCAAAATTATCACAAGGACTCAAACTACTCAAACAAACAAGTAAGTTGGATGTTACCTCGTTAAAACGACTCCCAAACTCTTGTATTTGCATATCTAAAACCGCATTGAAGCAATCGTACTCAAAATAGTGGCGAAATGTGATATTTGTCTTTTGTCTTGGCTTTTTTGGGTTAATGTACTCATCATCCATGTTTATCACTTCAAGTTCATATAACGTGACTAGTAATTCCTATGTTAACCCAAATTATATCACAATCTTAGACTCTTAGTATCTTAAAGATTACAATATACAATATAAATATATATACCTATGTTAATTTTCAAACCCTAGTTTTTAACCAAAAATTAAGAAACCAAAAAATTAAGAATTATAAAATTATAATACACATTTCCTGCCCAAAATTAGAGGTCGGAGGCGGGAGGTCGCAGGGCCGCAGGGGTCGCTGGGGGCGGACTCGGTGCAGCAGGCAGCAAGTTGCAGCCGCGCAGGCAGCAGGGGCGGACTCGGTGCAGCAGGCAACAGGTCGCAGGGCCGCAGGGGTTGCCGGGCGCCGGCTGGAGAGTCTGCAGGGCCGCAGGGGTCGTCGACGGCCGGAGAGTCGTCTGTCGTTCAAGGGTGGCCGGAGTTTAGATTTCAGGGGTTTGGTGGGTTGGGTGGGGTGTCCGGTGTCGGTATGTGGTTTTGTGGGGTAGTGGGTTTTTGGGATTTAAAAAATGGGTTGGGTTTATGGGTTTAAACATTGGGCTATTTTTTTTAAATTTTGGGCTTGAAAGATTGGGTTTAAATAGATTGGGTTCAGAGAGCTTGTGTTTAAATAGAATGGGTTTAAAGATTGGGCTTATACTAAAAAAAGTAGGTTTCAAGAGGGGGGGGATTGCAAAATTTTACAGGGGGCGGTCGAGAATTATGTGTATATATAACATTAAAAAAATTTAGGGTGGGCGGCCGCCCCCCTCCCCTGGGGGTAGGTCCGCCCCTGTGAATAGACATAACTTATTTTAACGGCATATCTATTTTTGTTACTCTTAAATTACTTTAAACTAACTATATCATATTTGGGTTTGAACTCGATACCTTCCCTTTAATAAATAAAACAACTGCCAAATCAACTAGTCTCACATTATCATGAATGGACATTACTCTTCCATGTCAAATCTCCATAACACCTTTTTAAAACTTACCATAGCACCCTTCTAGAGTTCTATTTCCCTTTATTTTCGGTCTGCCAAGTATCCTGGTTCCTTTTATTTAAATGAATTATTATTTACAAGTTAAATTGATATTTCAATTGTTATAAGCATGTGAGTTCAAAATATCATACCGATAAGTTAGTCGATACTCACTTATATTTCTTAAGACAGATTATTCTTTTCCACCGAGCTTGAGATCAATTGTGTCTATCTTGATGAAGTGATGAAATATGAAAAATTTGATTGTTAGCCCTTCATGAAACAAACTAACCTAAGTTGTAGATGGTATTCTTATAGTTGATTACAATGGTGAAACATAGTAGTGGTCTGTTAGGGCTTCAGGTAGTGCCATCGACTCTAGTTTTGAACGAGGGAGATGAGTCCGATAACATGTTAAAAAAATGTACATCTTCTCTTCTATCACAAACAAAACTGTCACTATTATATATGAGTTTCAATTCTATTAAGACCGAGTACAAAAGGAAATTAAACGCTAATATAATTTATGCATTAATTATGTTTTATGATATTTTTAGTATTCTTTTCTATAAAGATTCAAGTTGGAAGTGTAAGTGGCTAATACTTAAAAGTAAAAACTACTACGTTATTAAAGTTTAAAACTACAGTTCTTACCATATAGTTTTATTCTTGAAATGATATAAACTAGTGGGTTTCACCCGCGCTACGCGCCGAGAACAAACTGATTTTTAACAATATTTAAATGGAAGCGTGAAAAGAAAAAATAAAAAATATATTATATTCGACTTGTTCGAGCTTAATAAAATTTATATCAAATCATAGATAAAAATAGATGAATGTTACTATACAAAGTGTTTTTTGTGTGAAATGTATGAAGTTCTTGCGTGATTTTTATCATTTTTACGTGATTATTATCATTTTTGCGTGATTATTATCCTTATTGCGTGATAATTCCACCACTGATTCCATCGCTCTTGCGTAATAATTACCACGCAAGTGTAAATCATTCTTCCGTGATAATTCTACCTCAACATTGTATACTTCTATGAAAACATCACATTGTATACTAAACTTTTCAGATAGAAATAAGCCTTTGTAACATTTTATTCGAAAGTATTTAAAAAACTTGTCAAAATATAAATAACAATAACCACTCTACAATGAGAAATTTGAAATTTAGATAAAAATATAATATTTTAATAATTATAAGAATAGCACAAAATATATCTAAGACTAATTATAAAAAAATATATGGGAGCAATAAAAAATTTTAAAGTTAATCATTTCAATCACCAAAACATAAAACAATACAATATGAAAGAGTTGCTTGTGTATAAGGAGGTTTGGAAGGAGGGGTAGGTAAGTATAAAATTTTGTGGTCAAACTAAAAATTTATTAAACTACAATGTAGCTACCTTTCATCTATTATATAGATAAGTAATGAACTCAGATGCTATTTTAAAATAAAGAGTAAATTACTATTTTAAATAACAATTTTCATCCACTCCGTGAACCACATTTATAAATTCCTTTGAAAGCCCTCTTATGTTTTCACATGATGTTCATTTTAGTCAATTTAACTTGAAAAAAAACCATTTTTATATGGAATGTTTGTTGCTTCCATTTTACCCCATAAAACCAAATATAGTTAAATAAAAATAAAATTGCAGTGAAGAAGCCTTCATGGAACTCTAGAGGGAAAGGGGATAAATTTTTCTCTGGTTAAATCAAACAACTATGGCTGTGAACAAGAATTTGGATGTAAAGTAATGCAAACTCACAAATAAAACTTGTAAGGGTTGAATCCATAACCTTGTTTTCAAATGTATCACGGTATAATAACCATGGTGACAGATTCTTTGAATATTGATAGAGGAGTCGTGGGTCTGTGAAATTAATCGATAGAGGAGTGGTGGGTCTGTGAAGCAGATTGATAGAGGAGTCGCTGTTCTATGAAGTTCATCGATTGAGGAGTAGTGGGTTTGTGAAGCCGATCGATAGAGAAATCGTGGGTTTGTGAAGCCGACCGATTATAAAAGTCAAGTCTGGAAAATGGAAGGCAAAAAGGGTTTTGGTCAAGTTAAATTAACTAAATACTTCTCACCTGAAAGAATCATTGAGGCTTTTAATGAAATCCAAGGATGGACTCAATAGAATGTATGGAAATCATTATTTATTAAAATCATACGACTAAAATAGTTAATTTTAAACTTTGGATGAAAACAATTATATTAAACAAATCACAAGAATCAAAACGATAATTTACTCTAAAATAAATTCTGATAACTAAAGAGGCTTGATAAATTGTCTTTTAACATTCAACGATTTATACATTTTAACCACTAGAGGGGTGGGGGCGCCCACGCTGTGAGGCCACGACATGTGCCGGCGCCAAGCGGCAACACCGCCGCCACCCCTCTCTACACCGCATTTTTCCAATTTCTAGACGTGTTGACGCCGTGAACTTTTGTGTGTGTGTGTATGGTATAGTGGAGTAGTGTTATGTTGTGTGGTGTGTCAACACCATCTCCATCAAAATTCAATTTGTGATGTAGTATGATATGACAAAATATGATTGATGTGTGTAATGTAATGTGCGTAATGTGATGTGGTGTGTATGGTCAGGGCATCCATCCCATCCTTAATAGTTAATAGATGAATCAAATATCAACTACCACCTTCGTTGTTTTGGTATTTAATTCTTCAACTGCACTCTATTTAATATTTATACGCTCACAAACCCTTGTGCAACAAACACACACACACATTTCTCCTCAACTAAAAGCTTCAACATTTAACAATGGCGAAATCACCAGAATCTGAGCATCCGATCAAAGCCTACGGTTACGCTGCTCGAGACACTTCAGGGGTCCTTTCACCTCTAACTTTCTCCCGAAGGTACACATTTTTCTTGCATCAACAATATTCACCGATCAATCTATCGAATTGGTTATGATATCCGATCTTTGGTTTTGCATTACGTTTGTATAATGTGGGCTCTATCATTGTACAATTCGATATGAATATGTTGTTGATGATGATTTACAGGGCTACGGGTGATAAAGATGTGAGGTTTAAAGTTCTTTATTGCGGGATCTGCCATTCTGATCTTCATTTTATCAAGAACGAATGGGGGGTGACTGCTTATCCCATTACTCCTGGGTATGTTTTAATCATATTAATTATGACAGTTTGGACTTTGATTTTCACACTTTTTCTTTGCAATCGAAGTTGACTCTTGGAGTCTTGGTCATGCAATTTTGACTTATTTAGCTTTTTTCTAAGAGTAACTTTTTACTCTAAACATCAACTAATCAATTTTTATTTTTTATTTTAACGACCACCTAATCAATTTATTTAAAGTAATACTATTTTTGTGGGGAGTAATCAATGCTAGGAGGCTATGTGCTTCGATTTATTTAGTTAAAGGTACTTAGGGCACCCTCGGGTGCCCCCCTTCGGTTAGCACAACTCCTTCGGTGGCGGAGCTTGAAATGTTAAATAGGGGTTGTAAGTCTCGAGACTCAAATAAGGAGGATTCAATAGGTATAAAATTTTCGGACCGGATACACATAAATTTACACTTCTGAGCGGAAAAATAAGGGGCCAGGGGGCCCCAAGTAAACTTCGCTTCTGGCCACCCCCTTGGTTGGCCAAATTGGTTTCTCAAACGGCTTCTACAACCCGTAGCTTTTCCCATTTTTGACCGTTGTGAATCCGGATAAAATAATTTGGGTATTTTGTATCGTTCCTCTACCAATTTGGGTAGTTTTAGATAAACGTAAGATGATAGTCAATTATTAAATACGTTGATTTGGGTAGTTTGGATACTTTAGGTTGTGCCCCGGCCTCTATTTGTTTACTCTTGTCTTGACGAATTGGGCAGTCAAACCTATATTTCATCGGACCGCTTTGCAACTATAAAAGGAAAATCTGCAAATTTGACATGTTTGGCTCCTTTTAAGTTAATAACATTGGCTTTTAGCCCGCTATAAAGTAAACATTTCTTTATGTAACGAACCAGAAAATGTCATGTAGGCTAAGGAAAGGAGGCTAGACTTTAGCCATCACAACAAACCTTATGTAAGGTTTTTGATTAGTTTGAATATGTTTATTTTTGAGTTAGCTAAATGTCAATGTATACTTGATCATCAAACCCTCCTAAAGCCCATGCTTTTTGATGTATTATTAAACAAGATGTAATATATGGTTTTTGTTGACTGTGATATTACATTTGATTGATTAAGTTTACAAGGTTTCATTATTATTCTTTAAGATTCAGTATTCCGTTAATATGTTAGATCTTGCTTCTGTTTTAACCTTTTGACAATTGATCTTACTTTCAACAAAAAAACCAGACATTTCATAATGATTTGATGTTACAATGACGATTAACACAGGCACGAGATCGTCGGTGTAGTGACAGAAATAGGCAGCAAAGTGGAAAAATTCAAAGTTGGGGACAAAGTTGGTGTTGGATGCATTGTGGGATCATGTAACTCATGTGAAAGCTGTGCTAAAGATCTTGAAAACTACTGTCCAAAACAGATCTTAACTTACGGTTTCCCGTACTACGATGGCACACGAACCTACGGTGGGTACTCGGACCACATGGTTGCAGACGAGCATTTCGTGCTGAGGTGGCCCGAGAATTTACCACTTGATAGTGGTGCACCATTGCTATGTGCTGGTATCACAACTTACAGCCCACTCAGACACTTTGGACTAGACAAACCTGGTGTGAAGGTGGGTGTAGTCGGGCTCGGTGGGCTAGGTCATGCTGCAGTCAAGTTTGCTAAGGCTTTCGGGGCCGAAGTTACGGTCTTTAGTACCACACCGGCTAAAAAGCAAGAAGCACTTGAAGGACTTAAAGCTGACCACTTCATAGTCAGCAAAGACCCACAACAGATGCAGGTAGGATTTAATATCTTGTGTTAAATGACTTAAAGATGAACCTTTTGATCTTTTTTACGTAATCAGTCTGCAGCAAGCTCGTTGGATGGGATAATCGACACTGTCTCTGCGAGTCACCCCATCGCGCCATTGCTCAATGCGCTTAAAGCGGATGGGAAGCTTGTTCTTGTTGGTGTACCAGAGAAGCCATTTGAGTTGGCTGCATTTTCTTTGATTCCGGGTTAGTGTTCTTTGTTTCATTCTAATGGCTGATGGCGTTTATTTAACCGAATGGATTTGTAGGGCGGAAAACGGTCGCGGGTAGTGCAACTGGAGGGCTGAAAGAGACTCAAGAAATGCTTGATTTTGCAGCAAAACATGGTATAACTGCAGATATTGAGCTGATTCCCATAGATTATGTGAACACTGCGATGGACCGGATGTTGAAATCTGATGTTAAATACCGATTTGTCATCGATGTAGCGAACTCACTGAAAGCTCCATAGGTGATGTTGGTTTAGTATTGTGTTCTTTGTTTTACAACATGAGTCAGTTGTTCTAAAAGAATGTTGCTTTGGTTGGTCAATTGTTTATTGTTCATCATTTTAAATGAAATTTGGTTTGAGTCAACTGTTGATGTTTAGTTTGACCAGTTGAATTCAACGGATTAGGCTGTTTTTTTTGAACGGCCAACGAATAATCTTTAAGCCCGGTCACCCGGGTAAACCCATTGGCGAAATGTCACCCACGCCCGCGAACACAGACAGCGTTGGTGACCCGGCTCGCCCACCATTCCAAGGGAAACCCACCACCCTAATGGCCACTGTGATAAAACCTTTGGCCCACTTGAAGCATATTGCAACTAGTGAGACTCCAACACATGACCTCAACTTTAGAAAGTCATAGGGTGTCTTCTTCTAAATCAGTTGATCTATGACTCATTGACAATGGATTAGGCTGGTTAACCCGAGCTGTTTATTTAAACATGTTGATAAGTCAATCTGTTTACGAAGTATTAACGACATCTAGGTGCAGGGGTCCCTACCATATGGAGAAAAAGTTTTAGTAACACGATTAAAGAGTACGTGAGCTCAAGCCGTTAAAAAAAAGTTTACAATCTGTTTAAAAGATGTATCATATCCTTTAAACCTGTTAGCACGTCTACAACTAGATGATTGTTTGTTTACAACCCGTCTATACGTTAACCCGTTTGACTCAGATGAATGGGTTATATTAATTGTGTTTGGGTTACACGATTTTAATTATGTGCGAGTTAGGATTAATGTAATATATGTATCACGTGAGCGTTTAAACTTTAAAGATTCACTCTGTTAACCCGGAGCGCCCCTACCCGACACGATTAAATGATCGCGATCAAGTTAAATTTAATATAGAACGGGGCACTCCATTCCGGCAGATACACAAGTGGAATGTGAGGTGTGACATTATTATTTCTGTGATTTATTGACAACTACCAGCTACCAACAACCAATTTTAAAGACGTCATTAAGTTTTATTAAGTTATGACGCATAAATCCGAAAGTTATTTTATTTTTTTAACGGGTTCTTTATTCTTCTGAAGTGTACGTTCTTTCATGTTTTATGAACTTGATTTACTTTTTGAATTTGTTATACCTTTCTCGGTCTCCTCTAAGTATAACAATTCTAATGTAGTAAAACTCAGTGTTAGATAAATCGTATAAAATTGGAGGATTTTCATATATGCCCCTAAAAACACATTCTAAATATCATATATACTCAACCAAATTTCAAAATATCATATATACTCTTTTATAATAATTATAATATCATATTTATCCATTTTAAATATCATATATATCCAACCAAACTCTATATAATTTTGGGCCCTTAAGAAGATCGGACCCTAGGCGGTCACCCACCCCGCATCCCCCCCTCCCTCTCAGGGCCACCTCTGCGGTGCACATATCAAAAGCGAGAGCTGTTTGAATTCTGGGTGACAATTCCTAATTTCTGGAGTGTAGACAATTCCTAAACACGTAGACGAGCCAATCCGTTTACAACATGTTTAACTTATTTATTGCAACTCACCTTCATGTTACAACCCCTTTACTATTCGGGCAACCCGCTTTATATGTATGGATAAATTGGTCAAAATACACAGGTTACACGATATTCAGTCTGCTCGGTTTAGCGATTAGTGTTGATAGTTTCTACACTATAAATATATGGGTTGTGTTTAGGTTGAACAAATTCACATGTCAACCTGAAACTTATCTATCCGACTGGAGTATTGCAGTATTAGGTATACATATACACAAAGGGCCAAAGCAGAAATACAGAATGTCGGTAGTAGACCACCAAGCTTATTCTAAAGCTTTATTAGGCTGAATTTTCGATCAAAGATTTGAGCTCAAGCCCAATTCTTTCTTAAGATATAATCAGGCCCAACTTTCTTGTTGTATAATACCTTTTTGGGCTCCTTTGACGAGTTTAGCGGCTTTCTTTGCCTTTATTGCCGAGTGCTAACAATTTATTAAAAGAATTTCACAATGTAAATAAAATATATTTATATAGGGTCAATTAATATTATAAACAGTCACGTTATGAAATTACATGTAAAATGAGAACGTAATTTATGCGGGGGCGGATCCAATAATTATTTTTTCTTCAAAAGGGTTAGTTTTTATGATACTTGATTTGAGTGTATCTTAACTCGAAGTTGGAATTTTTGGTTCAGATCTGGTCAAGTGAAATAAATAAAAATACAATAACATTATAAAACCATGCTTCTCTAAAACGTCTAGCGTAAGCACTAAACACTTGTGGAAGTTATGACGTGTGGTTGACATGAACCTCTAATAAAATATGATCGTCTAATTTCAACTTAATTAGATGATAAGATCTAAATGCTTTACGTTCAAAAAGATCACGTGAAAAAAGTTGTAAATCAAATTTTCCAGGGATATCACTTGGCGATATAGATTTGGTAACCTATTATGTTGAATCACAGCGTAAACAATAAATTTGAAATCAACTCATATATTTAAATCAAGATTTAATCAATTAATATTAATAGACAGATTAAAAAGTTAAAAACTTATATCAAATAATCACTTTCACATAATGACAAATAAATACTTAATCCAAAACCTGGTGGAGGACTCGAATAAATTTATTCGTGGAGGTCTCCATGAAGAAAGGCCTTTTCGACATCGAGTTGATGCAGTGATCAAGATATGTTAGTTGCAACTGACAGACAGACTCGTATGGAATCGGTTTCATTTGGCTCGAGACTACGATTCGATAGAGAACGATTTGGCACATCTTCGATTTCCTGGGATGAAAGTAAAGTCGTTAGGCTTGGTTTTCTTTGAGTTCAAGATATTCGGCCATAAGTCATCTTTGCTTTTTCTCTTATCGATGTGATCCTTGTCTTTAGCTTGGCACCAGGGCGGCTTGCTTACCTACCTGATAACTTTCTTAAGAGTCGTAGAAAACGTGTGCACCATAAGGAAAAACTAAAAAACTTTAAAGACTTAATGTCTATTTGATAGTCTATCAATGATCATTAAGAGGCTATTTCTTTATGGTTAATAACCTCGTAATGGTTAGGATGTAACCCTAATGCTAAATGGTTAAGAGGTTAAATTTTAATGGTAACTCTTAACCATTCAATATAAGGGTTACTATTTAAATATTGAAAACTACAAAACAATTCAGAGATAACGTTTTAATGATTATTAGAAGCCTATTATACAGCTCATTATTCTTACTATGCGAGTATGCGAACACCATTAGATATTTCTTTGTTTTTTTATCTTTTTTTTTTTTACCTTTTCATATACATATTTTTAATTTCTTACATTCATATTTTTGTGTACTAGTCGGTATAAATTTGACTCCGATTATATTTGGATGTAATCAGAAACGACTCGGGTTAAATATAAATCGTTTTCGTATCTATTTTTATATAACCTTTGAGACTATTTAATTTGCGTTTCGACATACGCCTACGTTTTGACGTATAGTTTCTTCAAGAAATGAATTGGGTCAAATATAAAAAACATTTTATGATTATTTTTATGTACGTTTTGAGTTGATCTATATTTCTAGGTAAGCTTTGTTTGAAAACATGTAATTTGCTTCGTAAGAATAAAAATTCATTTATATGAGTCAACTATAAATATGTCTTCATTTACTTTACTTTATGACATAAATTTAGTTTGAAAACGATGTGCTTTCATTCAGCGGTATAAAATCGAGTCACTCTATGTATTGACCTAAATTTAGTTCGGAAACAAGTCGGGTCGATTGTGGTATATACTTTAAAACGTTGTGTATAATATCGTGACAACGCGCGACGAGTAAAAAAGCTAGTTGTAATTACTTGTAAACACAAATATACAAACCAATTAAACATTAAAAAAACTTTACAGTTGGAACGAAGATTTGCAGCGGTATTCCTGACAATAACTGCAGCGGCAACTCCGTCGAGCACACAAATATAATGAGGGTAATTTTTGATAGTGGGAGATATCATTTTTTATTTGAAAAATCGAGGGATATTATTAAATGAAATTTTAAGAGTTAATTAGTGAATGGCAGTGAGTTATGGATTAATTTAAATTATATAATATTGAGCTTGCGGTAGAACATATAAGTTAAATAGATTTAATATAATAAACCTAATTGGTTATTAGATTTTGTGATTAAGACTATTAACTAAAACGTGCTCTTTATTTGACTTTTAGTGGATTAAAGATTTTTGTTTGAAAAAAATATTTTGGTTTACGGGTCATAAATTTTCTTTATAGGGTTAGCATTAGAAAAACATAGGATCGACACCGAGAAGTACTAATATACATTACATGTGAAAAAAACGTAGGATCAATTTACGTCTATTTCAAACTTAAAATAATATTGTCTTTGAGTGACGATAGTATAAGTTTATTTCTCTGGTCACTTTAAGGCCAAGTTTTATGTTGTAAAATTTGTTACTATTTCATCTTTTTTAATATATATCGGTATTGGAAAAAAAGGATAAAAGCCATAATTTTCGGTTTCTTTTTCTTCCTTACTCATGGCTGGGGTGAGGAAAATGTAGAAAACAATGATACATTCCAAATAAGACCGTATGATTAAATTATATTATTTTTATGGGTATCTGTACGGGTATGACAGCCTCTCACCGTTGACCATCATGGCTTAGCACCATCAACCACCTCTCACCACCATCCAGCAATAGCGAGTCCCTCACTCAATTACTTAACTATGCATATTTGAAGAAGAGTTCTATTTTGAAATGTGTTGAGGCTTAAGATGAATTGAATTACAGGTTCGAGCTATGCGGTAGCCTCCTAGACCTGCGTATCTAGTAGCCTTGTTCACATAAATCACATGGTTTGCCCTTTTGTAGCTTTTAATTGGTCTCGTTCTACCCCTCATACCATGGACCCTAGATGATTGTGGATGACTCTCCTAAGATGGTTATACTCCTCTCTATACCTTTACATGAGACTACTTTTAGTTATTAATGATGAGGCAACACACTGATCAATAGTAATTTGTCTTTGAGGTGGATCTTACTTTTTTAGAATGACTAACTCACATATTCTTCAATTCTACTTTTAAATCTGTATTTTTTGTTCATCATGAAGCTTAACCCTCACTCTAATGAGAAGAAACATTTTTTCAACACTTTAGTACTCTTGGGCCAGAGGAGAAAGACAATTTAGTCCTTATTCATGCACCTTTCAAGATAACTTGGAATATGATTTTGTTGGTTTCATATATTAATTTATGGATCTTGAGAGTCTTGAATTACTTTTAAATTAAAACATTTCAATTGTTAATCTAAATTTCTCAAGCGGATAAAACTCAAAATTTTCAAGAACAAGCATGATCGTTGTGATTATTTTCATGAACCATACGATGACCAAAGAAGTGGTTTTCGTCTTCAAAGATCAAGGCCGAAAACTACTGTCATGCAGTTATATTTCAAAAATTAATTTAACATAAAATAAAGCCAAAATTTAAACCAAAGTTCACATGTACATCTCCTTAAAATTAAAGCTCGAACCAAGCTTGGGGCTCTGCCCTATTGACCCTCTGGCGGCAGCTGCCGTTTGGACCGCACTCCCCATATGTGTTGCTACCCCTTAAATTGTACTTCCCTCGGACCCCTACAAAGGGTTGTTTCCTCTGGAATACTCATTCCTTAAAGACATTGATTCTAAAAACCTGGATCATGTTATATCATTGGTTTTTGTCCATTAACATCATAAGATAACCATGACATAAATTAATATAAAATAAAAGTTAAATATTATTAAGAGTTCATAATTTTTTTCGTTAATTTAAGATTAAAAAAACCTTTAATTTAGAGTTAAGCTACTATCGCCCAGAACAAAAAACCAATTTTAGTTATGACATTGTTTTGGAAGTACCCGGATCTAAAAGTTCGCTTGAACTCTTCAAAAAGATTGAATCGTCATAACTAATAATATCATACGATCTCTTATACGCTAGTTATAGCTTACAGTACTATCCTTTGCATGATTTATGACATAAAATTACAACTTCATAACATTATAAAATTGAATGGATTACATGCATGTACGAATTGAAGTTTTGATCCTCTAGAAATTGAGAGTGTGCAACATTATCTACGAAAAATGATATGAAACTAAATGAGATTAATATAGGACAAAGACCCATACATAGGGAGTGTGTAGGGGTATGGTGGATTGGACAAGAAAGGAAAGAGCGAGAAGTAACCTTTCTTAACATAAATGGTTTGCATTGTTAAGAAAAGTTGTTTTCTTTAAGATTGGTCCTCTATAGGTTAGGTTAGGTTAATGTCGTACAAACTATGCTCACATGAAAGTTAGAAAGAATTTTGATTATACATATTTTAATAATAGAGGGTTGTTCTTGCAATGAGTCCGGTAACATAACATGTAAGATATTTAAACTAAAAAGTATTATAGTAATATCATACTTAAGTTAAGAAGAATAAAACTCTTATTTTTATGGTGTACTTTAAAAAGTTGTATTAACTTATGAAAACGTTATATTCTAATTAAAATCGTGGAAAAGGTTTGTTTATCACCTCCAAATGTAATAATATTGAGTTGTTAATTGCAATTGTGAACCTATCTAGACTATTATTTAAAATCTAGTGCATAAATCCTCACGTCTACTTTTTTTTTCTTGTTTGTGTGTGCTTTTGTTTCAATGTTTGCGCCAACCACCATTTTGGGATCAAATTTGATCGGTAAACAAAGCTAACTTTTCTCATGGAGCCTAAAATTTAGAAGTTTAAACTAAGGATTAAAATTAAGTCATATGAAAATTTTTCAAGGTGTGAGATAAGAACCGACGTCTGGCATTAAGGTTAAAAGCTTTTACCAATTTAGCTACCAACTTGTTTTTTTATTAAATTTATACTTAGAATATATAAATATGTTGTAACATGATCTACATATTGTATTAAGTTTATATTTGTTATGGATCGTTTATATGTTACTATAAGATACTCCCTTTTTTTATTTAAAATTATATATAATTTTAGTTTTTATATTATCTATCATGGCATCATCCGGTTGTTAATTCCAATCCAATCAATAGCGCGACTGATTCGTCAGGCCATCTGATCAGTTATGAAAACATACATTACATTATTATTGTAAGGTATAATACCACCTTTAATGGATGTGTTTCTGAATTCCACATGACATCTAGGTGAGGAGAGAGGGAGGAAGGAGTGAAGGGACAATGTGGGGTAATACGAGCGGACAATAAATGTGAGGGGAGGGAGGAGATAACACAAAGAAATGAGAAAACGGTAAGAAAAACAAGGAAGAGGTGCTAAGGTGGTGGTGTTTGATAGGCTAGCGAGACCGCCAGGGATGCACTAAAAAAAAGAAAAGATGAAATCAAAGAACATCATTCCACCTAAAAAAATATGTAAAACTTTCTTTTTGGTTAGTTTTATATGGTGGTATGAGTTTCTAACACGACACGAATCTAACGCGATATTTGCACGTTTAGATTAGTCTAAACAGTTTCATAGCATTTTCATGTCAAAATCGTGCACACATTTACCTAAATAGATCGTGTTCGGGTCAACCTGACGTTTTGTGAGTTTACCACTTTAAACCATGGTATAATCAATGTCTTTTCTTGGTTCTACCATACTAGATCACTTAGAATATTATGGTGACAAACATTGTATTTTCTTTAATATTAACAACTAGTTTAGAAACTCGTGTACTACACGAGATGAATGAAAATTTTAAATTACTAGTTATCTATTAATATTTAGAGTAATAACTTTTGAGATAAAATATAATTAAAATTAAGTATAATTAACTAATTTAGGTAATAAAATAATAATATTTTTTCAAACTTTCGTCTTTACAAAAACTTTTGCTTTAAAAAAATGTTCTTTTAAACATCATTTATGGATACTTTGTTTTAAACAATGTCACTTTCAAACTTTCTTTTGATTTAAAAATTTCATATTTTATAAAATTTTGTTTTAAAAAAGTATGTTTTTAATAAAACAAACATGTTTTTAATTTATAATAAAAATATGTTTTATAATTTAAAAAGTATATAAATAATCATTAACATTTAATGTATCATTAAATTGTTAACTTTAATTTTAGTAACGACACGTGTTCAAATCTTAGGTAGAGCCTAGGTGTATAGTGTAAAAAAATATCATGTGCCTTCTAGACATTTTGACTTATTAATATATACTAGTTTTTTACCCGTCACGCTTTGCAGCGTAATCATACACGACGTGATAGAGTATAACATACAATCGACCCGACTTCTTCCGAAATAAATTTACATCGAAACATAAAGAAACTTAAATTGATACCTTTGAATGAATACAAATTATATTTGATCGACTTTTTTCAAAACAAATTTATATTGAAATGTTGACCAACCCAAAACATACATGAAAAAAGCACATGCAGCAGCGCCGTATGTGACGTGATAAAGTATATATTAAAATCGCACCCGACTTGATTCTGAATTAAATTTACGTTGAGACGTATTTATACCGTTGAATGAAACGTATTATATTTGACCCAACTTGTTTCCGAACTAAATTTACGTTGAAACGTATATACTGTCGAATGAAACATATTATATTTTACCCGGCGCTTAAATTTTACTCGACACATATTTATATCGTCAAATGAACGTATTATATTTGAATCAACCCGTTGTCCCATACAATAAACAAATTTCTCCAACCAATAAACAAATACAATAAAATATAAAAATAACCGTTTATTTAGTTTCTAAATAAAAATATAATTTTAAAGACTTAGTGGGCCAAAGTTAAAGAAACCACAGAATAATGCTAAAAACAAAAATATTAAAAGTCTTGTGGCCAAAATAAAAAAAAACAAACTCTCCTATTCATTTCATTTGATCTTTTAATATTATGTAATTAGGTTAGATATCTGTGTGTTACACAAGTTGTAATAAAAAGTTATATAATAGATCATATATATGTATAACCTAATATATATTATAGATAACATATCAATGAAATTATTATATATAACAAAATTATTTAAGTTATAAACAATAGCATAAAAAGAAGAAATATTTTATTATTTATAATCATTCATAAACCTCATTATATACATTTTTGAAGTATTGTAGTTTTAACTGCTTAACTACAAATTAAACTATATTTTAACAAAATTAAGTCTTATTAAAGTATTTTTAATAAAATTCTATTTATTTCTAGAAAGAAATTATCTTGATTAGTATGGTATTAAATGAGAGTTATTAAGTAAATTTTTTGAAGTTAAGAGTTCTACCAAAATTGTAATTTATTATGGTGGTGACACATGAACAATCTTAGGTGGTGATAACATGGACATACTAGAAAATACAGGGGCGAAGTTTAATAGGGGCCGGGGGGGGGGGGGGCGCCCCCCTATTTTTTTCGTCCGTAGTGTTAAATTTTAGCCCGATAGTGTAAATTTTTGGCCCGGTAGTGTAAATTTTTATATAAATATCGAGTTCCCCCCCCCTAAAAAATATAATTTCGCCCCCGCCCCCCTACAAAATTGATTAAGCTCCGCCACTAAGAAAATAGTCATGTGCCATATAGAGATTTTGCTTTATTAGATTAGATATAGTTAGTGATAAAATCATAAACATTTAATTGAAGGGTCATAACAATATATAAAAAATTAATGTAATAAGTTAACTAAATATTTAAGTTAAATTAGATGAACAAGAAAATTTTAACTAAATAAATTAAATAAAGTTAATAAATTAAGTTGAATTAAACAAACAAACAAAATAAAGTTTGAATATAATACTATAAAATTTTAACTAAATAAATTAAGTTGAATTAAACAAACAAACAAAATAAAAATAAGTGAAAAAAGACTCGCTTTTAAAAATAGTTTTTGTTAAATAGTTCACATATTATAAAAATTAAGTTTGAATATAATACTATAAAATTTTCTATTATTCATGACTATTGGGAAAGATAGTAAATATAAATATTATAAAAACTAAATTAACCTAGAAGTGAACTAAGCATACATTATTGTTTTTAAATAACTTTTTGGTATCTTTACAATAATCTTTGTTACAAGATTTGTTATTTTTACAAAAAAAAAAAATATTATAGTGAAAATTTTATTTCACTTTTCTTCTTTTACTTTAATTTAAGTTTGTCTTTTTTATTAAAATCAAAATTTATAGAGTTTCTAATATAAACAATATTATCACAAAAAAAAGCTATTCATACATAGGTCCACCCACGGACCCAACCTCTTGAACGCATACTCACGATCAACAATTTTGGTTTTGCGATAGAGCTAAAATAGTATAATTCTTTACTTTAGTTTATATCAAATCGACAACATGTAGATGTAGGAATAAATCTTGTCCATAAGAAACCAAATGCTTAGACCATCACAACGGGGTCTCTATGCATGATGTGACACCATTCAAGAATATCCAACGACAAATGGCTCATTAATTCAGGAGATGACATATCCTTCATGGTTTTTCTCTATAAAAAGATGAAAGGATGATAATGGACGAATCACATTTCCATCAAATTTCAATCAAGAGGTTTCATATAGAAAGTATAATCTGAAGAATCTATAAATAAATATATAAACAAATGACTTATAGAGGTCAATAGTGATGTTTAAAACTAATATATATTGCATCATAGTGTTATAAGAATATAGGTATACATATCCCTTGTTATTAATCATTTTGTGTCATATAAGCATGATTTTCGCTTAAAATAACTCATATCTTCTGAAACAATGTCGTATATTATCATTAAAAATTACGAGATTGATATCATCACCCTCTTGCATCTTATACCCCATTTTTTAACCACTAATATAATAATCATTCACGACCATTCAACATTCTTAAATTTTTTAATACAAATAAATACATTAATAAATAAAACAAAAAATATACTGATAATAAAAATATACATCACTTCAAATTTAAACATCTAGTCTTTGTTGGGTAGTCGACTGCGTATGGGCCAAAGACGCTTACAAGACCAAAAACCATACTTTGTTTGAAAAGCAACTCCTTTTCAAGTAATTTATATCGTATTCTCAAGTGAAAAAACTAAACAAAATAGCATATTTATTGATTTTATTAAAGTTAAATATTAGAGAAAAATCAAATTGTATGATATATAAATTTTAAATAAAATATAAAATAAAAACATAAACAATCACTTCTCGCCTTTGCGGGATTGGTTCAAGCATAGTTAGCAACACTGAAGCGAGGGTCACGATTTCACATGGACCCCTTCAGTAGGGTACGTGTTCAAATTTGGATTCCGGAGTTTCAGATATCCCAAAATTTCGGGTAGTGAATTTCAATATTTGAATTCAAATCTGAAATCTCGAATATCCTAAATTTCGAATTCCCATATCCAAAAGGTCATCCATATTTTTAAAATATATCTATTAGTTAATACTTTTTATAACAAGTTCTTTCGAATACCCGAAATATCCAAAAAATTTCAAAAACACTATTCGAATACGAATTCAAAAATATCCAATATTTATATAATTCAAACTTTTGAATAGTTCAGGTTTGAAATTTTAAATTCTACGGGTTCAATTTCTAATTCAGATATTTTTATACGCCCTAACCATTGATCATACCCGGTCTAAAACAAGTTTTGTATGAGAAAAATGAGAGGGTATAAATGGTATTGTTGGTGGTTTTGAAGGGTACAAAGTGATATGGGAGTCAAAAGGGACATGACATTGGAGGGAAGGGACAAAACTCTTTTGCCTGCCACACCTATGCTATGCTTTTGCTTGTACGGCTATTAATTTCACTATTACGTTATTTTCCTATCTCTATTACATTCTCCACAAATATTCCCAATATACATTAATACTTTTATTATTTCATCTTTTAACTTGTTTCATGTCTATAATCTATATCTATAATTATTAATAAAATAATAATTTTAGTATCACGTGTCATTGTTTTAAACTTTTATTTTTTCGATTCTCCTCTAAATATGTATCTGTTCTTAGTGTTAGTGTAGGTTCATTTGATTAAAAGTCAATTTCTGATACAAGATATATTTATAAAAAATTTGAAAATTTAATCCTTAATTAGAGCATATCTTTTTTTAGAAATTAAATAATATCCGATATTTCTTATTTTTTTAAATAATTCATCAATAAAAACTGTAAAAATCATTTGTAATTTTCTTTATCTATGAAATAGGTTTATTGATTGTTTTTTCTATTAAATACTCGGTTTATATTTAAATATTAACAAAAGTTATGGTATTTTTTTATCAACTCATCTATAATTTAACGGAATTCATGGGTATATTTTTTAGGAAATAAAATCATACCTGATTTTATTATATTTCTTAATCATCACAGCTTTACGACCCTCGCGATTTGTCTTAATAAAGTCTGATGATATCGTCTTCGACAGACGTCATCGACGTTCTCATTTTGGCTTCGGTTTCATCAAGTTTTCTTTAACAAAAGGTATTTGTTTTTTGTTATATTTGAGCTTTCATCTTCTGCGATTATGATTTAACCTATCATTGTCTACAATTGTGTTTTTGGATTAATATTATTTTACTTTAAAATTTGGATTTGAAGGTGTCTACTTCAACAATCCATTTGTGAATAAGTATTACATGCTTCTACTTTTTAAACTTCTTTATTTTTTTATGTGTACTGTCATATTATCATTATGTTTAATTGGAATTCGTTTGATATGTGCAAATTGTTTTGATGTATTTGGAAGTAATACTGAAAATCACACTTTTATTCCAAGGTTGACTTTGACACCTTCGAGCAAAAGAATTTCTTTTAAATTTCAAAGAACACAGTTCCTGTTAGCAGTGTATTTTATAATGACAATAAACAATAGACAAGGACAATCACTATCCAAAGTTGGTTTGTTTTATAAATAGAGATCATGGTCAGCTCTATGTTGCATTATCTTGAGTTAAAATTAGACAGAGATTAAAACTATTAATATTAGATAACGATAAAAATATCACCAAACATCAAATGTTGTATACAATAAATTTTTAGATGTTTATGAATTTAAAATATTTTTTATGTTCAATTTAATTTATTTATTACTTAAAGTTTTTATTTATAAGTTTATTTCATTTCATATTATATACTATTTAGACGTATAAATATTAATAGAGAAAACCTACTAATATTATATGTAGCTAATGTAAAAAAATATGCATAAAAGTGGATGTACAAAATATTATCAACAACATTATAAATTACGAACATTTTTAAACAACAACAATATTTTTGAATTGAACCGGTGTGTTACATGGGTCTTTAGCCTAGTTTATAAATACAACATTTTTAAAACTATTATTGTAATCATTAGAACTAAAAGATCAGTTATTCAAAAATACAAAAATAAAAAAATAAAAAACTTGACGATTCAATATAGAGGAAGAGGAATTCATGGGAATTTTGGCAAAAACTTCAAAAGTCGCTTTGTGGCAAGCAAATTCACCTAGTACTTTTGGATGGGGAGCAAATTCAATAGAAGACAAGTGTTGCAGGTTGAAATTGTTTCACTTATTTAAAAATTTAATATTAAAACAATTTTGTCTTCTTATAAATTCGCTCTTTATACAAGAGAATTGGATGAATTCGACTCTCATCTAAGGGAATTTTGAAGTTATTTGCATTAATTAGTTTAAACCTAAAGCAAGCATTTGAAGACAACTACACAAAAAGATAGAAAGTGATAGTTATATAAAGTTATAAGACTATATTTTATTATGTTACTAATTATATTTATTGTTTCCTGATGTTTATTCTAGGGTAACAAAAAAATCCAATTAATTTAACCATATCAGAAAAACTAAGATGATCAAACTGAGATAACTAAACATTTGATTCTTTAAATGATATAATAATCATTCATAATGGTACGGTTATGGTTATAGTTCTTGAGATGACCAAAATAAATGAACCCGAAGACTGCTATAAAAACAAACAAAAGCGGCCATATTCGCAATCAACAAAAACAGTTGTAACATTAACGACTAGATTATCGATTGAAACATGATGCTCATGAAATTAGCAACCGAATTAAATAAAACATTGTCTCAAAATTAGAGAGTGAAACAAAATTGATAACAAAATTAGCAACAGATACAAAATTGGTTGTAAATTAACGCAGAAAACAATTCGGTTGCAAAACAGTTAGTCAAATTTAAAAAATAAAATAATTATAATTTGGTTGTAAAAACAATCGTAAACTTAGTGACTGAATATACGGCTGAAAAAAACTACAAAATTTGATTCCATGTAAAAACGGTTAGCAAATAATATTAATAGAAAATAAAATTAAATAGGTTTGCACAAAACATCACAACTTTTATTTAAAAAGCTTACAACAGAAAATCATATTAGCAATCATAAAAATCTAATTAATTTCCTACTTAAATTATTTATAAAAAGTAAAATAAAATTAAAACTTTTACCAGAATTTCAAAGTAAATTATAAGAAAACATTCATTTAAATTAAATATAATATAACGGCCGATGCATTTGTACAAATACTTATATATGTTCTATGATATCCTTCGAAATTTATCATGAATTGCCCGTGGTAGCATCCGTTGAAGAATGTTTCCATCCACAACCTTCATAATTTGAGAGAGCCTCTATTTATTCGAGAGACATCAAGACCCTTTCACGTTTTAAATCATATTCCGTATTATAATACACAGTATTTTGTCTTTCTTATTCTGAAAGGATAGGATTGTCTTGTGGGTTATTGAACTGTATGACACTGACCATGACCATTTAGGACCTTTCGTGCTGATTCTTATGCTTACTTGAATTGTTGTTGTTTTCGTCAAGTGGCCACAAAAACATTTTAACTAGAGTTGCCCTGTTAGGGTTTATCACATCTACAAGATAACGTACAAATTTGTATTCAACGTAAAAAGGTAAGTCGTGTTAACTAAAGATTCATTTTTGCTAACCTAAAACACATACTTATTCTCATCTAGGGTCTATCACATCTACAAGATAACATACAAATTTGTATTCAAGAAAAAAGGTAAGTTGTGTTCACTCAAGATTCATTCTTGCCAACCTAAAACAAATACATATTTTAATTTTGGAGCTTGATCGCATATAAGAAACCCCTTCTCACGATAGCAAGGCTAACCATGTTCTCATTTTGGTGATTGCAGTCATTCCTCTCAATATATTATTCTACACGTTACTATCCTAACGAGTCAATCATTCAAAGCCCCAACTATGAAAATTGTTTCAATGCATAACATATTAACCTATAATCTTGTATTTTAGTGACATTAGTTATTATCTTGTATAAAAATTGTGTGCATTCTAATCTTTACAGGTATAATTAGTTGATAAGTTGGTTAGGAGAAAAAATATTTTAGTGTTATAGATAAAACAAAAGTTATGATCAGATAACTTGAAGTGTGTATCAAGTCGAGGAATATCAACATAAAGGATAGAGAAACAAAATAAATAAAACTTAACATAAGCAAAAGCACGTCTTACTTATTATCAGGGCCCGGCCCTAGCTTGAATCATGAGTTAGTCTTTAGAGACCAAGGCTTTACCTCCATTTACAAATTTGAGGGTTAAACTGTTAAATTGCATTTTACATGTGCTAAAATCTAACTGACAAAAGTTGATTCCGAGGTTAAATATAGTTTTAAAAATTCTACATGTTTTAGAATCCAGGTTGTAACCTCGGTTGAAATACTTTTAGAAAAACAAAATAATGTTTTAAATTTAATACTTTTTTAACATCAAATGTAAGAAATTGTTTCGGAATATATGTGTTATCTTTATTAAGCCTACCTATCTGTTTACTAGCCGGGACCACACCCCAATTAACCCCTTAGGACAACTGGAAAACTAAATGATTCAACTCAAAACATTTTTTGCTTTCAGCTCGAATCTAAAACCTCACAATTTGTAAATTTTAATACAAAATAAATCTTTTATCCACAAAACCCTAAACTTGATTGTCCTGCTCTTTAGATCTCTTCTATTTCCATTTGTATGCTTTGTATCCACACTCTCATATCCCTTCAAATCTAACACATTCAAAGATACCATATATAGCTAGACTCCTTAAAAGATAATAGAATAAGAAGCCTCTGAACTCATTGATGAAGTTCACAAGAACCCTTTACCATCTATCAAGATCATGCATGAATCCATTCAATTGAGTGCATCTTTGCCTCTTCCAAAGGAAACTAAAACAACCCATATCACACTTCCCTCTTTCTCTCTCTCCCTCATAACTTATTATTAGGGTTTGCCATCATATAAGACACACACACACCATTAACCAATCTAAATGTTGCCTCGCCAAGATGAAGCTCAAACCATCGGTGGCAATGGCGGTGGCGGTGGCGGTGTTGGTGGTGGACGGAATACATCTTTGTTGAAGCCACCGGAGCAAATCATTAAGTGCCCAAGATGTGATTCTCCCAACACAAAGTTTTGCTACTACAACAACTACAGTCTCGCCCAACCTAGACACTACTGTAAGGCGTGTAGGCGATATTGGACGAAAGGTGGGGCGCTTCGCAACGTCCCGATTGGGGGCACTTGCAGGAAGAGCAAGAAGACAAAGGCTTGTTCTTCGAGGTTTCTTTCACCGGAGTCTTTGGTAAAATGTTCATCTTCTGATATTGGAAGAATGAAGGTTTTTGGTCTTTCTACACTAGATTTTCAGCTTGGTGGGTTAAACAGCTTACCTCCTAGGCCAGTTGTTACACCAGCTAACCAATTATGTTCTTCATCATATGGAGATCATGTGTCAAGTGATCATTCTTTAGTGAATCTTGATCCATTAGGGTATAATATTAATCTCCCTTTTTCATCATCTCAAATTGTGATGAAACAAGAACATCATCATCATAATCATCATCATCAACAACAAGATAATGGAAATGGAGAATTGGGAAGTTTTCATGACATGGGTACAACTCACACAAGTACTGATCTTGCTTCTTCCATAGAGTCTTTGAGTTCTATGAATCAAGATTTGCATTGGAAGCTTCAGCAACAAAGACTGGCTATGTTGTTTGGTGGTGGTGTTAATGGTGGTGGTGCGGTGGAGAATGATCAGCAACAGCAGAACACACAAGTTGTTCTCGAACCACATCATGAGAAACTACAACCTATTTTGTTTCAGAATCTTGAGACTTCAAAACAACCACAATCATCTATTGATGGTGATTCAAGAAAAGATACAACTGGTGACTCATGTGGTTTGGCAACTGAGTGGTTCTTTGACAACAGCTATGCACCGGCGAATCGGAATCCGGCGACTTCAAGGAATGGCAATGGTGGAGGGAATGATCAAAACGGAAGCATGAACAATTGGAATGGGGTTCAAGATTGGAATCACTTGAATCAATACAGTTCAGTTCCATAGGTTCATGTGAAGATTAAGGCAAAAGGATTAAAAGAACCTAATTAAATTAAGGTAGCTTTTTTTAAAATTAATTTCTAATTACATTATCCTGTCTTCTTTTGTGTTGTTTTTTAACCATGTACTATGAGGATCAATAATTTGTCTGCAATGGAACCTATGTTATTGTAATGGCTTGTGACTTTTGTTACAATTCACTACTGTTCTTTCTTAAAAAATTGATGCCATACATGTATCATAATAAAACATTTAATCATCATTCAGCTAGTTAGTTAAATATATGTTTGTAATTAAATATAATACCACATAAATAAATTTTATCACCCACCACAATGTAAGTTATCAATAATTTGTAAGTTGTAACCACTTAATTAATAGATTTATACTTCACTAGCTTTATTTATTTTTAACAACAATTGATGTCTAAAATTTTTATACTTCACTTAATTAATTGCTTTATACTTCACTGTCTTAAGTTTGAAGAAATTATATGGAAAACAGAATTAACTTAATCAAAAGACAAAGTCAATATAATTAATATGTGTTCATTAAGTTTATCAAATATTATAGTTATTATTATTCAGTTTTTTGTTAATCGTTATTTTCTCTAGTTTGAATATTAAGATACTCATTGACTAGTTATATTATAGTTCGGTCATGATGACTCATGGTTCATGAATATATAAAAAAACCCTGAATTCTTTTAAAATGGAAAGAAAATTTACATAGATCATAAGATTAGCTACTCTAACTAAAACCATGAAACTTAATTTGTTAGGGTATAGTAGACGTCTTGTTTGATACTTGCATAGGGATGTGTAAATAAGGAGTACAATAAATTATGAATATGTAAAGATGAAGTTACGTACGTGTACAACATGTGTTAAATTTGTTTTGTAGTGTTACAGAACTCTCACTCATATATATATAGTACTTCACCCCAATCCAGTAACTGCATTACTCAGTCTTAACAGTTGATGCTTTTATGAAACATAACAATAGCTACCCCACCTTCTATCTCTTTAACCCCTATGCCCATCTTACGTATTTCAACATGTTAATGACTGTCGGAACAGAAGCATTCATCAGACCACAACTATTGTTCATGCCAGTACGATGTATGCATTTCAATTCTTTGTCCCCCAAAACTTGCACACCCATCTACAATCTACTTTTTGTTTCTTTCTTGTTTGTTTTTCCAATATTTTGGCTACTTATTAATTTAATGACCAAAAGCACACTTGTTAATCATACTCATCTTATGATTATGTAATTTGTTCGGTTAAAGCGTGTTGATCGTGTTAAGATCCTTGAAAGCACGCATGGGACTTTAACTTCTTGAGTTCACCACGCTGCTTTTAATCTAAATTACCACACTTGTAATCTATATATGTTATGTATCTTGTTTAAACCTTATTCATTTTATCATATTCGTCATGAAATGTAACACATATGAAATACTGATATTGAGTAGCATCTTCTGGTCTCGATATATTCATCCGATCTTACGTTTAGGATCTTCCAATAACAAAAATCAAATCTCCATCTTAACAATCTTTTTAAGGTATACTAAATATCTATACGATAAATAATCACAGAAAAAAATTAAATAACACAAATTTCTTTTATCAATGATTTTTCTCGATCAATACAATTATCTCTTGTTTAATTATTTTTACCCCACCATTTGACCGAACTATATGCTTACGGGCTGGTTATGAGAAAAATTTGCTTTACAAGATATAACAATAGCAACGATGGAATAGTAGCATGTATTAAACCTTGCATGAGGTGTTACTAGCAATTGACCTAACAAATAATTGTGGTAAAGGATAAAAGGTTGTTATGGAAAGAATGTATGTAGAGAAGTACAATGAGACCGTAAAATATGGTTGTATTTGTAGGAGTATTTATGACTTTTACACAGGAAAAAAGTCATGGTGGAGTATGTTCAAGAGTAAAAACCGCAATTTGTCAAAAGTGTAATGAATACAGGCCCTTCAAGAGTCACGTTCAAGAGTACAAAGTGCACCATTAAAACTGCCAAATTGTACCTATGACTATAGTCACAAAACATACGTAACAATTGTTCTTTTACACACCCCTTTTTGAGCCATCACTATTCTTGATCAAGACACATACACACATATACACATCGGTTGGCCTCGTCAAGCTTGTTGTTTTTGTATGAATCTTACGAAGTCAATCATTGATTGCAATACGTATATCCTAGGCCAAAATACATGTCTCTGTATAGCAATACTCTATAATTACGCAACATATAAAATAATTACCCAAATGAGGTAGCTTTATGCGTCTAAGGTAGCATTACAATTACGTAACGTGTGTGTGTCACAGAAAAATATATTGTAGAATACACGCTAAATCTAAAAGTTTATATAATTATGCAAGTTATGCTACCATCTAGCACAACTCTTTTTATGAAAAAATTGTGCTGAAGTAATTAAAAATAATAAGATCATTTATTTTACGCTATAATTTTTTTTAAATTAACTATATAAAAATTATTTAGGTCTAACATATATTTTAACAAAAAAAAAAGAAAAAAACTTTTCCATTTTGCTTTTAAGACCTTTTACCTTTCTATGTAAAAAATAATTAAAAGAATTAAAAAATAAATAAGCTATTAATATAAAAAAATTAACAATTTAGGTTTGTTCTCATTATTCACATAATTATTCAGTGTTTTAAAATTAACATCACCCTACACACACACACACACACACACACACACACACACACACACACACACACATATATATATATATATATATATATATATATATATATATATATATATATATATATATATATATATATATATATATATATATATATATATATATATATATATATATATGTATGTATGTATATGTAGTTTAAATTAAAATACAAAGATAATTTTGTATCTTTCATCATTAACATGATAACTATTTCAAATTTTAGGTAACTTTAATAACACATGTGTTACTTAATTATGCTAATAATCTTTTACATGATTGTATATTGTGTACATAATCCATTAATCCGCACTTGGTACAGACATTTTCATATATATCAATTTGTATACCCTCGGTCTCTCCCGCGTATGGAATGTGCAGTCTCCCTAAAAGCACTTCTCTCAATTTTCTAATAAATACTTACCTCAAAAATCAAAATGATCAAGTTTTATGCATTTTGAAACTTCCCGAATATATCTATAGCAAAGTCCATTACATATATTTCAAATATACGCTGCATGTTTGCATATATCATAATCCAACAAAACACTCACCATTATACAGATATAAGTTTCGAACTATAGTCTATAGGTATTAATATAACTCCGAAGCTTGATCAAACATACAATAATATCAACGTACATTGACCAGCTGTTTATGTGAAGTTGTCAGGTTAATAATTAAACCGGCCTCCATAATCAACTCATGCATGAGTTAATATATAATTATTATTTTGCATGATGTGATCTTGAAATGAGTATTATAATGTGTTACCACCAAACCTCAAAAAGGTCATTAGGCAATCATAAAAATCTGTCTTTTTTCTTCATTTCAAAAGGGGTTTTCGTAAATTACTGAAACTTTTTATCTAGAGAGAGAAAGAAAGCCGGTGGTGATGTTGCGTGATTAACGTGATAGAGAGTGGCTGGATGAGGAAAATATATGGGTGGACATGGTTGACACAACACATAATACATGTGTATATGTATATGAATGTATATGTATACAACTGGTGTATGTATGCATAACGTATGGTGTTTTGATAACCTGCAAGAATTTCATGACTTTGCATGAAAATTAAATTGGTTGTTTACGTTAGTTTAGGCTTTCAAACATCTATTTTATATTTTAACTTTTTTAAAACATTAAATATAACTTGTAGACCGTGGCTTAAACCCTCGTTGCAATTATCACCCATTTTATTTAAATATTAAGAGTAGTTTGGCAACATCCGTCAATAAATGCGAAATGAGTAAGAGATATGAAATGATAAGAGATTTTGAGTTGGTACTTCTGTTTGATTGGATCTTTAAATAATTGTGTACAATGAAAATTTTACTCAGCTGATAGTGTTATTTTTTTGTTAAACTTAAAGTTTCACCACCACCACTGTCACGCCACCACCAACGACCACCGTCATCATCGATTCTTTATATGCCTTCAATCGAGACCCTAGATTCACACACACACAAACATATTTTCCCTAATCGAAGATGACGATAATGGTAGTGGTGGTGGGGGTCTTCGATTCAGAGATACAATGGTGGTGGTGGTGGTAACCCTAGATTTAAAAATGATGAAGAAGATGATGGTGGTAGTGTGGTTGGGGTCTTCGATTTAGAGATGTAGATGGTTGATGGTGGCGGTGGTGAGGGTCTTCGATTCAGAGATGATGATGGTGGTGGTGTGAGGTGATGGTGGCCGGATGGCTAGTGGTGATAAGAGATGGTGGTGATGAATAGGTAAAATTGTCTCTTTTTCATTCAACGTCATTTTAAAACTTAATGGTTAAGAGGCTTGCTAACAAATTCAGATGTGTCATTCTAGTGAACCAAACTCACTTAATGCTAACCGGTTCAGATGTAGCTTTTTGATGGAATTATAAGAAACTGCCAATTAGTCCCTTAATTTGGTATCAACTATCAAAAAATTGGTTTGGTTATAAACCCATCGGTCATAGTCAAAACCGGTTTTGTTATTAACCGGTTTGAGAAGGTATAAAAAACTATTTGGTGTAACTGTTTTGTTTCAGTTTTTAATCAGATATAAAAATAATATTTATTACCAGTTAAAAATCACAGTTATGATCTATTAGAACCGGTTTTTGTTGTATCGTTTAACAAGCGGTTTGGTTGTGGTTGGTCAGGTTAACTGGTTTTTTTTTGCCCACCTCACTGCTAAAACTTCAACAATCAATTTTATATCACTGGAATAAGTATAAGATTATAAATTTGAGCCTACCTCTTGTTTAAATGTGAATCTTTGACACGGCATGAACATAACGTGAAATTTGCGAGTTTGTGTTTAGTATAAACTAGTATTAAGCCCCCCGGTTGAGCGGGGCGTAAAATCATGCCAAATAGCACCTATGTTACATTATCGTCAGCTACCACTAACACCAAAAAAAACTTGTATTAAAAAAAGAAAAAATAAAATCGAACAAAAAGTAACGTAGAAATGTAAAACATTAAAAACAATAACATAGTCGATGTAGGACCCGCACGTTGCAACGGAGCGGTTAACTAGAAAAAAAGGTGTAACAACGTTGAACCGTGTACACACACATGGTACGGTGTGTTAACTTTCAAAATTTAAACCAAAATGTAAAACGAAAATTTTGTAAAACTAACTTATAGGAGGCTAAAGCTGAAAATGAAAAATTATAGGGGTTAAGTTGTAAGGAAAAATATTGGGTTTAAAATAAAATTATAAAATAACAAAAGATGTGTACAACTTTTTATGCTTAAAATACAACAATATATGCAAATTGAGTTGATAATTAGTATATATTAAATGTGTTCTAGTTGGTATCAGAGCGAACTTGTTTACCTGGTGCTTGGTTTCATATGTCTTGGTCAGTTTGACACGTATTCAAGGTTTGTGTAAAATTTTAGGTTTGTGTTAGTTGGGACCAACCAACCCACAAACACAACCCGTTTAGCACCATTGTGAAGTCAGAAAAAGAAAAGAATGTAATTAGACATTTGTCGAAGTTTCGTCAATCGTCACAGAAATCTATGAGATTTTAAATCTCTTATCTTTGAATTTAGGTATGACATTAATAATTTTGTTATATTTTTTATAAAAAGTCTGTAATCTTATCAAATATAAAGGTGAATCTTATATGTCTAGTTATTAACTCTAATGAAAAAAAATATAGTATTCTTATGTTTTTAAACGTTTTTTTTATTGAGAAAATATGAAAATACATAGAGATAATAACATTTTTTTCTCTCACCAAAACATTATTTTAGTGCTTGAACCATCATTAAGATGATAATAATAGTAAGTTTTCATTTGGTTAAAGTTGACAAATTAAAATTAGTAAGGCCCAATAAGAGATAAGGCCCACCATTGAAATGAAACCAAAAGGCAAAAGCTATACAAAGAGGTCTTGTATCCACTATAAATAAGCAGATAGGCATAACTTTGAATAATGTGTAGAAATACTTCAACACTTGATTGGCATAAAGATTAAATGAAAGCAGCTGTAATAAAACCACAAGATGAACATTATAAAAGAAAACACCATTTCAGACATTTTTAAGTTTTTGAATGATATCCTCAACTACTGTAAATAAGAATCCATGCAAATTGGCTTGCATACTAGAAGACTTAACGCGAATAACCAAATGACCTTTTTGCACTTGCATTCAACACACGATCAAGACCAGACCCTTTTCTTGTTCTCTCGATCTTTGACGCCTTGAGTTGGGTTACTTGGTCTACCTTGATGGGTCAGTCTCTGGGTTGCTGCTGGTGCTGCGGGTTTAACCATTCTTGTTGGACCCCTGCTGGGTCTAGGTGGGTCAGACTTCCTTGACTTGTTTGGGTTGTTGTTATCAACATTCTCCACTTCACTATTTCTTGACAACCTCTTTCTTGTTACTTCACCTCCAATACTACCAAGAGAGTCATTTCTCTTTGACCGGTTATAGCCAGCAGTCGTTTGCCCCCGGTTCATTAGATTTGAACCCCTTAGAATATGTGGTTCAGCCGCGTTTATGAATTTGTTGTCTCTTGAACCACCACCAATGTGACTAGGTGTTGATTTCATGGAACTAGAGGAGTCTGCAATTGTTGCAATAGACATTCGCCTTTCTTTCTCTTTAAGCTTCTCCTCAAGCTCCTTGATCTGTATTTTCACAAATACTCGCACTATTAGCATAAACAGTAACAAAAAGAAGATAATAGAATTAAAGAGTAACCAGAAAAAAATCATGACCTTTAGATGAAGTGAAGTTGAATCAGAATATTGTTCTTGTTCTTTCAGTTTCCTTTCTAGTTCTTCAATCTGAAACAACAGACGAGGAAGAAAAAAACGATCTTTATTTTCTGTTCTGTACAATCTTAAGATAAATGAACATAATCTAGTTTTTTACTACCTTATCTTGAAGAATCATGGTGTAGGACTTTGACTCTTTGACTTGCTCTTTCAATTTTTCTTCAAGGTCCCTAACCTGTTTTTGAAACTCCGAGTTTAGTAAGAACTTCAAATCTTGAAAAAATAATTTATTCATAAAATCTATCCAAATACCTTCTGTTGGTATGTTATAGCCCCCGACTGTTCTCGCTCTGAAAGCTTGTTCTCGAGCTCCTTGACCTTCATCATCATATTATACAAATATGTTCTCACTAGGATTCAAGTTGGATACATTTGACTATAATAACGAATGTAAATGATGAGATTACTACCTTCTGTTGGAGGCCACTGTTGAATTCCTCTTTTGCCTTCAACTTATCAGAAAGATGTGAAACTTGTTTTTCTAACTGTGAGTGCAGTCCCTTTTTGCACTCAATTTGGTTCTCAAGCTCCTTAATCTTTTCCATATGGTTTTTATGCACTTGATCTTTACCTTTAATCTTGCCTTCTGCGTTCTGTAAACTCTCTTCTAACTTCCTTAAAGATTCATCTTTCAAACGTGATTCTTGCTTCGCTTTTTCAAGCTTCATGATGAGTACCAAACAACCAAAGTTAAACACTGCTTCAAGAAAACCAGTAAAATTTAATGATAAGTCATGCTTACCATCATTTTCATTTTCTGAAGCTCACTTGTATCGATTTGCTTTCTAGCAGGACCCAACTCAACCCCTCGGACCCTCGTTGCAAAGTTTAGTGAACTCAATGTCTCACTCAGGTCATGTTCTGAAGGACTAATTTGCACAAACATCAATGTTTTCGAGTCACCCCCTACAACAAAAACAAAACAACTTACATTAGTAAAGTTTAAGAAAATATAGACAAATGAGTACCAAGTTTTGACTTTACCTAATGAATCTTGAAGTAAATGTGTGAGCTTTGAATTTCTGTATGGAATGTGACTGCTTTTATTTGCTAAAGCAGATATTACATCACCAAGAGCAGAAAGAGATCGGTTAATATTTTGAGCTTCCTTGAGTCGTTCACCTTGAGCTTCTGTCTTTCCCAACCGCTCACTGCCAGCCAAATCCACAAGCCATAGCTTGCTTCTGGTGCACTCCCCATTTATCAAGTTTTTTGCTCTTACCATAATACAAAGCATACTAAAAAGCCAAAAAATATGTACAGTAAATTGATAACTGAAATAAACCATCTTAAGACAAATGATTCTATGCAGTAAATGGGTAGATGGTAAATTTTGGATGGGTTGCCTTTCATGTGTATAATTTTAAATGAGTAGTGTTATATTTGATTACAAAAAATAATAAAATACATTACTAAATGAATGAAACGTAAGCTAAATCGACCCATACATGATCAATGCATTATTATCTTTATAATATTGTACAATGTCCTAATCATACTTTACTCACAAGCTAGAAAACTTTATAAAACAAATATAGTGCCTTACCAATGAGACCGACTGCTATGTTCGTTCACATTATTGGACCCCACGGCTCGAGCACTACTACCAACTCGCAATACATTCCAAACTTCTTGTATGTTTTCAACTTTTGCTTCAACTAGCCCAGGGATATTGTGAAGCCCTTCAGAAGCTTGTTTTACTTCCAACCTAAATTTCCAAAAACAATCATATATTATACTATATTATACACATTTATTCATGAAGCTAAGTGTGTAATTTATATTTACTTCTTTGAGGAGGATGATGATGTTGTCAGTAGATCCCTTATTTGTTCATTATAGACTTCAAGCACACTAACTGATATATCATATGTAAAAGTGTCTATTCTTTCTTTTGCAATTTTAAACAACTCTTCAAGTGTTCGGTAATTAACCCCTCGGTTTCCCTCTGTACCCTCCATGGTAAATGTCTTTCCTGTCCCTGTTTGTCCATATGCAAATATGCATACATTGTAGCCATCCAAAACTGACGTTACCAATGGTGAAGCTTGAGAGAAAACATCAACTGTGTATAGTAACAAATGGTTAAGAATATAAGATATAATCTATACAATTAAAATCTGATTAAGATAAAATGAATAATCACAAAGGAACCTTGATTGTCATTGGGTGTGAAGACTCTGTCAAATCTAAAGGTTTTTCTAGTAGAACCACTATTCAAAATCCCGAGTTCACCATTTGATGCTGCATCGAAGTCAACAACTGTTGAGCATCCGCTTGAAGATTCTGATTTGCTTAGTGGGCGGCATCGGCAAAATACCCTTATATTTCCTGATAATTACAGTAAAAATTAATATGCAATGACATATAATGTTTGTATAATTAATTGTTATGTAAAATACTATTTGCAGACCTTTTGCATCCTCAACTTGATTATGAAGCTTCCTTCGCTTTGCTTGTTCTTCGTTGTACTTCATTTTAAGATCCTCACACTGTGCAACTGCAAATTGATGATTAAGAAGTAAAAATGATTAACTTACAGTATAATTATTCAATAAATTGAATTAATAAGCGTAAAGTTAGAGATTTACCCAACGCTTGAACTGCAGAAGTCATTTTATTTAGATCAGGAACTGAGTCAGCACATTGGTGGGCTTCAAGAGAGAGCTGGGAGTGGTCTCTTTTTAGGACCTGATAAGCAGATTATGTTAATTAGGTTTAAAAATTAAGTTGATCATAATTTTTGTAATGCTGTTGCTAATTAATTACCGTTATTCTGTGTGATAATTCCTTAACTGCAGCAACCCAAACCTTCTTGTCATGTTCATATCTACTTGATATTTCCCTCAGCATTTCAGATTGTTTCTCCATTTTTTGGTCTATTCAAGAAATTCAGGAACTTATAAGGTAAACATATAAAACTAAAACACAAAAATGTTCCCTTTGACCAAAAATTAATGTATTGATTGACTTCACAAACTTACCAAGAGAGGATGTTTGGAACAACTTATTATCAAGTTCCATACGGACCTTCTCCAGCTGCTCATTTGCTGCAGTCAAAGACATCCAAGCTTGATAACATTCTTCAGTCTTACGTTGGCATTGACTGGTCAACTCTTGTATCCTTTTCTCATACTTCTCTACTGATTTCTTTCGCATCACTTTCTTCTGAAATATTAAATAGTTCAACAACAATTATACTTCTTTCAGTATCATAGAAAAATTAATGAGAAGCATACCTGAGCAGAAGGGACTTCTATATTAGCATCACAGTTTTGACATCTTAGAAAATCATGTTTTACATCATCATCTGTGAATCAAATCAACACAGAACTGAAGTCAAGTTCAAGTTGCGTGTCACGATTACAATAATAATGTTATTTCACAAGAAAATTTAACTACCAAGAACATGAGGTGCCCTTCTTATACAGATTCCACTGACCAACGGGCTACCAGTTATCCCTTCGAACCTAACGACAATAGTCTCACCCATCTTGACTTTGACTCTCGTGTCAACTAACTGTAGTGGTTTATTGGCTCCAACGACAGAGAAGATGTCAAAATCCGCAAGAATCTGGTAGATAACAATATGAAATTTCAAATTCCAAATTTTGTAGTAACTATTTAAGGAAATTTTATAACTTTAAAGGGAATTTGCACTTGCCTTCTCTTCCTGCAAGTATACATTGAACACTCTCATTCCTTTAGGACCAAATGTGTTTATCATCTCAACAAAATGAAGGTCAACATAGTAATCTCCCTCTGGAAAACCGTCAAACCGATACTGAAAATTCCCTAGCCTCGCTGTGTGGTAAATGAATGGAACATCACCACCCTCAGTTATACACTCATTCGTTTGGAAAACATCGCCCCCTTCAAAATACTTATCTGCCACCATGTTTATAGTTGAATCGGGCTCCACCATGGTTTGGGCTCCAGCATTCACAAACAGAACAATTTCATCTGATTCTAAAAGGAGATGAAATCATGTCAATTCATTTATAAACTTACTATCTGCTCATCACTTAAGTCGAATCTATATAGTAATATGAAGTACCAATTTACCATATTCTATAGCAACACTTTCTCTACAATTTGGAACTGGATACCAAAGATGATTCCTAGATGTGGTTAACTTCTTGAAGTTTTTGTTTCCCACCCGTTTAAGTTTCGAACTACATCAGTTACACGATTAAAGTGAAAATCAGTCGAATTACTAACTTGCGCACAATTAGGTTTCATAACTGGAATCACAGACCTAAATATGATAAATTCTATAGCATTTATAGGTGGATCGAAACTCAAAAGCGAAAACCTAAACTTTAAAACCCCAGAAAACTTAGTGGTTTCGGAAGCCTCTGATTTTTAACTAAATTAAAGATCTTGAAGAACACAAAATGCACGATTTACACAAATAAGGCAACTTAAATCGAAAATCAGCCAAAATTCTAACCTGTACAGTTCGATTTCATAAATCCCTTTGGAATCAGCCTAGCACCCGCATCACAGACCATGGAATCGACGTTAGATTCATCATCTTCCTCAACAATCGAAACCCTACCGGACTTTTTGTCCCAATCAAGAACACCAGCCGGACAAAAGACGTCAGTAGCAATTAGGGTTCCACCTTCTACCTCCATCTTGCAATCATCCTGTGGCTCAAAAGGTTTGTTCCAATCAAACCCACCTGTAGTGAAATCTGAGGTCACCGCAAGTGTAGTATCATCTTGATTCGGAGGATTGTTACTCAAGTTAGCCATCTGGGTTTCTTGTAATGTGTCGAACGTTGTTGTTTTGCTTTCCATTGAAATTAGGGTATGTGGGTGTTTGAAAATGGTGAAGATCTTGAAAGGGTTTTTGCAGAGAAGATGATTTGGGGAAAGTGGTAACGTTCGCTCTTTTGGGTTTGAAATTTGGGTGGTGAGAATTTCAATCTGGACCGTTGATCAGACGACCGTTGCTCCATGTGTTTATGGGGGGATTAAAATAGTATACTTTTGTCATAAATGGTAAAAAGTTGTTTTTGCTTATAATTTTGAAACTCATACACGAAACTTAACTCGTCATACAATCTATAGAAAAAATCCATAAACACAATGTTAAACCATTTTTATTTGCCACCCTATACAAAATTCATATTATAAGCCTTCTAAAAATCTTAAATGTGTCTAGTGATAACTTTTATTCGTAATTTAAAAAGAATGATTTTTTTATTAAACTGTTGAGTAACCCTTGGAAGGGATCAAGCTTCAAAGAAAATAGCAAACAAGAAGATACACATCTGGGATAATTTTTTCTCTAACTTTCTCTATTAAAAAGAATTGCAATTTATAAGAAAAGCTACAGCTAACGCGGGCTCCTAAAATTATGTGAAAAAAGAAAATGCAAGTAGTCGCTCTAGTTCTTGCATGCACGTGGGAAGAACAAACAACTAAACTGAGATGTGGTTGAATTGGTCATGCTCCTTTTGCACTTATAAAGGGGGACCATCTTTTGCCTTCTTTACTTGATCGAATCTTAGGTCATTACCATGATCCATCATGGTCGGTCTAGTTGGGTCCAAGATCGCATTAGTGTCCACCTAATGAGAATATTGGTTAGTAACAAATAAACGATGCACAGTATGATGGTTGCAAAAGTCTCTTCAAGGTGACAGTGCCTTTATTATGATGAAATCGAAAAATCAACGGTGAGTAGTCCTTACTCAAAACCCAAAATGAGCTCGTCACCCTTAAAAGTTATAAGGAAGAGCGGGACTTAAAAAGAAGAGGTGTCACGTGTAAGTTGTTGCCATAAAGCAAAATTCTTGACATCGAATGGGCTTGCCATCACCCACGAGAACTGGGAAGGGTGTCGTTGGTTATGCGAGGTGTAATAAGGACGCTACATGGGGTTGGATATGATTGTGAGTACTTCCAAAACTAACAAGGACACTAACCGGTCAATGATGGATTTAACTAGTGAGCCACAGGGAAGTCGATGATGACAACCCAAATAGAGAGCCAGATTGAGGCTGAGAAAACAGGGAACCACCAAGGAATCTTCAAGTAAGGCCAGTTTAGGAGAAGTGGAAAAAACAACAAGATTATCAGCGATAAGTAAAAACAGAGGCGAGTTGCAGCGATGCCCTGGTAAGTATTTTTGGGGCAACAGAAACATAAACCAACCGAACGACATTGTTACAATTTGCTTTAGTGCCAAACGAGTTGTCGATAAGGAGGGAGGGGTGGTTGATGGAGTGGTAAACAAATGAGGAGGGCTAGGAGTTGAGGGAAGAACAACAGGGGTAATGGTAGGTTGGGTGGGCGGTGTTGGTAGTGTCGTTGAGGCTCGTGAAGAATGGGAAACAGAAGAAGCAGTCGACTTTTCTTCTAGTAGTTTGGCAAGGCCAATTGCTTGCAAGAATGAAGTATGCTTTAAGACCGAGAAATCATTTTGAATATCTTGAAAAAGGCCGGAAAGGAAGCAATCGAGAAGCGCCTCCCGTGGTAAGCTGACTATGTAATTGCTAAGCTATTTGAATTTGGCAACATAGACGGTACTGTCATGGTTTGACAGGGCTTAAACAATCTGACTTGATGATTCTCATAAATGAAAGAACCGAAGTGTAGTTCAAGGGCATGCGAGAATTCCGACCAAGTAATGAGTAAGTCATTCTTAGTGAGAAAGGTGAAACAACTAAGAGCTTCACTGATGAAATAGAATTAGGCTAGAGAAATGCGTTGGTCAGGAAGCATGGAATAGAAATTAATGTAGTTCTTAGCTTAAAACAAGCAATCTAAGGGATTGGAACTATCAAGGTTTCGAATATTAATTTGAGGTGGGCAGAAGGCCTAAGGCCAGGTAGGCAAATGGCCTAGGGCAAGGTGGTAGGAAGGCCTAGGGCAAGGGTGTTTTGGTGGTGGTTTCAAGCCGAAAGTTGGTGGTGAGTCTAACTACAGTTTGGTGAAGAGGGCGGTAATAAGAGGATATGAAGGTATTGGTAGCGTCGGTTTGGGTGTCTAGTTTAGTATTGAGGTTTTCGATAGTCTTGAGGAGGGCGGAGAGTTGAGCGTTGTGGGTGTTAGCGGCGGAAATGAGGTGGTTCAATTGCTCGGAAATGGATGGTGGTAAGTTATCAAAGGAGGAGGAATCCTTTTGCGATGGCATTGTGGAGGTTAATGTTAGGAATGAAAGACCCTTACAGGGGGTCAAGCTCTAAAAAAAGTAAGAAAAGAGAAGACACATCTAGGAAAATTTTCTCTAAATTTCTTTAAGGAAGAGGAACTATAATTATATAACAAAAACTACTTCTAACATAGGTTCCTAAAATTATGTAAATAAAGAAAATGCAAGTAATGGCCCTAGTTTATGGATACTGATCGGGTGGTGAAAGTTTAATATTTAAAGGCTTTATTCCGGTGTTTTACGTGTCAATTTTTGAGAGATAGATGTAATTTTGGGATATTCTTGTGTTTGTAGGTTAAACATGAAGTATACGAAGAAGTTGGAAGAAACGGGATGAAACTTAGAGCTCGGGAGGTGAAGATATGTAAAATAGAAGTTGCAAGATAACGTTAACTTAAAACGGACATAACTTGAGCTAGGAAAAACAGTTACAGGACCCACCCACATCCTATCAACGGAAATATCTAGAAAAGTTACAATTGAAAATCAAGTTTGTGCAGGGGGTGGAGCCACCAGCGTTAGTAAATCCGAAACCTGCTGACCGACGCCACCTATGACACCTGTCTTGACACCAAGCTAGAGCCACCGACACCACTATTGGCGCCACCAATGCCGAGCGCCGCGTTTTGGTAGGTTTTGACCTAATCTGAGAAGTTTTAAAGAGAGATTAACCCTAGGAAGAAAAATACCTCTTTAAGCTGCAATAACTAACAAAAAAGCAAGCATCTTTCACCAATCGGAAAGCTATCCAACATTAATTTTATCCAGATTCACATGATCAATTACAATTATGTTGAAGAATCAATGATGATGCAAGGCTAAATCAATTGTAATTCACTTTGGGGGACGAGTTTGTGTAAGTTTTTCGTTTTTGTTAGTTTATAACCTAGATTTAAGATTGGATCTTAAACCTTTTAAGTTCTATTGGATTCAATTCATGATTTGATTATTTAAATGATTTGATTATGTTAAACATAATTTTAGTTGTCTATAAACATGTTTTACTTTAAGCATTGTGTGATTGATTATTATAATTAGGGTTACATAATTTAATTTGGTGATTGTGTGAATTAAATCCTTTAAGCTTTAATCCATAATTGTCACTTAGCTCATATCATGTGCAGGTCACCAATAATGACTTGTCAATAGGTTTCACTAAGGAACATAACTTTTCTAAACCGGAATCCTGAAGTGGTGTAAGGCCCCGTTCCCGGGAAGCCTCACAGTTGGTTAATCATAGCGTAAAAATCATTTTAATAACCAAAACATTGCAGCAGAATTAAATAGACATTTATTTGAAACTTATAAATCATATTGTACTCATACATTTGTCTTTCAAATAGCATAAAAACATAATACTTTGTCTTAAATCAAAATCAAATATTTCATAAACAAGGTTGCCATCCATTACCATCCAAGTAGCTTCCCACCTTGTGCCATCCTCAGCAACAACATTTACATGCCAACTATTATGCATAAAAGTCTACTTTGCTGAATGAGTTAATATAGGAAAATATAAACTTTATCATTCATATAATGACCATGCATACAACTTAATACATAACATTTTGCGTCTTAATAAGCATGTCCATTATCTTTCTTTCATTCATTATCTTTCACTTCATCATAAACGAGATTGCACAAAGCAAGAGCTCCCTGTTAATCGACAACGAATGCCGATCCATGTCGGTACACATGAAAACGGTAGCTAACCCTCGACAGTTGATCCACACTGCAAGGCACATAGCCCGCTCATGAATACGGATCCATCATCATACATCAGACTCACATAAGTGAAGTCTATCTTAGTGCTTGCAAGACTTTTCATCATCAAACGGGCCCGGGGGTAACATTCATTAAGTTTCACTTCTCATTAATATTATCTTTCACTTTAATATATAATACTTAGCTTATTGAGTACACAACATACCAAGTACAATCCATCATAAGAACATAACCGACCCTCCACGGGACAACGAGGGTTCGGGGGCGGCAGCTCCTAACAGCGGGGTCCTAGGGGCAGCAGCTCTTAGTGGGGCCAAGGGGCAACGCCCCTGGCTGGGGCCGGGCTGCCAGGTCAGCGCGAAGAAATTTTATTTTTAAACATTTATATAACACATTTGTTATAGAAAAATTGATCTTCCTGTTAAAACCTCTTAAAATCTTGATCCTTTAAAAATGTAAATTTAGTAGGCATAATAGCCCCAAAACATGGAAAAACTTATAAATAAGGGGATCTAGAACTCATCTGGATACCATGAATTGCCTCTAAACTAAGCTTTCTAAGCTAGGATCACACTACACAGCCTACAGATAAGTTAACACTCAAATGGGTTAATTTCTGTCTAAATTCGCTGCTAATTTCGCTGCCAGATAAGTAGATTCGCTGGCAGTTTCGCTGCTAGTTTCGCTACCAGCTTCGCATGGCAGTTTCGCCTAACTTTCGTTGGAATTCCATGGCTGCGAAATTACCTGCAAAACTACAGTTTCACAGAAAACTCACAGTTTAGCAGCTTGAACACCCAAATTCACTGGATGCACAACAGTTTCGCAGAACGCATAAAAATTACGAGCCAGCCTATTTTTAACCTAAAATCGCAACTTTTTATGTCCAAACCCTTAGTTTGTCATCCATGAGGCTATATCTAAGCTTTTTACATGTTTTCATACGTAAAAATGTGACCTTTATGCGATTCTTTGCAACTTTTCAAAACTCAATACCCTAGAATTCGGGTTTGATCTACAGAAGGGTTTAGAGGCTGATTCTTACCTGGATTTATTGCTCCTTTCTTATGGTTTGATGCTCTAACACCCAGATCTTCAATCCCTTCTCCAAAGAAGCTTCAAATCTATAGTTTTTTCAATTTCTTTATCTACTTTCTCTCTCTAAGACTTGGTGGCTAGGTGTCACACCCCAACCTTGACGGCGGAAACGTCGAGGAGTGAGAGTTAAGATCGTTCACAGCCACATAACGCTATTAATAACCCAAATGTATATTAAACATAAGTTCCAATTGTACCATTACAATCATAAGTCTCAAAGAAATTAAAAGCATAACATAAAATGCCACATGCCATTCTTATTTCATTTATTTATCTAGGTCCATTCCTAGATGTGCAAGCTTCAATGAGTAGAAATCAAACTTGAGTATTTCCTGAAACATGTTAAAAATAAAAGGTCAACAATAATGTTGGTGAGATTTCCATAGTTTTCAATACATAAGTATATAAAAGATGATAATTCATGTTATAAGTTAGAGAGCAAAGTAACTAGGGATGTAAGACAGAATGCACAATCAAACCTTGACAAAGTTTACAAGTCTCAAACGTTTACAAGTATATACGATTAGCTAAGTGTACTTGGATCAACCAAGCAGGCTTGTCAGGCGCATAGATCTATGACGTCGCCAGGCTAGCAATAGTTAATGATTGTACATATATTCGACATTACATGGTAGCTACAAAGATCAACTAACCATAACATACAAGTGAGTTGCCATAAGTTTACAAGCATCAAACGTGTTTACAAGTGCAATGTTTATAAGGTAACATGTTTCACCCCAAAGTGTAAAAATGTGCAAAAAGGGGTATAGAAATACTCACATGATCGAATAGTATATAAATGATGATTAATAAGAGTAATAATAGGCGTCGTTCCAAACGTAAACCGTCACAAAACACCTAATTATATAATTACAAGATTTACGTATTAATAATAAGTTTAACAAATTAACGAGAATTAGGGTTTCAACTTGGTGTTTGTGGCTTTGTATTATATTTATATTTAACAATTGGAAATCAATTGTATTTTCTTGGAAAACTATATTTATATATTTTATATAAAGATATGAAATAAGAAAACATTTATAATAATTCGTAAGATTTATATATAAAGTTTAAATAAAGTTTTATAACTAAATAAAATAAGCACGATTTACACAATAATTTAGAAGAAACATTTGAAATAATAATTTTTGTGAATTAAAGTATTATTTAAAGTCTAATTATAACATTAGCTTTAGAATACTAAATAAAAATATGAAGGCCTTTTTTAGTAAATAAATTACTAAAAAATAATTAAGTGATTTTAAAATATACAAAGTTTATAAAATGAGTTTTTATATTTTTTAGAAATTTTTAAAATTTAATCTGAAGGCCAAAAGCCCTTAAAAAAATATATGAGGTTCCCCGGGTTCGAACCGGGGACCTCTGGTTTGGAAAGCATGTATCTTACCAGTGAACTAAGGGCCTTAGCCGCATTAAAGATTTGTTTTAAGAACTTAAAAACACCATTTGTTGAATATACCCTATTCGCATGAACCCTAGTTTGTTCAATCCTCGAAGATCGATTCGATGTTATCACTCAAATTAACCATGGGGCTTTTGTTCCCCATGTTAAGACGAGTGTGTAGATGTGTTCGAATTACCCGATTATGTGCGAATTGATACGATTTGCTATGGTTCAACTTCGGTTCTTCGCGAATGAACAGAGGAGTATGAACTCGATGTTTGTGATGTTTCAGAGAAATTGATATTGTAGAGAGTTGGAAAGGGTCGAAAGAAAGCTTTCCCCTCTGTTTAATGGGTTCAATTTGTACGTTAAAGTATCGAACGGGTCTCGCCTTTGATTCGATTGTTTCGGTTATGGTTGGACGATTAATTTGTTGTTAAACTCAAATTTAATCTCACATTCAAGTTTGCAATGATTGTTAGAACGTTTTTAATCAATTAAACGACTCAATTCAACGGGTTTTAGATGTAATTGTTTGGTGGCTTTCGGTTTCATGTGATTTCTTAATGAAACCATCATTTCGATCGAATTAACACCGGTTATACATTCGATTCGTGTCCACGTTCGCAGTATTGGCTTTACTTCGGTCGAACCGTTTGTTTGTTGGGCGTTTTGCCCTCACCGGAGCTCGGCCGGAGGTGGCCGGAGCTATCACCGGTTTTACGGGGTGAGAGAAAGAGTGGGGGAGTTGGGTTTTGGATTTTGACACATTTAGTCCCTGTGGTTTTATGGTTAACATTTTATGTTTAAAACATTCTTTTAAAGTTTCAAAATTGACAATAAAGCCCCCTAAACTTCTTTTAAACCCTTTTTAAGTTTAATATATTCTACAAGTTGTTATTATTGATAATAATATTATTATTTTTCTTAGTTATTATTAGTGTTATTATTATTATTATTATTATTTATTATTATTATTATTATTATTATTATTATTATTATTATTATTATTATTATTTTATTTTTATTATTATTATTATTATTATTATTATTATTATTATTATTATTATTATTATTATTATTATTATTATTATTATTATTATTATTATACACTTTAATATTTTAATTATTAACTTCATAAATCAAAAGTTAATGAAAATCAAGAATGGCATAAATAACTCATCGATTTCATAGATGTCAACAATGACCCTTACAAGAATTAACAATGTTAACTTTTATTTAACTCAAAAATACATAATGTTACAGTCTCCCCAACTTAAAAGAATTTCGTCCCGAAATTAAGAATGAACTAAACGAACAAATGTGGGTATCTCTCCTTCATATGATCCTCACGCTCCCAAGTGAACTCAGCTCCACGTTTGTTTCCCCAACGGACTTTGACGATAGGTGTGGTAGTTGTTCGGGTCTTCTTTAGGATTCGATCCATAATCTCAACAGGCTTCTCAACGAAATGCAATGACACATCTATTTGAATTTCCTCTAGTGGAACATGCAAATTTTCATCAGCCAGACATTTCCTCAAGTTTGAGACATGAAAGACAGGATGAACTCCACTAAGTTCAGAAGGTAGTTCCAGTTTGTAAGCAACTTTCCCAATTCTTTTCAGAATTTTGAAAGGTCCTACAAATGTTGGAGCTAGTTTACCCTTCTTCCCAAAGCGAACAACACCTTTCCACGGTGAAACCTTAAGAAGAACCATGTCGCCAACTTGGAACTCCAATGGCTTACGACGCTTATCGGCTTAACTCTTTTGTCGACTTCTAGCCACTTCAAGGTTCTTGCGGATTGTAGAGACTTTATCGGTCGTTTCTTGTATGAGTTCAGGACCAGTGATGAAGTTTTCACCAATGTCGGTCCAGCAGATCGGTGATCGGCATTTACGACCATAGAGTGCTTCAAATGGTGCCATCTTGATGCTTGAGTGATAACTATTGTTATACGAAAATTCCGCGAGCGGTAAATGCGTATCCCAATCACCACCAAAGTCAAGGACACATAGACGCAACAGATCCTCGAGGGTTTGGATTGTTCATTCGGTTTGACCATCGGTTTGAGGATGGTAAGCCGTACTTAAATCCAATTGAGTACCCAAGAGTTCTTGCATCGAAGACCAAAAATGTGAAGTGAATCGAGCATCTCGATCAGAAATGATGTGTAAAGGCACGCCATGACGACTCACAATTTCGTCAATGTAGATTCGTGCCAGCCTTGAAACCTTGTATGTATCCCGTATGGGTATGAAATGTGCTGTCTTGGTCAAGCGGTCAACAATGACCCATATACTATCATGACCACGAGGTGTACGAGGTAACTTGGTTATGAAATCCATGGATATATGTTCCCATTTCCACATTGGGATTTCAGGTTGCTCAAGTAAACCACTTGGTCATTGATGCTCGGCTTTGACCCTTGCACACGTGAGACACTTGGAAACATAAGACGCGATATCTTTCTTCATTACAGGCCACCAATATTGACAACGCAGGTCCATATACATCTTATCGGAGCCAGGATGAATAGAATATCGAGTTTGATGAGCTTCGTTCATAATGAAGTGTCGAAGATTATCACGATTTGGGATCCAAAGTCGATTCAAGAAATACCACATGCCGTCTGGTTTTGTCTCCAGTTGTGACCGAACATTAGACATCAAGTATTCATCCTTCCCTTCGTCGGTTAGTGCCGCTTGTTGAGCCTCGCGAATGCATAACTCGAGGTCACTATCGATTCTTATGTTTTGGAGCATGATAGTAGCCTCGTTGATATCCACATGAATCTCGGTATCAAATTCTGCTAGCGTATCAAACCATTGCCTTCGATCTTGGATTTCTTGGAGCGAGACAGTCTTGTTGTGGACCTTGCGACTTAGCGCGTCGCTGTGACATCCGTCACTTTAAGGTCCGTCAATTAACGTGGTTGTCCGTTATCTATTCTATGTTTGGTCATTTCTCATCGGTATTTGACTCTTTATGTGGATATCATGTGTGCAATATTATCGTTGTGTGTGCATTCGTTATAACCATGTGATGACCTTAAAAAGACCTTTAAAACTTTCATTTTTGAAAACATCAAATATATCATTTTATAAATAGAATAATTGTTTTAATATAACCATTTCTTAAGTCATGACAACATTAAATGAACTTTTACAATTAATATAAAACACCTAACAAAGTCGTTTTTCAACCGAACAAAATTTGGGAAAACTCGGGGGGTTAAGTGCAGGGACTAAACTTGTAATTTTGCAAACTTGGGTTGGGTATAAATACCCCCTTACCAGCCCTAATCCCCATTTCACCATCTTCTTCATCCTCATCTCCTCTTCACACACAAAATCTCCATTTTAGCACCAAATCCAACCCGAGAGGTCTTGTTTTCTTCGTCTTGACACCGCCTACAGCCTAGACTACCCCTCTCTAGCAGGTAGTTGTCTTTGGTTGTCTGTTTTCTAGCCTTTTCACGGCTGTCCAAACTAGGGTTTCGGGTGTTCGGGTTCAACCCGAACATACAAGGTCGTATGGGTGCGTGTGAGGTCTCTTTGCTTGTGTTTTATGCTTGTATATGTTTGTAGAGTGTTTCTGGAGGTCCTTGTGGTGTAAAACCCGTGTTTAGAGCAGCTCGGGGGCTGCTCATCCCGACCACAGTCGTGATTCTGCAGATCAGCGACTGGGTCATCCATGCGATTGAGCCGTGCGACTGAGTGGGTCGTGCGACTGGATCATGCGTCTGAGTCAATCGCGCGACTGAGTTGTGCGACTAGGCATGTCGTGCGACTGAGTTGTGCGATGAGTGTTTGTGTGCGATTGAGTCATGCGTGCGATTGAGTGTATGCGATTGAGTCATGCGATTGAGTGTTTGTGTGCGATTGAGTCAGGTGACCGACTGAATGTGTGCGAATGAATGTGATTCGCACGACTGGAGTCCAATCGCACGAATGAAGGTTCAGTCGTACGAAAGTAGCTAATTCGCACGATTGAAGGTTGGTTCGTGCGCATGGAAGTTGAGTCGTGCGATTGGATGTTGTGTGGTACGACTGAAGGCCAATCATACGAATGAAGGCTCAATCGTACGAATGAAGCTGATTCGCACGATTGAGGGTTGATTCGCACGAATGGAGGTTGAGTCGTGCGTCTGACCTTGTTATGCGACTGAATTGTTGTGTTTGACCCCTTGTGCGTGGTGTGAGTATGTCGTGTGGTGTCGAGGTAACACTAACACAATAATGCCATTGTTCGGCCACAAAGATTAAAGTCAACGTGAGAAAGGGCACAAAAACTATTTTGAGCAAATTGAACTAACGCTTTACAACGATCAAATCGACTTATAACTATTGACACTTATTCAATGCTTCTTCAATAAACAACGATACTTTTACTTAAACATCATCATTAGTGGCGACAATGTCTTGTACTTGGATCTACATAAGGTCTAGTACGTGTGTTAGTCTGTGTGTGTTGTGCGTGACCCATCCGATACGACCCGAACCGACCCATCATTATTGCGCGCTTATACATATATCATATCATTAATGCTATACAATAACTGTCAATAGGTGTTTGACTGTTTATTTGCATTCAACATTTGGGATACATCGATCATACATACTTACCACCTAACAAGTGAGTTTCGTGGCCCCTTTCTACGCTTATACAATATTTCAATCATTTACAAATTGGGGGAAAAGTATGCTTACACAATTTTTATGCTGTACAACTTACATACATTTTACATACAAGGAATCAACGTGATACTGTGTTGCAAGTACTATTTGATACATGCTTGGGTCTGCTGTGTGGTTCTATCTTTGCAACTATTTAATTCCAGTGTGGGAACCGACGGTTAGGTATTGGTAGTACTACTGGGTTGACACCCCCACCCTCGTTCGATGGTATACTAGTTGGTACCATCAGTGGCCAGGAACGGGCCCTTGGGTGAATATATGCCGACAATTCTTTGTGTACGTCGCTAGGTTTGGTTGCAAAGCTCATGTCATGTGATATTTACTTGTGTAATAACTGTATTCACGGTATTCCGACGCGCTTATTTATTACAGCATCACTTACATTTTTATTACATAAACCTGCGAGCTCACCAACAATTATGTTGACCGTTTTAAGCATATCTTTTCAGGTGATCATGCAAGTCCAGGAATCTAGGTGTGCTGCCTTAGTGGAGACCCTAGGATGCATTTTTGGGACTTAGCTCATGTTTGATAAACAATCTTTTTGAACAATGTTAACGCTTGTAAACAATTATCAACTTTTGAAACTTGTTCCCGGGTTGTGGGAATTAACATTTACACTTTCATCATATGTGTATATGTGTTATCATTATCATGTTGCTTATGGCTATGTTGTCGTGAACATTGACTAAACACGACACAAGTCCCCTTGTTGTCGGGTGTCGTCATGACACGCATGTCATCATTTATTTATATTGCTCTCTATCGCTTACCATGTGTTATGACGATCCCGGTCTCGTTACATCCCCGTGTTTCCGCTTTTAGCGGGGGTGTGACAGATTGGTATCAGAGCCATTGGTTATAGAGAATTAGGCAATACGCTTGACCTAGACTATAACCTAGGAACCTTCATGTAGATTTGCATGCTAGGACTCTGTATGCATAATATATCTCGTGTATGTGTTCCTCGCTGCTTGATTTGTTCATCTATTTGTTATGTGATCTTTCTACCCTATGAGAGAGCCCTTGTGCTCACTCTTTTATGGGATGCTTCTATTGGATCTTCCGTTCCCTCTGCGCGCCGAGTTAGTTTATCAGATCCGGGTATTAAACCCGAAGAGATCATCACAGATCATGCTATTGCGCTTGACCTTGGACATTGAGATTAACCCTGAGGAGGAATATGTCTGAAACCTCGAAAGATGAGGAAGTAGACAACCTCCGCTAGACTAAACGTGATTGTATACATGGACTTGATGGATTATTATGGATATGATGTAAAGGAAAGTCGGATGTCATGTAACCGGATCAGGCATCATTCTCGGTACATCGTGGGTGTGGTGGGAACGCTGCGGGGAACCCTATATATAAACATCACCGGTATACCGAGAATATGCTTGAAATGGGCTGCATGGTGGTCTGGCTGACCGGAACATGAACATTGGAATTTGATAAGTGGAATACATTTGTATCTTATGGTGACTAAAGCTGATATGTTACCTCTTTTATGATTAGAACATGCCGCCTCGAAGAGTTGCCCGTAGCAGTAGTGGCGGGAGTGAAGCCCCAAGGGGCAGAGGCCGAGGCAGAGGCAGAGCACCAAGAGCAAACGATGCTCCTGCCAGTAACAGTCAAGGAACAGGGAACGCCGACATAGCAGCCCTGATCGCTCAGCAATTGGCCGCGCTTATTCCTACTATTGTGGCCCAAGTGAGCGACGCACTCCAACAACACCACCCTCACGGGGATGGTGGCAACGATGATGGAGCCCAAGGTGGGATATAAACTGAAACGGGAAACGGGAACCCGACTGGAAACGAGAGCAACCAGGAAACCGGAAATGGTGGAACTGCCGGTATCGAAACTGGAGTGGTTAATGCTCGTCGGGGATGTCGTACAAGGAGTTCGTGGCTTGTAAGCCAAGGGAATTCGACGGGAAAGGTGGGGCGATAGCCCTAACCAGGTGGTTGGAAAAGATTGAGGCAGTGATTGACATCAGTGAGTGCCTCGACAGCCAGAGGATCAAGTATGCCACTTGTTCTCTACAGGGTAAAGCCCTAACCTGGTGGAACACCCAGATTCAAGCACGAGGAAGAGAGTCTGCGATGCAAATGTCGTGGGACGAGTTCAAAGCCTTGATAACCGAGGAATACTGCCCTCTCAACGAGATGCAGAAGCTGGAGCATGAGTTCTGGAATCATGCTATGGTGGGGGCAGGGCATGCAGCTTATACTGATCGTTTTCATGAGCTGGCAAGATTGGTTCCGCATCTGGTTGCGCCGGAATCAAAGAGGATCGAGAGGTACATTTGGGGACTCGCGCCTCAAATTAGAGCTATGGTCACAGCAGCCGCTCCTCCTACTATTCAGAGCGCAATTCTGAAAGCTGGCGCTTTGACTGATGAGATGGTTAGAACAGGGGTTTTGGGCAGAGGAGCCGAGAAGAGGAAAGATGTTGGGGAGTCGAGCCGGTCGAGTGCCGGAAAATTTGAGAAGAGGTCTAAGCCGACCAGGAATTTTGTGGCCGTGTCTCAGGCCAGGAGAGAGTATGTGGGGCCGCACCCCAAATGTGACAGGTGCAATTATCATCATCCCCCAGGGACACAGTGCCGGGTGTGCGCTAACTGTAGGCGCCCGGGTCATTTGGCAAGAGATTGCAGAACTGCGCCGAATCTTGTAGCACCCGTCAACGCGGTTAACCCCGCCGGGAATGCAAGAGCTTGCTTTGAATGTGGGAGCCCTGATCACTACAGGAATATGTGCCCCAGGCTGAATCGGGCACCGGGTCAACTGGGGAACAACCAGCAGCAGGTGTTGGCTATCGCTGGGAATCAAGGCCCGGCTACTCAGGGAAACGCAGCTCGGGGACGTGCATTCGTCATTGGAGCCAATGATGCTCGTCAGGACCCGAATGTTGTCACGGGTACGCACTTACTCAATCATCACTTCGCATCTATATTATTTGATACTGGAGCAGACAATAGTTTCATATCTTCTGAGTTTGTGCAATTACTTGATTTGAGTCCTAGTAGGCTAGAAACTAGCTACTCTGTAGAAATGGCCAATGGTAGAGTTGCTCAGGCCGATGAGATTATTAGAAGTGTTCGTTGACGCTGGAGGATCATACCTTTGAGATAGATTTGATACCCTTCGAGTTAGGAAGCTTCGACGTGAACGTGGGTATGGATTGGTTGTCGCAGAATGGAGCAGAGATTGTTTGCCGAGACAAAGTGTACGTATCCCTATGCCAAACGGGGAAGTACTCAAGGTTCAGGGAGAACGACCGGGTAAGAGCTTAAAGCTTATTTCCTGCATGAAAGCACGCCAGAGTTTACGAAAGCAGTGCTACGCTTTTCTGGCTCATGTGGTTGAAAGAAAGACGAAGAGAGGAAACTGGTGGATATTCCAGTGGTACGGGATTACCCAGAAGTATTTCCAGATGACTTGTCTAGTTTACCTCCTCCACGACAGGTGGAATTCCGTATTGAGTTAGTTCCTGGAGCTACACCGGTAGCAAAAACGCCTTATCGACTAGCGCCATCCGAAATGCAAGAGTTGTCGAGTCAGTTACAGGAACTACTGGAGAAGGGTTTCATTCGACCAAGTCATTCACCGTGGGGAGCGCCGGTACTATTTGTCAAGAAGAAGGACGGATCGTTCCGCATGTGCATCGATTACCGTGAACTGAACAAGTTGACGGTGAAGAACCGATACCCTCTCCCCAGGATCGACGATTTATTTGATCAGCTGCAAGGAGCTTCGTATTTTTCAAAGATCGATCTTCGTTCTGGTTATCATCAGCTAAGGGTTTTCGAGGACGACATACCGAAGACTGCGTTCAGAACTCGTTATGGGCACTATGAGTTCTTGGTTATGCCGTTCGGGTTGACTAACGCACCAGCTGTGTTCATGGATCTAATGAATCGGGTGTGCAAACCTTACTTGGATAAGTTCGTGATCGTGTTCATAGACGATATACTTATCTACTCCCGATCAAAAGAGGATCATGAAGAACATCTTCGGGCTATTCTGGAGCTGCTACGCGAAGAGAAACTTTTCGCCAAGTTCTCAAAGTGCGAGTTTTGGCTGAGAGAAGTGAAGTTTTTGGGTCATGTGGTTAATGAGGACGGGATTCACGTAGATCCCAGCAAGATCGAAGCGGTGAAGAAATGGGATACGCCCCAGACGCCATCAGAGATACGGCAATTCTTAGGATTGGCCGGTTATTATCGTCGCTTCATCGCGAATTTCTCAAAGATCGCGCAACCGTTGACCCTGCTTACTCAGAAAGACAAGAAGTTTGACTGGGGATTTGCACAAGAGCAAGCGTTCCAAACGTTGAAGGAGAAGTTGTGCAACGCTCCTATACTGTCTCTTCCAGACGGAACATATGATTTTGTGGTTTACTGCGATGCGTCACATCAAGGATTGGGATGTGTATTGATGCAGAAGGATAAGGTGATTGCCTACGCTTCGCGACAACTTAAAGTGCACGAAAAGAACTACACCACTCATGATCTTGAGTTGGGCGCTGTAGTATTTGCACTCAAAATTTGGAGGCATTACTTGTATGGCACTAAATGCATCATCTTCACTGATCATAAAAGCCTTCAGCACATTCTGGATCATGAAGAACTCAACATGCGCCAACGACGTTGGGTAGAGCTTCTTAGTGACTACGATTGTGAGATCCGGTATCATCCGGGGAAAGCTAACATGGTGGCGGATGCCTTAAGCCGTAAAGAACGTGTGAAACCACTACGTGCACGAGCGTTGGGATTGACCATTCAAACCAACTTGAAAGCTCAGATTCAAATTGCACAGAGTGAGGCATTAAAAGAAGAAAACCTTGCGGGAGAAGAGTTCCGGGGGTTAGATAAACAGATGATTCGCAAGGATGACGGTATTCAGTACTTCATGGATCGCATATGGGTACCCAAATGGGGAGGTGTTCGAACCTTAGTCATGGATGAAGCCCACAAGACGCGATATTCATTCATCCTGGTGCAGACAAGATGTATCATGATCTTAAGGATCTGTACTGGTGGCCAGGCATGAAGAAAGACATTGCCTTATACGTCAGCCAATGCTTGACGTGTTCGAAAGTCAAAGCTGAACATCAGAAACCATCGGGATTGTTACAGCAACCTGAAATTCCCGAGTGGAAATGGGAGAACATAGCTATGGATTTCATTACCAAACTCCCTAGAACAAGCAGCGGTCATGACTCGATATGGGTCATTATTGATCGATGACGAAGTCAGCACATTTCTTGCCTATCCGAGAAGACTACAAGATGGATAAGTTGGCGAGATTGTACATCAAAGAGGTCGTGACACGGCACGGGGTGCCGGTGTCAATCATATCCGACCGTGATAGCAGATTCACTTCACGTTTTTGGCAGACATTACAGAAAGCGATGGGCACTCGGTTAGACATGAGTACAGCCTATCACCCTCAAACAGATGGCCAAAGTGAACGCACTATACACACGCTAGAAGACATGTTGAGAGCGTGTGTAATCGATTTTGGAGGTAGCTGGGATGCTCATTTACCGTTGATTGAGTTCTCCTACAACAACAGCTATCATACAAGCATTGGATGTGCTCCATTTGAAGCGTTGTATGGAAGAAAATGCAGATCTCCCGTTTGTTGGGCCGAAATTGGTGAAAGTCAACTGACAGGCCCAGAGATCATCCAGGAAACAACAGACAAGATTTTCCAAATCAAAGATCGACTTAAAGCCGCGCGAGATCGCCAAAAGAGCTATGCCGACAATCGTCGAAGCCTCTAGAATTCAATGTTGGGGATCGTGTGTTACTCAAAGTTTCCCCTTGGAAAGGAGTCGTTCGATTGGAAAGAAAGGGAAGTTAGCCCCAAGATACGTCGGACCATTTGAGATCACTGAAAGGATCGGTCCAGTGGCTTACCGGTTAAGGTTGCCACAAGAGCTTAGCGGTGTGCATGATACTTTTCACGTGTCAAACCTCAAGAAGTGTTTGGCCGATGAATCCCTTCACGTGCCAATCGAGGAAATCAAGATTGACGACAAGCTTCATTTTGTTGAGGAACCCATTGAGATCATGGATCGAAAGGTCAAGCAACTGAAGCGCAGTAGGATACCTATTGTTCGCGTAAGGTGGAATTCAAAACGAGGGCTAGAGTTTACATGGGAACGTGAAGATCAGATGAAACTCAAATATCCACATCTTTTTGAGGATGACTCTCTTGGACCTAACTCCAGGTGAATTTCGGGACGAAATTCTCTCAACTGGGGGATACTGTGACATCCGTCACTTTAAGGTCCGTCAATTAACGTGGTTGTCCGTTATCTATTCTATGTTTGGTCATTCCTCATCGGTATTTGACTCTTTATGTGGATATCATGTGTGCAATATTATCGTTGTGTGTGCATTCGTTATAACCATGTGATGACCTTAAAAAGACCTTTAAAACTTTCATTTTTGAAAACGTCAAATATATCATTTTATAAATATAATAAATGTTTTAATATAACCATTTCTTAAGTCATGACAACATTAAATGAACTTTTACAATTAATATAAAACACCTAACAAAGTCGTTTTTCAACAGAACAAAATTTGGGAAAACTCGGGGGTTAAGTGCAGGGACTAAAGTTGTAATTTTGTAAACTTGAGCTGGGTATAAATACCCCCTTACCAGCCCTAATCCCCATTTCACCATCTTCTTCATCCTCATCTCCTCTTCACACACAAAATCTCCATTTTAGCACCAAATCCAACCCGAGAGGTCTTGTTTTCTTCGTCTTGACACCGCCTACAGCCTAGACTACCCCTCTCTAGCAGGTAGTTGTCTTTGGTTGTCCGTTTTCTAGCCTTTTCACGGCTGTCCAAACTAGGGTTTCGGGTGTTCGGGTTCAACCCGAACATACAAGGTCGTATGGGTGCGTGTGAGGTCTCTTTGCTTGTGTTTTATGCTTGTCTATGTTTGTTGAGTGTTTCTGGAGGTCCTTGTGGTGTAAAACCCGTGTTTAGAGCAGCTCGGGGGCTGCTCATCCCGACCACAGTCGCGATTCTGCAGATCAGGCGACTGGGTCATCCATGCGATTGAGTCGTGCAACTGAGTGGGTCGTGCGACTGGATCATGCGTCTGAGTCAATCGCGCGACTGAGTTGTGCGACTAGGCATGTCGTGCGACTGAGTTGTGCGATTGAGTGTTTGTGTGCGATTGAGTCATGCGTGCGATTGAGTGTATGCGATTGAGTCATGCGATTGAGTGTTTGTGTGCGATTGAGTCAGGTGACCGACTGAATGTGTGCGAATGAATGTGATTCGCACGACTGGAGTCCAATCGCACGAATGAAGGTTCAGTCGTACGAAAGTAGCTAATTCGCACGATTGAAGGTTGGTTCGTGCGCATGGAAGTTGAGTCGTGCGATTGGATGTTGTGTGGTACGACTGAAGGCCAATCATACGAATGAAGGCTCAATCGTACGAATGAAGCTGATTCGCACGATTGAGGGTTGATTCGCACGAATGGAGGTTGAGTCATGCGTCTGACCTTGTTATGCGACTGAATTTGTTGTGTTTGACCCCTTGTGCGTGGTGTGAGTATGTCGTATGGTGTCGAGGTAACACTAACACAATAATGCCATTGTTCGGCCACAAAGATTAAAGTCAACGTGAGAAAGGGCACAGAAACTATTTTGAGCAAATTGAACTAACGCTTTACAACGATCAAATCGACTTATAACTATTGACACATATTTAATGCTTCTTCAATAACAACGATACTTTTACTTAAACATCATCATTAGTGGCGATAATGTCTTGTACTTGGATCTACATAAGGTCTAGTACGTGTGTCAGTCTGTGTGTGTTGTGCGTGACCCATCCGATACGACCCGAACCGACCCTTCATTATTGCGCGCTTATACATATATCATATCATTAATGCTATACAATAACTGTCAATAGGTGTTTGACTGTTTATTTGCATTCAACATTTGGGATACATCGATCATACATACTTACCACCTAACAAGTGAGTTTCGTGGCCCCTTTCTACGCTTATACAATATTTCAATCATTTACATATTGGGGGAAAAGTATGCTTACACAATTTTTATGTTGTACAACTTACATACATTTTACATACAAGGAATCAACGTGATACTGTGTTGCAAGTACTATTTGATACATGCTTGGGTCTGCTGTGTGGTTTTATCTTTGCAACTATTTAATTCCAGTGTGGGAACCGACGCTTAGGTATTGGTAGTACTACTGGGTTGACACCCCCACCCTCGTTCGATGGTATACTAGTTGGTACCATCAGTGGCCAGGAACGGGCCCTTGGGTGAATATATGCCGACAATTTCTTTGTGTGCGTCGTTAGGTTTGGTTGCAAAGCTCATGTCATGTGATATTTACTTGTGTAATAACTGTATTCACGGTATTCCGACGCGCTTATTTATTACAGCATCGCTTACATTTTTATTACATAAACCTGCGAACTCACCAACAATTATGTTGACTGTTTTAAGCATATCTTTTCAGGTGATCATGCAAGTCCAGGAATCTAGGTGTGCTGCCTTAGTGGAGACCCTAGGATGCATTTTTGGGACTTAGCTCATGTTTGATAAACAATCTTTTTGAACAATGTTAATGCTTGTAAACAATTATCAACTTTTGAAACTTGTTCCCGGGTTGTGGGAATTAACATTTACACTTTCATCATATGTGTATATGTGTGATCATTATCATGTTGCTTATGGCTATGTTGTCGTGAACATTGACTAAACACGACACAAGTCCCCTTGTTGTCGGGTGTCGTCATGACACGCATGTCATCATTTATTTATATTGCTCTCTATCACTTACCATGTGTTATGACGATCCCGGTCTCGTTACATCCCCGTGTTTCCGCTTTTAGCGGGGGTGTGACAGTCGGCTACAACATTCGCCTTTCCAGGATGGTAGCGAATGTCGCAGTCGTAGTCGCTAATTAACTCGATCCAACGCCTTTGTCTCATGTTGAGATCCTTTTGGTTGAACACGTGTTGGAGACTCTTATGATCGGTGTAGACTATGCATTGCGTCCCATATAAATAGTGTCGCCAAATCTTCAATGCAAAAACCACAACACCAAGTTCAAGATCGTGAGTCGTGTAGTTCACTTCATGAACCTTCAATTGCCTCGACGCGTATGCTATAACTTTGCCTCGTTGCATGAGTACACAACCAAGACCTTGATTAGAAGCATCGCAATACACAGTGAAGTCATCATTTCCATCGGGAAGTGTGAGAATAGGAGCGTTACACAACTTGCGTTTTAATGTCTCGAAAGCCTCTTCTTGCTCGGGTCCCCATTCAAAAAGTCGATTCTTTTGGGTTAGCGCCGTTAATGGTTTAGCAATCTTCGAGAAATTCGCTATGAACCTACGGTAATATCCCGCTAAGCCCAGAAAAGAACGAACCTCGGTTGGGGTTGTGGGAACACACCAATTCTTCACGGCTTCAATTTTAGCAGGATCAACGTGAATTCCTTGCCTATTCACCACATGCCCTAAGAATTGAACCTCCTCCAACCAAAATTCACACTTGGAAAACTTGGCGTATAATTGCTCCTTCTTCAAAAGTCCAAGAACTTGTCGCAAGTGCGTCTCGTGATCGATTTTCGTCTTGGAATAAATAAGAATGTCATCGATGAACACGATCACGAACTTATCCAAATACGGTTTACATACTCGATTCATGAGATCCATGAACACGGCAGGTGCATTGGTCAAGCCAAAAGGCATGACCATGAACTCGTAGTGTCCATAACGAGTACGAAAAGCGGTCTTTGGAATGTCATCATCATGAACACGTAGTTGATGATACCCATGTCGTAGATCGACCTTTGAGAATTGAGTTGATCCTTGAAGTTGATCGAAAAGATCATCGATTCGAGGGAGAGGGTATCGGTTTTTGATAGTAAGCTTGTTGAGTTCTCGGTAATCGATGCACATACGAAATGAGCCATCCTTCTTCTTCACAAACAGTACAGGTGCACCCCACGGTGATGAACTAGGGCAAATGAAACCCTTATCGGTCAACTCTTGCAGTTGACTAGCGAGTTCTTGCATTTCAGACAGTGCAAGACGATAAGGCGATTTAGCCACAGGGTTTGCACCAGGGATTAAGTCAATCTTGAACTCAACTTCTCGCACGGGAGGTAACCCTTTAAGATCCTTAGGAAAAACCTCGGGAAAGTCCCGCACCACAGGAATGTCTTTCAACTCCTTACCCTTGACTTTCGTATTAACTACATATGCCATGAAAACCATGTAGTTTTTACTTAAGCACTTGCGGGCCTTGATGCAAGACATGAGTTTGAGTCTTTGGGATGATTTCTCCCCAAAGACCTTCAATGTATCACCAGTTGGTAAAGGAATTCGGATACACTTCTCGAAGCATAGAATTTCCGCACGATGCTTAGCTAACCAGTCCATACCAATGATAACATCAAAGCTTCCCAATTGCATAGGAATAAGGTCGACGAGAAACTCGTTTTCATTAAGGCTTAAGGTGCAATCGCATATTACGACATCAACGACAATAGATTTTCCATCGGCGACTTCGACCGTGAAAGATCTTTCTAGGTTGACGCGCGGTTTAGAAAGTAAAGGCTCGAATTCCAGGGACACGAAACTCCTATCGGCACCCGAATCAAACAATACAGATGCATAATGATTATTTACAAGATACATACCTGTTTGGTAATAACCCATTATTGGTATGATGAACACAGATAGGAATTTCTATAAGACAAGAAATTATTAAAAGAATTTCAACGACATACCGTTCACCACATCGTTGTTGGCTTGGGCTTGATTGGCGTTGATGTTGAAAGCCCTTCCACGAGCCGGTGGCACAGTTCCCGCATTGCGAGGACATTGCGGACGGATATGGCCAGGCTCGCCACAGTTATAGCAGGTTCGGTTGGTAAGCATGGCAGTGTTGTTTGGCGCACGAAGACAAGTAGCCACCAAATGACCATACTTCCCACACAACGAGCAAACTCGGCATGGAATGTTGCTCACATGGTGGTACTTGCACGTGTTACACATGGGATATGGACCAACATAAGCTCTAGCCACAGGGGCTTGATTTGCAACCACCATTTGTTTTTTAGGAGCATTGGGTGCGGTCACAGCGTAGTTGCGAGTCGGGGTGAACTTACGCTTTTTGTTTTGAGAAGATGACTCGGCCTTTACCTCTTTTGTTGCCTCGGGTGTCACCTTCGTAGTAGACTTGGAACCCTTTGCCGACATAGTGGCAGCTCTTATATGATTCTCGGTGAGCTGTGCAGTGATGGTAATCGACTCCTCCAAAGTTGTGGGCCTACTACCCATCACGGCATCTTGAATTTGAGGTGGCACCCCTTTGATAAATTTCTCAATGTTACGGGGCACGGTGTCCACCATGTGTGGTAGGAGCATACTCAACTCATGATGTCGGGTGGAATAAGCCAAGTGATTCCCACCATCTTGTTTGAGGTTCCAGAACTCCTCCTCTAGCTTTTGCAACTCGCTCCTCGGACAAAACTTTTGAATCATGATCTCCTTAAATTCCTCCCAGGGCAATGCCAAAGCAACCTCAGTTCCACGGTTTCTCTTTTCACTATTCCACCATGTTAGTGCCCGTTGTTGAAGAACACTTGTGGCATAGCGAACCTTGAACTTGTTGGGGCACTCGCTAACAATGAACGTATTCTCCATACTTTCAAACCACTCGAGAAGTCCAGTGGCTCCATCTTTTCCACTAAAGCTAGTGGGTTTGCACGAGTTGAAGTGTTTGAAAGTGCAAGTACGATTGTTCCCTTGTTGATTGTTCCCGTTTTGGTTGTTTCTATTGTCTCCATTAGCACCGCTATTGTTCCTATTGGTGTTGTTGTTGCTATTAGCCATTAGAGTGCTATTAAGGTTCAGCAACCATAGTCGGGATGACGGCGGCCATTTGCCGGGCAATCATGGCAGCTAGCTTACGGTCGGAACTTCCACGCTTTCCATGGTGACGAGACATGCTGGATATACAAAAATGAGTTAGTTACAGGAGTGAGGATAACAAAGGATAGTAGTTTAACAAAGATAAGCTAAGGGTTATAAGGTACACGGAATGATTCCATTTGGTAACGCATTACCATTTGGAAACGTTGACACGTCAAGGTGAATTGACCCATTTACCTTAGAAACTTGTGTATATTGACCAAAGTTTATCACTCATCCCAGAAATCCCCAGGTAAGCATAGCTAGTCCCGTAGGATTTATGCGATATGCTTGCCTTAGCCCGAGGGCCTTTTGCCAGGAAAACCAGGATACATGTGTCTATGTGTCACACAATATTTCTTAGGTTCATAGAATCAAAACCTTGATGAGATTTATATATATTAGACATAACATCTAAAGATCCAAGTCATAACATAAGCATAAGATTCCACGTGTCGTCGAGAATAAGGTTAAGAGAGTTCATGTTTGGGGAGAGTCCAAGAATCAAAGTTAAGTTTAGGGAGACAAGTAACAATGTTTAGGCAATCCTATGCTAAGGCATCAAATTGCACATAAGAAGGCATAGCATTATGTAGCATGCAAATGATATAATTTACAAGATAGAAATATAATTTTATAAGGTTCATGCATACTATAGTCTAGGTCACCATTTCTAATAACCTAGATCTCTATAGTTATGGGCTCTGATACCAATCTGTCACACCCCAACCTTGACGGCGGAAACGTCGAGGAGTGAGAGTTAAGATCGTTCACAGCCACATAACGCTATTAATAACCCAAATATATATTAAACATAAGTTCCAATTGTACCATTACAATCATAAGTCTCAAAGAAATTAAAAGCATAACATAAAATGCAACATGTCATTCTTATTTCATTTATTTATCTAGGTCCATTCCTAGATGTGCAAGCTTCAATGAGTAGAAATCAAACTTGAGTATTTCCTGAAACATGTTAAAAATAAAAGGTCAACAATAATGTTGGTGAGATTTCCATAGTTTTCAATACATAAGTATATAAAAGATGATAATTCATGTTATAAGTTAGAGAGCAAAATAACTAGGGATGTAAGACAGAATGCACAATCAAACCTTGACAAAGTCTTACAAGTCTCAAACGTTTACAAGTATATACGATTAGCTAAGTGTACTTGGATCAACCAAGCAGGCTTGTCAGGCCCATAGATCTATGAGGTCGCCAGGCTAGCAATAGTTAATGATTGTACATATATTCGACATTACATGGTAGCTACAAAGATCAACTAACCATAACATACAAGTGAGTTGCCATAAGTTTACAAGCATCAGACGTGTTTACAAGTGCAATGTTTATAAGGTAACATGTTTCACCCCAAAGTGTAAAAATGTGCAAAAAGGGGTATAGAAATACTCACATGATCGAATAGTATATAAGTGATGATTAATAAGAGTAATAATAGGCGTCGTTCCAAACGTAAACCGTCACGAAACACCTAATTATATAATTACAAGATTTACGTATTAATAATAAGTTTAACAAATTAACGAGAATTAGGGTTTCAACTTGGTGTTTGTGGCTTCGTCTTATATTTATATTTAACAAATGGAAATCAATTGTATTTTCTTGGAAAACTATATTTATATATTTTATATAAAGATATGAAATAAGAAAACATTTATAATAATTCGTAAGATTTATATATAAAGTTTAAATAAAGTTTTATAACTAAATAAAATAAGCACGATTTACACAATAATTTAGAAGAAACATTTGAAATAATAATTTTTGTGAATTAAAGTATTATTTAAAGTCTAATTATAACATTAGCTTTAGAATACTAAATAAAAATATGAAGGCATTTTTTTAGTAAATAAATTACTGAAAAATAATTAAGTGATTTTAAAATATACAAAGTTTAGAAAATGAGTTTTTATATTTTTTAGAAATTTTTAAAATTTAATCTGAAGGCCAAAAGCCCTTAAAAAAATATAAGAGGTTCCCCGGGTTCGAACCGGGGACCTCTGGTTTGGAAAGCATGTATCTTACCAGTGAACTAAGGGCCTTAGCCGCATTAAAGATTTGTTTTAAGAACTTAAAAACACCATTTGTTGAATATCCCCTATTCGCATGAACCCTAGTTTGTTCAATCCCCGAAGATCGATTCGATGTTATCACTCAAATTAACCATGGGGCTTTTGTTCCCCATGTTAAGACGAGTGTGTAGATGTGTTCCACTTACCCGATTATGTGCGAATTGATACGATTTGCTATGGTTCAACTTCGGTTCTTCGCGAATGAATAGAGGAGTATGAACTCGATGTCTGTGATGTTTCAGAGAAATTGATATTGCAGAGAGTTGGAAAGGGTCGAAAGAAAGCTTTCCCCTCTGTTTAATGGGTTCAATTTGTACGTTAAAGTATCGAACGGGTCTCGCCTTTGATTCGATTGTTTCGGTTATGGTTGGACGATTAATTTGTTGTTAAACTCAAATTTAATCTCACATTCAAGTTTGCAATGATTGTTAGAACGTTTTTAATCAATTAAACGACTCAATTCAACGGGTTTTAGATGTAATTGCTTGGTGGCTTTCGGTTTCATGTGATTTCTTAATGAAACCATCATTTCGATCGAATTAACACCGGTTATACATTCGATTCGTGTCCACGTTCGCAGTATTGGCTTTAATTCGGTCGAACCGTTTGTTTGTTTGGCGTTTTGCCCTCACCGGAGCTCGGCCGGAGGTGGCCGGAGCTATCACCGGTTTTACGGGGTGAGAGAAAGAGTGGGGGAGTTGGGTTTTGGATTTTGACACATTTAGTCCCTGTGGTTTTATGGTTAACATTTTATGTTTAAAACATTCTTTTAAAGTTTCAAAATTGACAATAAAGCCCCCTAAACTTCTTTTAAACCCTTTTTAAGTTTAATATATTCTACAAGTTGTTATTATTGATAATAATATTATTATTTTTCTTAGTTATTATTAGTGTTATTATTATTATTATTATTTATTATTATTAATATTATTATTATTATTATTATTATTATTATTATTATTATTATTATTATTATTATTATTATATTATTATTATTATTATTATTATTATTATTTTATTATTATTATTATTATTATTATTATTATTATTATTATTATTATTATTATACACTTTAATATTTTAATTATTAACTTCATAACTCAAAAGTTAATGAAAATCAAGAATGACATAAATAACTCATCGATTTCATAGATGTCAACAATGGCCCTTACAAGAATTAACAATGTTAACTTTTATTTAACTCAAAAATACATAATGTTACACTAGGGTTGTAAATGAGAAAGATGATGGTAAGTAGGTGGGTTAAAGGGCTGATTATAGGCCCTTAATCACTTAGGCTCTTGCCCATAAGCCTAATTTAGCCCATAACCTATTTTCTTCCTTTATTTTTTTATTAAATACCCACTAGTTAAGCTCATTAGCATTGATGACTCGATTTGACGTTTCGGGGTGTTACAAGTGGATTGCTTTTTCCTCAAGATTGTTATACACTTTTATTTTGTTAATTTGATTATTTCTCAGTTCAATTAATCAAGCAATTTACTGTTTAAGTATTTAATGTTATTAGGAATCGTTACTAGCATTTTACTATGATTCCCTGTGGAATCAACACCATTCTTACCCTTTACTATTAAGGGTGATTAGACACTCTTTAATTTATATTTTTCACCGATCACACGACATCGATCAGATACACATAGGAAAAACAAGCAACTAAACTAAGATGTGGTTGAATTGGTCATGCTCCTTCTACGGCTGGAGAAGGAGGACCATCTTCTACATTCTAACTAGGTTGGGTCTTATGTCACTACTAGATTCAATCAAAGTGGGTTTAGTTGGGTTCGGGATCACATCATTAACCTATAACATATCCTTTTTTCCAACACAAAGTACATGGGTTTCTAAGAACACATCATACTAAAATCTACGTAAAACAAATGAATTCTCATGTTACACTTAAGATGCAGCTATAAAAGTAGACATATATGATATAGTTTAGGAACATTTTCCTTGCATCGTGTTGGATACCATTGATTAGATATGTGCATTCTATGTAAGTACATGGAAAGTTTGGCCTTCCCAACTATAAATACGACGTTAACTAAATAGCCTAAAATTATTCAACTCTCCTCAGAGCATGCATATTTGGGTATCTAATTGTAAAATTTGAAGATTTACTTTATTTTGCGTATCCATCGGAATCTCCATCTTAAGAATTGGTGTTTTATAAATAGTGATTTCTTTAAATATGATGAATCATTATATATTATCTCTATAAATGTTTTTGTATTCTTCGATTTAAACATGAGATATGAACTTCATAAAAAATAATTATAAAAAAAAAATTTAAGCACACTTCTCTTCGGTTCAAGCGAAAACTATAATTACATTTCAGATCGACTTCCTAGCGTACGGAATACGAAATGGATTCCAAAGCCCATCTGTTTTAGCTTATTGATTGCACGAGCTAGCCAACAAGCCAGCAAAGCCCCCGACGCTTAATCGCTTCATTTTCTCCTTTTCTATTTTTATATACGTTTTATTGTTATTATTTACTTTTTAAATTTTGTTTAATTTTTTAACCTTTATTCTATTTTAACGATTATTAAATTTCTTTATTAACATTTATTTGAATCTTTTAAATTTTAAAATTTTAATTTTTATATGATTTTTATAGTTTTTTAATTTTTTTGAGAAGATTGCGCGGTTGGTCCCTATGGTTTGACCATATTGCATATTTAGTCCCCAGATCGTTAAAAAGTAACGGACACTAACAGTGGAGACTAAATTTGCAACAAACATAAGACAAATTAAAAGGGATGCGAAAAATAAAAAGAAATAAATAAAAGAAAACTAAAAAAGAGGGAAAAAAGCTAAAAAATGAGAAGAAAACCACCTCAAAAAAGATTGAACCGTAGTCATAGTGGGATTTACTGGCTGCGCCTAAACCACTGGGACAACCATTCTTTTTGAGTTTAGTCTGTAAATAAATATTTATAAAGATGTTAAATCTTACAAAATTATAGAAAAAAAAACAAAAAAAGTTTGTCATCCAATCGTGTATTGTCACGTATCAAGCCAGCCAACCACCTCGTGTCAGACACTATTCCTCGATGTTCCTACTTCGTATATATAATAGCATAAAATAATTTTACAAAAATATAGTAATATATGTTTTGTTATTGAAAGTAAATAAAAACTATAATAAAATTTTAATTAATGTTTAAAGATTTTGTTATGGTATCAAGACCAAGACCAGATAAAAGCAAAAATATATTTATATTTAGGAAATCTCATTTAATATATCTTTGTTACGTCCCAGGAAATATATAAAATACATAAGAGTAGAGAAACACTATTCTATACATCCATGTATATATGAAAAATAAAAGAGAAAGAAATATCTTAGATAGCAAGAAGTGAAATAGAAGTCATGTACGTGGACCAATCTTCTTCTTTTACTGTTTATGCAGTTGTAAAATGTATATTATATAATCTAATTTGAAGATAAAATATGATTATAAGTACGTATAAATAACTACTTTAAGTATATAAACAATAATGTATTTTTCTTAAACTTTTATTTTATAAAAAATTATGATTTTTAAATATATTGTTGTAAGAAAAATGATTTTTTTAGAAATATTTCGTTGTATTCTGTATTTTATAAAATTTTTGTTTTTAAAAAGTGTGTTTTTAATAAAAATAGGTTTTTAATTAGCTGCTTTAAGTATAAACATGCTTTAAATGTATATTAAAATGTAAAATATATATTAATAAAAATTTATGCATTATAAAATCATGTTTGAAGATAAAATATGATTATAAGTACATATAAATAGCTACTTTAAGTATTTAAACAATAATGTATTTTTCTTAAACTTTTAATTTACAAAAAAATTATGATTTTTAAATATATTGTTTTAAGAAAAATGATTTTTTTTAAAAATTTTTGTTGTATTCTGTATTTTATAAAATTTTTGTTTTTAAAAGGTGTGTTTTAATAAAAAATATGTTTTTAATTTACTAAAGTATATATTTTTAATTTGAAAAATGGTATGAGTAATATTATTAGTATTCAATATTAATATTAATAATATAAAAAAATGAGAAAGTAAGTATAATGAGGCCTACAATTGTTTCATACTTATTTTAGTTTATTTATAGATAGATATGTAGGCTAAACACTCATTAAATAAACAGATTAAATCTTAATGTAAAATGTATATGTAAAATAAACATGATTAGTTACAGTATAATATTTTAATGTAAAATATAATTAAAATTATATATACGTAATAGTTCAAGAAATAAAACAATTATACCATTGTTTAACTCTCTTATATAAATAGTTTCATTTTAAACATTCGTTTTAAAATTTTTATAAAAATTGTTTTTTACAAAAATTTTGTTAAATATGATTTGTAATTATTTTGGTTGTTTTAGTAAGATTGTTTTAAAAAATTTCACATGTTTATATTTTTATTTTTAAAAAATAAAACAATTTAAAATATTTTGTTTAAAAATATTTAATGTTTTAGAAATTTCATATTATATAAAACTTTAGTTTTTTGTTATTTAGATTTTAATTAAAAGATGTTATTTTTAATTTCCTTCATAAAATCTATTTTAAAAAAAGATAGTTTGATTTTAAAAAAAATAAATAAGAGAGAGAAACATAAAAATTAATAAAATTTATTTACTATAAGAGAGAGAAATTTGTATGAGTATTTAAATTAATATAATACCTTTTAGGAGAGAAAATTGATGTGTTATTGTCTAGAAAAAAGACAAGTGACAAAAACATGGGTTAAGAGAATGACAAGTGACAAAAGAAATATTGTTTTATTAGATGTTATAGATTTTTTTAATTATCTTTTATAAGATATATTATATTTTGATATACTCTTACTTTGTACAATCCTAAGCATATTATTGTTAAAATATGTTATATGTATATACAGCTAAACCATATATTTACAGCTAAACCATTGTATTTTTGTTAATTGTGTGTTTTATATGCTATAAGAAACTAGTGTTTTCTCCCGACGCAATGTTGCGAGAAAAGGTGTTGAAAGACAAGCAATAACATGTCTAAAAAGATGTCAAAACATATTTTACATTGATGGTAAAAATAAAGTGTTCGGATAATAATGATTATCGCTAATTAAAAGTTTCTTGTTTTGGTAGTTATTAAAATTATAACTTGTGATATTAAGTTAACAACAAAGAATGACATATCACATACATGTCCTTGTACACTTAGTAAATCAACAAAAATGAAGTTCAAAGTATATGAGCATCTACTACAACAACGTTCAAGTATTATAGGATAAAAACTCAAAAAGTGTAAAACCGATAACAACACGTGAGGATCAAAGTTCAATTTATATGTTGGAATTAATAATAGAGTTTTAAAACATGGGTTTTAATCAAATGGCCAATCTTAAAAATGATTTTGAAATGATTGGTAGATAAAATCTATCACTTTGAGAAAGCTTTCTCATGTGTTCTTGCATGGAAGTGTGAAACCCGGTCAAACAGGTCAACACTCGAAACCATTCGCAATAATAAATTAATGGTTATTTAATTATTATATCTGATTAATTGAAAACGTTAACGTTTTAACGAACCTTGGAACGATTTAACAAGTTGCTTGTATATAATAATAATAATTACAAAAATGTTTAATTAATAATAATAATAATAACAATAATAATTAATTAATAATAATAATAATTGAAATTTGGAAGACATGCATGGATGACAACTAAGTCATCCATATCTTCTCAAATCCTTTCTTAAACCCACAACCCCTTCATTTCCACCACCCCTCCCACTTCCACACACACACACACACACACACAGCACACCACCATCGGCCACCCCCCACCGCCGACCACCTGCCACCGCCACCTGCTACCGCCACCTCCGCCGCAACCGCCTACACCACCGCCTGCCGCCGCGACCACCACCTCCATCCCCCAACCACGACCGCCACCCTCAACACCATCACCCACCGTCGCCATCACCCGCACCACCAACACCCGTCGCCATCGCCACCACCACCTTCATCACCATCGACCGCAACCACCACCCCCATCACCATCGACCACCGTCGCCATCACCTACACCATCGACCACCGTCGCCACCTTGAACACCATCACCACCCGAAACTAACAAACCCCCCCCCCTCCTCTCTCGGTCACCACAATCTCATCATCATCTTTGAAGGCTTTCACTCTACTCTCATAACAATATAGTGGAACCTTAGATTAGAACCCGAAGTGTTCATCAAGAGTCAAGGATCGTGCTAGCATTGTATGTTAAGTCCAATCCTTTGTTACTAAAGGTATTTTTGATTAGATTGTGTATATTTGTTCATGCATGGATGATCAAGATGAAGATCTTGATGAACCCTAGTTCACCCATTTAAAGATTGTATGAAATGATTGTTTTTATGATGATTGGGTATAAAATGATTCTTTAAATGATTAAATGAATCTGAAAATGTATTGGTAAATGATTTTAGTTTGATAAAATCATGTTACTTGGAGATTTGGATAGTAAGAATATATATATGTATGTATACGTCACTATGTATGTATGTATGAACATATAAGTGGAAGATTGATGTATTATGGCCTTGTTAGAAACATTAGGTAAATTTGGTTGGATGAAGGATGATTGTTAGTATGGTAACTTAGGATAATAACTAACTTGAAGACCTTGGGTGACATTACTAAGAAAATGATAATAAAGAATGACTAAAATGATAAAATAAAAGGTTGATACTTGGACATGTTAAAAGACTTCACTAGGTAAAAGTTTGTTAATAATTTTGGGACTAGAAAATCATGATTAAGATCAAGTATAAGACCAAAAGGACGCTATGACCAAAGAACTCGACTAAAGACGACAATTGAGACTTCAAGACCTTATAAAAATATATATATCCATATAAAACTAAGAATAAAATATATTTTGGACAATTCATGACTAATAAAACTTATATAAATATATATGTATATATTTTAGACTACAATTACAAATTAATGAGTTTTTATGTTTGGTAAAAATAATATATGTATTAATAATTAAATAATCTTAATAACTATAAAAAGAATTATTTTATAAAAAGTAAAATGAGAATTTTTGCATAAAGATGTATTAGTAACAAAACTATTAATCAAATTTTGAATAAAGACTAATATATATATATATATATATATATATATATATATATATATATATATATATATAAGTTTGGAAAATTATAGTTTTATAACATAAGACGCTTCAATTAGAAAATCACTAGTTAAATTCAAATTTTAAACACAAGGTTCACGAGTAAAATAGTAAAGACATAAGACATCTAGAATATGAGCAAGGAATAGATATTAATGAAAGGGTATACAACCCTAAAAAGAAAAAGATAATAGTTTACTAAAAATTTACAAAAGACTATATTTCTAAGTAATGAAAACATGCTATTTTAAAACAACTAAATTAAGTGGGTGAAATGCATTCGTAAGCATAAATCATCATATATTAACCATAATGCTCATGATTAGGGTTTCATTATCAAAAGTCTAGCACGTTGGTTCGTTTCGTTAATCGCACTCAAGGTGAGTCCTTCGGCCCCATTTTAAATATTATTTTAATTGTTTTGGGGGAAAAGCATGAAACAATACTTTAAAATATATGATGGGTTAAACATGATAATATATTATGAAGGTATAAGTTGGGTCAGTGGTATGGATCGATACCATTGAGTCCCTAAATCCCCATATAATCATTAACCTCAGGGGTGAGGCCACAGAGTATATTGGTAGATCTATCGGGTTAGAATGGCCCGCTCTCGCGACCAGTCGCGCTGGTCAGGTTGTGGCGAGGGAGTTTATATGTCTGGATAGTTGTGGGGCAACGATGTGTTTCTTGGTTTGATTATGGACTTATGACCTGAATTTATCATAGTACCTAGCTAGTCTATGTGGAATATATTATGCCTTGTTTCATCATATTATTTTCAAAATGAATGTTTGCGAGACTATAAAACCCCAAAAGCTCACCAACTTTATGTTGACTTTATTACCCTTCATGCTTTTCAGGGTTATAGGTGAGCTCTATGTGGAATTCTGGAACTATGTCTTTGGAGGGTCAAACGTTTCAAACGTCTTTAAATAAAATTAGTTCATGAAATAAAAACAGTATGATGTGTTACTATCGAAATGTTTAACGTTGGCTAACAAAATATTTTTATGATAATAATATATGATTTTCATAACTGACGTTATTTTGATCACGTTTGACTACAAAGGTTGGGTTAACACCAACTTCCGTTGCCACCACGTCACGCGACCTTCCGTTGCGATTTTCGGGGTGTGACAGGAAGACACAAAGATCTTCAAGTGACTAAATCTTAACAAAGGCAAAAACATCTTTGTTTTTGTACAATCCAATAGATGGAATGCCATTTTGATGTTAAAGTGTTTTACCTACTTTACAAGATTTAACAACCTTTATTAAAACTCAAAACTCTAGAAAAATGGAATGTATATGGGTGTAAATATGTGAATGTGACTAGACATAACGTTCACAAGAAAAAAAATGACCGATTAACCAACCGTCTCATGATTGATTAAGAAACTGAGCCCATCAACCGTGACTGGGTCAGTTTGTCCCTTAGGGTTTTCTTGCGTTGTGGCTATGAATAGGAGCTTTCTACATCTTTTTTTCACATCCATGTTACTCTAAACTTTTACTAATATTCACATATCATATCTCTCTCTAATCCCTTCAAATTTAAACATTAATTGAAGGGAGAGGATCAAGATTAGAGTCAAGAGCTGGAAAAAAAAGTTCCCTTCAACTTTTAATCGCCATCATCTTATTCTTGTATTGTATTTGTTAGCGGTTTGTCACCATTATAACTTGAGTTATATAAGGGGCATCACTACTAGAGTTGATGATTTATGATAGATGTGATTACTACCTCTTGAAATTATACAGGTGTAAAATATGATCAGTTTCTTTGTAAACTGACGTTGGTTTATCAGTGTTCTTTTCCCTTTAAGAGAAATGACTGGTGAAGAGAAGACTCTCGATTGAAGATCGAGGATGAGGCGTAGAGTGGATTAGATATCATTCACTTGAAACTCTATAATTGTTTTTTTGGTCATTTTACCCATTAACTCTTTACATTTACACATAGAGAAATTGTAGAGAAATGATGAAAGAAATAAGCTAGAATAAATGTATACTTATTGAGTGTAAAATAAATAAGGTTTAATTTTTTTTAAACAAAACTACATTATAGTGGTTGAAGGAAGCTTAACAAACGAAAACCATCAGTATGGCTCGACTTGGATAACTCAAAATTAATTTTTCAAGTAATCCATAAGGGGGTGGGTGGTGTTCCGGGTTAACTGGGCTACTCAAATTATCCTGAACGTACTCAGTTTAGCCTACAAGCATGGTTCATGTAATATTGTGCATATTGTAAGTTTGGTCTTCAACTTTAAAAAATAGGTTATTGGATTTTAATAATGTTATTTTTTATTTATTGGTCGAGATTAATCTCAACTCAGAAAATGACTATAGACACTCATAATTTTAAACTTATTTTCCTGTAATGATTCCTTACTAATTAAGAATTAACCCCTGTTAGATTTTTTGTGCTTCTTCTTTTACTTTTCTTTAATTCTTTTACTTTGCTTTATTTAAATAATTATGCTGCAACATCCGTGTAAAAAACATTGAATTTGTAAACTCAGAACTTTTTCACTACTTTTGATGTGTTTTTATCCTACGTTTTGGTTTCCGTAAACAAACATATTCAACTTTATACGCTCCCCTACCATGTCATTTAACCGTCGTAACCGGGTTTGCGACAACGTTTTGACGTTGGTTAAAACCTTTTCAAGCATGCCCTTCACTTCTTTTACGTAACAAATCATATTCGTGTCACCGTCACAATTCACGTAACAAAGTTTGCAGACCCTCAACCATTATCCATACCGCACCACGAATTTCACAAACGCATCGTTACGTGCGGTTCCGCCGGAACGCGCGTGCACCTTTCCTCAATTGATTAAATCCAACAAGAGTAAATTTTTTTAGAGGGAATCGTACGAACTAAAACCAGATCAGTTTCACAACACACTCAACTCTGCACCTTCATCTCCTCCGATCTACACTCACCGTCGATAATATCCCGGAAAACCCTCGCCGGCGCCGGAATCTCATACACCTTCAACTGATCACTCACCCACATATGTCTGCAGCAAAGCCCCCTGCATCACAATCACCAATGCCCTTCACCACCATCTCCACAAAACAAGCCTTAATCTTAATCCTTTCAACCCTAACGCTACTTACATTCACCTACGTCTCCTTCAGTTCCTTAGGCTCCACTCTCCAATACACCTCTTCTTATCCCCCACCGACAACAACAACAACAATACCTACTGCATCTTCACTCAAGGTACTTTTATTTCTTCAGATCTTTGTGTTTCACGCAATAACTGCTTACTTTTATCTACTTTGATTTGTAATCAGGAGGATGTGAATTTGGATGAAGGTGTAGATCGAAGTTTGGGTGAGTTTTCGGATGTGTATCATTCGCCGGAGGTGTTTAGGTTGAATTATGCGGAGATGGAGAAGAGATTCAAGGTGTACATATATCCTGATGGCGATCCGAAGACGTTTTATCAAACGCCGAGGAAGCTCACGGGAAAGTATGCGAGTGAGGGGTACTTTTTCCAGAATATTAGAGAGAGTCGGTTTAGGACGGAAGATCCAGATGAAGCTCACTTGTTTTTCATACCAATTTCTTGTCATAAGATGAGAGGGAAGGTGCGTGATGTTCTTCTTTTTGTGCATCTGCTGTGTTTATTGATTATTAGCAGTGTACAGCATTGTAAAATTGATGGTGTGTGATGATTTTGGTGGGAGGTGGTATCGGAAGTTTGGTATGGGTAATGTATGAAGATTGATATTGAATAAACCTCGTTGCTCAAGTTATAGATCTTGATTGGAGATGTGAAATACAATGTAAACTTGAAGGATATAAACTTGTTCGCCTATGTAGAGCTGTAGAAGAGTTATGTAGTGTAATTTCTGGCAATAGAATAAATAGGAGTCAGTTAAAAACCTTGTAATGTTGATCGTTTACCATACTTAAGCATTACGACTACAGTTAAGCTGGAATACAAATAGCAGGATGATATACTCTGAATCTATTGCAGGATAACAACGAATAGAGAAAATGTATGAGTTTGTTTTGCACTAAATCTACACTAGACACACGATAATTGAGCATAATTACAAGCCATTTTAAGCAGTTTTGGTAGATGAAGAGTTCAAAGTAAGTTCTTTTTGTTTAAAACAAAATTGGGGTGCCAGGCGAATACAATATTCGTAGAAGTTAGAACCAGGTGCAAGGTAGCTGAGCTAGGTGCATCTTACAGTAGGTAATTAAAATATGTTTAACATGTCAATTTCATGTGATGATGTGAGATGTTATATAATAAATCCAAAAAAATTGTAAGTGAACTCCAAGTGTATCTTGATAAATACATAAAGAAGAACACTGTACGTCAACAGTGCTTTAGCTTTTATATTTTAAATTTACTTCTGTTGAAATGTATGCTACATTCTACTTTAATGATCTTTTGTAATGACATGCAGGGAACTTCATATGAAAACATGACTATCATCGTACAAAATTATGTAGATGGTTTAATATCAAAGTATCCTTATTGGAACAGAACACTGGGTGCTGATCATTTTTTTGTCACTTGCCATGATGTTGGTGTGAGGGCAACTGAGGGACTTCCATTGCTTGTTAAGAATTCAATACGAGCTGTATGTTCCCCAAGTTATGATGTTGGATTTATCCCCCACAAAGATATCGCTCTTCCTCAAGTATTGCAGCCTTTTGCTCTTCCACGTGGTGGAAACGATATTGAAAACAGGTTCTGATGCTTACATTAAATTTTGTATTTTGTTTTTGATTCTTTTAAATAAAATCTTGTCAGTAGGTGCAATAATCAGAACTAATGATGCTATGCAGGACGACACTTGGTTTCTGGGCTGGTCATAGGAATTCTAGGATTAGAGTTATCCTGGCACGCACATGGGAGAATGACACAGAACTTGATATATCAAACAACAGAATAAATAGGGCTACTGGGCATCTTGTATATCAAAAAAGATTTTATAGAACCAAATTCTGCATATGCCCTGGTGGCTCACAGGTGAACAGTGCTCGTATAGCAGATTCAATCCATTATGGTTGTATTCCAGGTAGGTGCTTGCATCTTCTTTCGGTATGTAGCTAGTTTTGACCATATGTTGCTCGTTTTACTGTTACAGAGTTATTGCAAATCTATTTCCTTTGTAAGATATTGTTGCAATGATCATTGGTGCTTAATCATAGGTTATAGTTCTGACACCCCCATGCCCTTCATTAGCAGATTAGAAAAAATATATTTGATTTATTACTTAAGATTTCATAACTGTTGTAAACTAGATCACAAAATTGAAATGGGGAAGTGCCTTTTAGCGATGTAGAATCATTTAATTTCTATGAGAACCTGAAACATTTTGAAGTCGTTAGTAAGTAGTAGCTTTATTGATAGAACATGATTATCTCCTATTGCATGATCTAGTGTGGTAGAGAGTAGAGACCAAGACATATTTTAGGCAACCAAGCAGAGCTTTTCGTTTGGAATCACTATACACCCTACAAAAATATACCCAACAACAATTTGCTCTATGGAGCGTGCCATCATAATAAGTGATACAGAGCGGACTAATATAATACCAAAGGAAATAAAAATGAAGCAGACAAGCAGAAAGCTATGGAACTGCAGGGGTTAAAATGAAAACATAATACTCCAGTATCAGAACATGAATGATTGTAGCTTCATGGACCATAATAAAACTTATCTCATCAATAAGCCTTTGGCTTAAACGAGCCAATGTGTAGATAAGATGCCCCTTAACCAAAGTGTTAAGAGGGTTCATGTTCTGGAACAAAGTTTTAAGTAGGCTGTATGTGAGTGTGTGGTTCAAAAAAAAGGAAGGAAAGAAATTGCCATCAAACAATCATACACAGAATGCAAGAAAGAACCTACAAAAAATGAACCCGGGATAGTCAATCAAACAATCAACAACCCTTATAAGCCCCCAAAATGAACATAATAACTGAACTACCTTCAGTACCGTTAAGTTGTAAAAGAGTTTGAGACAATAAACTTTATTATTTTGTGCATTTTGCTTGTTATGGAAGTAATCTATTCAACTCCAATTAAGGATCTTTATAAATAGCTCACTTAGTTGTTTTCCAAGCACAATATTTCACATTAAGATTGAGGTTCCTTTTCTTCATCAAGTCCTGTATGGATTGTAGAAAGCTTTACATAGTAGACCAATAATGGATGTATGCAATAAGTTATGAATGAATAATTGTGATTTGCTTTTATATTGGACGGACAGCCTGACTGACCATTTACCCTTGAGCTGTTTCTTATTGCTGAATGAACAAATATAAATATAACAAGAATGTTTTAAATAAAATAAAAGTTTTTGAATATCTTTATATACCATTATAATACATTTTTATCATATGTTGACACTTGAGATTAGCTGCAGAAACTCTTTCCTGCCAGGTGGTTCAATCTGCTCCATGCAGATCATAAAATTGCAATTATAGTAATAATCCCAATTTTCTAATTAGTGAAAACTCTGGCTTCCCTATGTCAATTATTGAACCCCTGGAACTAAAGAGACATGGTTTCGTTTTATTGAAGAAAATTGTAACCTTCTATTAACCTCAAATAAAACAAAGTGGCAATTCAAGATGCTAGCACGACCAATTATGGCTGAGCAAGTAAGTCGGACTTGGCTGTTGAGCTCATTCATAATAAAAAACTCATGTCAACATGAGCATAGGGGGAGATGTTTCAGATTGATCCTCACACAACTCTTTTTAAGTTATTGCCTTTAACAATAGTTCGGTCACACAAAACCAGTTACTTCTCTTTATTTGTTTTTATATATTTTCCCAAGTTAGTCTAAGTGGTAAGAGGGGTGATTATTTTGCAGTAATTCTGTCTAATTACTATGATCTGCCATTCAATGATATTCTTGATTGGAGTAAATTTTCGGTCATACTCAAGGAGAAAGATGTGTATAACCTAAAGCAAATCCTCAAAGACATATCCGATGAACAATTTGTCACCCTCCACAACAATCTAGTGAAGGTCACAATCTCTTATTCTTCTTTCAGGCCATATATATGTAGTATTACTCTACTTTTGCAAATAAACCAACAGTGATAAACGAATAAACAATATCTGTTTTCTGTGCAGGTTCAGAAGCATTTCCAGTGGAACACTCCTCCCATCCCATATGATGCTTTCCATATGGTCATGTATGATCTATGGTTACGCCATTCTGTCATCAAATACTAAAACCATAAGTTGGTAAGTCTTACAGGCTTCAAAATGTTCTAGTTACTGTACACATTTTTTCATTTTTTTAAACTGGTCATATGTAGTTATACAAGCAGGTTCATGTGTATTTCTAATCCTTCTTAAATTGAGCTTTGATTTGTCAATTCTGGTACTTGATCATGAGATGACGTATGGTTTATGTTTGATAACTTCTTCGTTGTACTTTAGAACTATACCCATATGGTCCATGTTTACTCGTTGTATGTAAACAGATCCGTTTTTGTTTGATACCTGAAACAGAATGTGTTTTACTAAAACTCATTATTATTATTTTTTTTAAGGATGACATGAGAATTAGAGTACAAAATAGAACTTATATTATGCTGGTCAATGCATGTATTGTTTTGTAAGTTAGTTCCATAACTTGTTAGTATTTTAGTGTTCACGTTATCCTTTTATGTATATGCATGTGCCCATATCAATATGTATGTCTATAAAGATGCATGTGAACATGATATGAAATATTTTTAAACATCACCACCAAGTTCATCTTTTTAACATGCTAAAGACGTGTACCACCAAACTGGATCCTGTTTGGTACCGTGTTTGCATATAATCACTTAAAAATCCGATGCTTATTTGTTCACATGAAGGAGGATGATACGGTGACACGCTTTTTGGTTTGATGTTGTTATTTGAGACTATGATGTATTATCAGTAACGATAACCGTTGAGTGGATATCCGGCTGGCTTTTTCGGGTCTGGAGCTTCTTGTTCAAACCGCCTTGCACATCAAATTGACTAGAAACTTTTTCGTTCAATTCAAACCCTTTTCTGGAACAACAACAAACAAACATAAAACGGCAGCAACAAAAAAAATTTCAAAGGTAAAACAGTTGCTTTGTCCGCTCGAGTGGCAGCAGCCCTCCCCCTTAAACAATTTGACCGTAGTTCAATCCGAGAGATGTCCATTTTTTTTCAATTAGTTTTGGAACTAACTACATTGTCAAATATGTTTTTTTACGGCAGGTTGAAGGTTATAAGTTAATAACAGCAAGTTAGTAATAATTCATAAATGTTAAGATTTGAACTTTAGACTTTTAAAAGAGAAAAAGATAAAGAGCTCACCTACTACTACCTGACTATCATCCCTATAAATGAATGACTTAGAACCTACTTGGCTACTTTATTAAAGTATGTTTACAAGTCATCACTAGCTTAATTTTCTAATAATTAAAATAGACTTGTTTAAAATATTGCTTTCTATCATATACATGAATGACTTAGAGCCTACTTGGCTCCCTGTTTACAAGTCATCACTAGCACCGTATCATCTACAACAATGGTTACCACCATCCACCAACACCTTCAACAATGACCATAAGCAGCTTCATGTAGCCATATTCCCATGGCTTGCTTTCGGTCACATTATCTTCTTCCTTGAACTCTCAAAAGCCATAGCCCAAAAAGGCCACAAAGTCTCGTTTCTTTCAACCACAAGAAACATACATCGTCACCCTACCCGTCCCTCCTCTCCTCTCCCCACTCATAAACCTTGTTGAACTCACACTCCTACATGTTAAAGAACTCCCCCATAATGCAGAGGGATAAGTATAGCAACACCCTTCTTAATTTGCATCTTCACTTTGTACCCATGTGATTAATGAAACAATGTTTTTATTCGAAACCACCCCACAAGATCTTATTTTTATTAAAAAATGAGATCATATATGGAAAAAGAGCCGTTAGGCTAGATTAACATTCACGAGGTAACAACTCATTTGTCCCTGACATAATATAAAATATCTAGCAATTCAACACATACCCACCCAACTTTCTATATAATATTTGAGTTAATTACATAATTAGTCTTAACTTTTAATAAATTACATAATTGGTCACAATTGTTTATTAAACCATAACATGATTGGTTTATAGAGTGGACGAACGTTAAATATGTCCGTTAAATGGGTGTGAAATGACCAAATTACCTATTATATTTAAAAAATAATAACTTTTAATTAACATATAAAAATATGACATTATTGGGTCCCACTTTACCCAATCCACCCACCCCCACCTGCCATCTTACCACTCCACCACCACCATGGTCACTCCACCACCATAACAATCACGGTATGGGTTCGATTATGTTCGGATCGCGATCATCGTCAATCATTAATGGGTTCGAACAGAGGTGGGTTCAAGCGGAGGATGTGGCGAAGGTGGGTTCAGATCACAATTATGGGTTCGAACGGAGGTGGGTTCAAACGGAGGATGCGGCGGTGGTGGTATGGTGGTACAGCGGTGTTTCCGGCAGCGATGATGTTGTGGTGTGTGTGTGTGTGCATGTTCCAAAGAAATGAGACCCATCTATATTTTGTCTTTTAGTTAGGTGTAGAAAAATAATTTTACACTCAACTAAAAAACTTAACAAAAGTTAGTGTTAAGTATCAATGGTTTTAGGTTCGACAAACAGTTGGGATTATTGATGTAATTTTTTAAAAGTTAGGATAATATGGACAAACCATAATAACTAATCGTGTAATTACCTCATAATATTTTTATATATTTTTTCATATTAAAAGTATTAGTGGGGAATCCATGTTTCAAACGAGGTATAATCTATATGTTTATGAGTTGAAAAAATAAATATCAACTATTGTATTTTAAAATAAAGTAAAATGTTAAATTTTCCTTTAAAAGATGCATTATAACAAAATGTTATGTTTATGCAAAAGCGTTTAATAAAAGATTTATGTATGATACTTTCGTATAACATTAACTTGAATTAGCTATAAATAATCGACATCTTCACAATATATAGTTTAAAACAACCCACAACAATACAACATATATTTTCAACTATAATCATGAGGATTGCGAAGCTTTCTATCTACAATGAGTGCTTTAATGTAAACATTTACTATAATATCATTATATATATTTATAAAACTATAAAAAACATCCTTTACATTTGTTTATCGGTCAAAACAAACGAAAGTTAGCTTGAAGGACGAAACATGTTACAAATTATTTACATAAAGCACGCTAAGCGTGTTTTTTAAAAATAAAAAATGATACATGTAATTGTATAAAAAATGTAAAGGACGTTTTATGTAAGTTTGTTTATATTTTTTATATTTAAAATGGTTTATAATCACCCTTTTTGGGAGGATGGTATGGGTTATCAGATAAGCAGCAGTTTGAGGGGATCACTGTAGTTTCATCCATTGGGTTGGGATTTTTTTTCTCTTTTTTTTATTTAAGAACATTATATGTTACACATTAATCCCAACAAATTTATACACCAAACCATTTTTACTCCAATTTTCTACTCAATTATATACTCAACACCAGTTCAATCCATCTTCTACTCAAGATGAGACACACTCTTATTCTTGTAGCATCACCACCAACGAGTTACGATTCTTCCGAATCTATCAGGGTTTAATTTCTTGTGAATTTTGTTGTTATTGCACAGGAACTTTAAGACACGACAACTTCTAGTAGACGGCACGTGCGTCGTGATCTTGCCAAGGCTAACAACGCTTTAATCAAAGATTATTTTGCCAATGAGCCCAAATATAGTGAATAAACGTCCAGAACTAGATTTCAGATGCTGAAGATTTATTTTTTAAAAATTGCTGAAGACATAAATGCTAATTTTGAGTGGTTTCATGAACCTAGTGACGCAAGGATGAAGACTAGTTTCTTGTCATTATAGAAATGCACATCGAGAAATGTACATCGACGGTTAAACAACTTACAACATGTAATTTCTCAATGAATTTGATGAATATTTAGCTACGTCTGAAAGAACTTTAGTTAAAATTTGTATTTTTAATTTGAATGTAAATAAATTAGATTTTAATAATTCAAACTATTGGTGACACTCTTTACTTTTACTGTTATTATCTATAACAGTCCTAGTAAATTGAATTGTAATAATTCAAAACAACACTCCTTGCTTAATTCTATCTACATTTTTATCTCGTGACAAATTGCAGATAAAACCCACTTGTTATATATTAAACCTAAGATAGAAACCCATTTGTTTTACAGATTGAAAAAATAAAATATTGAATTAAATATTTATTGGTAATTAAGATTTTAAAACGAATAACCTACGCCAAATTCCTTTCTCCTACACCAGATTTCATTTTCTTAGCTCTCTTGAGTTTGCGTCAAGTTTTTTCTTTTCAGTGGCAGATTCTCTTTTCCTATGCTTCTTAATTTTTTAAAAACCCTTAAAAATCTTATATTATATAGAATTGATTTGAGAAGGCTAAACTGAAATTAAGTACACTTAATTTTTTAAAAAAATGATTTTGGTTGTTTTAGTAAGAAAAAGTTAAATCTATTGATTTTTGTAATTATTCTTATTCTTATTTACTAAGAAAGATGCAACTATATTGTTTAATTTAAATTAACTATATTGTTTATTCTTATTGATTATTGTTATTATTGTTTATATTATTTGTTTATTATTGATTATAATTACCAACCAAAATACGAAAGCTAACGCGATAAACGTGAAAAACGGTACTCCATTTTTATATTTATTCCTCAGTTTCTCTGATCTAACTCTATAAATCCAACACCAAAGGCTGCTCAAACAGCCAAACCATCGATCGTATCATCTACAACAATGGCTACCACCAACACCTCCAACAACGACCATAAGCAGCTTCATGTAGCAATGTTCCCATGGCTCGCTTTCGGTCACATCATCCCCTTCCTCGAGCTCTCAAAAGCCATAGCCCAAAAGGGTCACAAAGTCTCTTTTCTTTCAACCACAAGAAACATACATCGTCTCCCCACCCCCCCTTCTCATCTCTCACCACTCATAAACTTTGTTAAACTCACACTACCACATGTTCAACCACTGCCCCATAACGCAGAGGCCACCATGGACATCCCCACCGATGATGTTCATCACCTCAAGAAAGCCTACGATGGTCTTCAACCCGAGGTTCATCGGTTTCTTGTAGAACAGTCACCCGATTGGATTATTTATGATTTTGCTCCCTACTGGCTACCGACCATTGCGGCCAACCTCGGTATCTCGAGAGGCTTCTTCTCGATCTTTAATGCGTGGTTCATCGGTTTCGTGGGACCGTTGCCCGACGACTCGATGAATGGTTCGAGTCGTCGGACAACGGTCGAGGATTTGTTGACACCGCCGGAGTGGGTCTCGTTTCCGACGAAGGTGTGCTACCGGAAGCATGAGGCGAAACGGATGGTGGGTGGGTTTTCTGTTAATGGTTCTAGTGTTTCGGATGTATATCGTGCTTATATGGTTTTAAAGGGGTCTGATTGTATGTTTATAAGACATTGTTATGAGTTCGAACCCCAGTGGTTGACTCTTTTAGAGAAGCTACACCACCTACCAGTGGTTCCTGTGGGATTATTGCCACCGGAAGCACCCACCACCATCGGATATGAGAAGGATGACACGTGGCTGACGATCAAGAAGTGGCTCGATGGTCAACGAATAGGTCACGTGGTGTACGTGGCATTCGGGAGTGAGGTCAAGTTAAGTAAAAGCGAGTTGGGTGAATTAGCTTTGGGGCTCGAGCTCTCTGGGTTGCCGTTCTTTTGGGCTCTTAGGAAACCTGTGGGCTCCGTCGAGACAAACTTGGTGGAGCTGCCAGATGGGTTCGTGGAACGAACCCGTCATCGTGGGGTGGTGTGGACGGGTTGGGTGCCTCAGTTGCAGATACTGAGGCATGAGTCGTTGGGTGGGTTTTTGACTCATTGTGGTTGGAGTTCGATTGTCGAAGGGCTAATGTTCGGTCACGCTTTAATAATGCTACCGGTTTTGGTGGACCAAGGTCTGAACGCTCGAGTGATGGCGGACAGACGTGTGGGGATTGAGGTCCCTAGAGACGAGGAGGATGGTTCGTTCACCAAGGAGTCAGTGGCTCGATCGTTGAGGTCGGTGGTGGTAGATGATGAAGGAAAGATCTACAAGGAGAATGCAAAGGAGTTGAGCCATATATTCAGTGACATTAAGCTCGCAAAAGAGTATACAGATCGCTTCGTAGACTATTTGGAGAAAAATGTGTGTGTGGTTGCTACGCATGAGAGTTGATCATGTGGGTGTCTGTGTTGTTGGGTTTGTTTTAAATAAATCTTGATTAAAATAAGAGAAAATTACATAAATGGTTTATTTGGTTTGATCGGATTGCAGGATTGGTATCTAAACTTTTAAAAATATAATGTCAGTCCAGACTTTTATGTAATCATTTAAGTTTGGTCCTCAAAATTTGAAAATTACAAAGTTAGTTTGAAATTTTATATAGACGTTGCACTTTAGTCTCTAAAGTTAAATTTAAAAGTCAGTTCAAATTTTATAAAATGTATAAAAACTAAATGAAATTAATATCAATGACCTAACATACAATGATTACATCGACTAGTTTTACAATTTTTAAATTTTAAAGACAAAACATGCAATTTGTTTCAAATACAAAGACTATTTATGCAATTTTATCTTGGATAACTATAGTAGTTTTGCGTGTATGAAATCATTAGTTGTAAATATCTTAAATTACGGTTTATTATTTTTTATATATGAATTTCTATTGTTTTTCTGTAGTTGGTAATAAGCATCAAGTTCTTGAATAATTATTATTTATTAAATTAAAATATTTAAAATAGTTAATTAATATTATATATATATATATATATATATATATATATATATATATTATATTATATTATATTATATATAAAACTAGTAATTAAGCCCCTGCGTTGCAGCGGAGGTGTAAAATCGTGGCAAGTAACACCAATGTCATATCAGTTAGTCTTCGATCATAAGCTAGGTCGAAACCGACTATATTAAGAGTTGCCCAGATAACTAACTGATGGACACACCTTATCATCAATAAACAAAAAATTAATACGACAACATAATGAAAATCAATTCAAGAGGCACTTGATTCTTTGACTCGGAAATACTTGATACAATCATAACATAAAAGATTTTAAACATTGATATCAGTCCATGAATAGTCAACTTTTACATTTAGACGTAAAGATTGAAGAGATAAAAGAATCAATTATCTCTTGTTCCATTTATAATGATTACAAAGGGTCCAAATATTGCTTCATTGGATGCTAGAAAGTAGAAACAAACATACATTTAAACGTCTAGATTGTATCATGACATGATGTAACAACACAATAACAAAGTCAAATATGTATGTTTATAGACGTTGATAAAATCATAAGTAGAAGGGGAATTTGGTGCATTATGTGTCGGTTGTTTTATTTTGGTAAATTAAATGATAATATTTTTATGTCGTGAAAATTGTCTTTTGTGTGTTGTATACTTAGTCTTGATTTGATGGCTTAACAAACTTCATATCTACCCTCTTACTCACTAATAATGTCGTTTCACCCTTTGTGATTTTAGTTTGCTTTAATCTCACCCTTAAACTTTTGGGAATTTCATTTCTTGACTTGAGTTGTACTTGCTCTTGTGCAATTTTGATTTTCATGTGAAAAATGCTTCAAAGATTTAAGGAATTTTGTAGAACTGATTTGTTTTAGAAATAATGATTAATAATACTACTTTTAATTTTTAAATTTTAAGCTTAAATTCATTATTAACTAAAAACTAGTATTAAGTCCGTTGTGTTGCAACGGGGGGTAAAACAATGTCAAATAGCAACAATAACGCACCACCGTCGGTGAACATCAATATTGAAAAATAAAAAAAACCCGAATGAGATGTGGATGTAAAAACGTAGAACCATGCAGGCGAAACATAAAACGTCTAAAACAATAAGTAATTCGATTTAGGATCAGCGCGTTGCGACAAAGCCTTTAAACAAGAACAAATAAGCGTAAAAACGTTGAGCCACACCCACGCTACGACGTGTTAACTCGCAAAATTTAGACCGAACTGTAAAACGAAAAGTTTTTAAAATATGAAAATTATAGGGGACCAAAGTTAAAAGTAAAAAAATATCTAGGCTAAACTGTAAAATATGTAAAAGTATTGGGTAAAAATAAAAAAAAGTTAAAGATTTTAAAAAAAAGATGGGTACAATTCGCTAAACGCATGATACAACCTATGATACACAACTAAGTTGATAATTAGTATATAATTATTAGCTTTTCCGGTTAGTTATTTTTGTCACTATAGTTCACGCACATTAGACGATAAACATAAGCATGTATGAATACATAAACTTTATATCACAACTATATACACACAAATATATACACATACATAAACTATATATATTTGTACATAGTTATATCCAACCACACACACAAAATATATACAAATACATAAACCATATATGCATAAACAATATATACATATGCCCATATACACAACATATGTTGTATTATAAAGCCAAGTAAAAAAAAGGGAAAATTACATATATCTCCCTCTCCACATTTGATATTACATATTTCCCCAAAACACAAGTTTTTAATGCATAAGTACAATGCATTTTATGCATGCTTTGGGGATATATGTGATTTCACAAGTTTAGAGGGGGATATATGCAATTGCCCTAAAAAAAGGATTACCAAAATTCAAGTGATATTCTTATTCTTACTTAATAATTATTCAACGATGTACTACCTCTTGCAATAATCATCTTGAAACCTCTATTGCGGTTTTTAGTTTTACCAATCATGACAACAAGTTATCGCTATTAATGTGATCTAATCAGAACCATAAATTTAGAAATCGAATTAAAAGAAACCTGAGCATCGAAAAAAACCAACCACGGGAATCCTAGGCACGGTTAGGAATCCAAACTTTTATCTTTATCTGACTTGTGGCAAATCAAACAAAACCATCTACCAAAATTAGACGTGTGGTTAAAAATGACAAGTTTGAGGTTTCAGTGTTTTTAGCAATAGTTTTAAAAAGAATACAATAACTTTAATACTTATATATAGAAACACGTCAAACTTCAAATCTTAAAAGACATTTAAAGAATGGTTTTAACGTGATTATGACATTGATTGCGATACTTGATATTTTGAAAGCTAACAACTAAAGTTGTCGGTGCAACTTAATACTCGAATCCCATGACCAATCATGCTTCATGGTCTAGGCTCCATCACCTTTAATACTCACAAATCACACCTTCAACATGTGTCTATATATTTATATGCCATTTAATAGAAACCAATTTTAGAGCTACGAAAAAACTAAATTAATATTTGTATGTAATGGTTACATTACCGCCTCATCTACTAAAATAATGGATACATGTATCCGTGTGATTTTAGCAGTTTTCTACTTTAAAGTTGATCATATATGTGGATAAGGGAAATGAAGTTGTTACCTATCTAAGCTTAGATTCAAAACCTTCAAAAACGACATTGTTTTGCTTAATGTACACAAAACTGTAACGTCTACGTTGAATATATACGAACTACTATTTTTAATATTTTGGGTAACCATGATAATCGGTTGATGAATAAACTCACAAGAACTCACCAATACTCTGCTAACCAATAAGATCAGATAAACATCACTTGTACTGGACACGTGACCTTTAAAATGCTAAAGACACAAAAGTAGTAGAAACTTGATTCACACCTGACATCTTTACTAGAGGGACACAAACATTTATCATAAAGCACTCACTTGAAGATTTACTTTTTCCTAATTTTACTCTCCATGTAATCACTTCCTTTTAGTTGTTGATCATCAGGATGATGACTATGGAATTGTTACACTGAAGATCATGAAAAAAGAAACATGAAGGAAGACAACATCCGGATCACGAGAAAGCGAAGTATTCATAGATTTTGTATATAAGCTTAGATGCCTAACAGTCTAATATTTACTATTCCCGTGTGTAAATTTTAAGAAAACTACTGCATGCACATTTACATGAGGTGAAATCCAAACATTGCAATGTTTAAGAGATGCAATTCCCGTCCTGTGTTTAACTCGATAAAGACTTGGCTAAATCAGTATTTAAACATCATTTAGGAATAACCAACTACAAAATCACTCGGTTTGCAAGAATATGACTGCAAATTTCTTCTTCAAGATCCATTAGCAAATCATGGCTCTTCCTTAAAACATTCCTATAACGAGTTCTGAATGAAAGTAAATGCAAGTGATGATATACCAAAGATTTTTACGAGTTAATACGCTGTGACTTGCACGTGTGGGTCAACGTTTTTACGTCTATTTTTTCATGTTTAACGGCCACATCACAACACACGAATTCTAGATTGACTTAATTATTGTTTTTAATGTTTTAGGTCTCACATGCGTGGTTTACTGTTTTTAGGTTTACTTTTCGTTTCTTTTTGTTATTTTCATTTTTATTTATTTTTTAATACGAGTTTTACCAGTGTTGGTAGTCGTTGAATTAGACCGAAACGAAAAATTTATAAATGATGAAAAGTATAGGGGATCAAATTTGAAAGTAAAAAATTATTGGGGATTAAATTGTAAAAATATATAAAAGTTTTGCTTAAAATAGAAAAGTCAAAGATTAAAGAAAAGATAAAGACAAAAGATGACACAACCCACCAAACACATAGTACAACCCACCAAACATAAGTAAGTTAGTAATTAGTATATTATAAATAAGGAAAAGTTTAAACACTCATGTCAGGTGTCTCATGTGGAGTGAAATGTGAAATCCTTATTTTAAACAAGCTTCTATTGCGTTTGTTTTTTCTTGGGTTTGGTTATCTAGACACTCTAATATTTTAAATCAACACCTCAAAAATTCTATACGGGTCGTATAGTCCCATACGCGTCGTCTTGGGGGGTCGTATCGCCCTATACGCGTCGTATAACCTTATATGTGTCGTATAGGGGGTCGAAATTTGCTATACGCGTCGTATACCTCTCTGACAACCCCCTGAATTTTTCTCGTTTTTAGTGTTTTCGACCATATACGTCATGTATGGTACCATACGCGACGTATAAACGGGTATCGATTTATCCAACTGGATACCTCTTTATTAGTACCCATTTTCTTTTACTCCTTCGCCATGTGACCTTTGAATCTCGGAATACTGTTGTTACTATTAAATGCAAAAGGCATCTTAATTATTCTTATTAAAATAAACATTGCAATAATGTTGTGACGCTGTAGTTTTACATCTATTAAAAACGTTGTTCTCAAAATTACAACATAATACTACTAATAATTTATTTGTTTGTATTTTGGCTTATTAATTATTTTTGTTATTTTTTGTTTCCTCTAGTAACTTCTTAAAATTTATGTTTAATTTTATTTTATATATATTATCATGACATGCTAATTTTTTCTATGTTTAAGTGTAAATTTTATACACAATAGAGTTGTACGATATCAGGTTCAGGTCATACAAGCATGAACGTATATAACAATACGATATTTTTATAATAAATCCAATTTATATTGTTAGAAAGCAAGAGCTTTTACCTTCAAGGAAAATTCTGGTCCCTTGCGATACGACTTTACCTGGGATGGAGATGGAATTGATCTTTTTGATTTTTTTCCTACAACTTTTAAATTATGATGTTTTATAATATCTAATTTTTTTACCTATTGTTATTAACGTTTTGGTTTACCACTGTGACATTTTTTTATTAACATGTCGACATGAAACTTTAACGATTTGTTTTTTACATAATGTTTCGAATATCAGTTCCAAAATGTGCTTCATCATTGATAACAAAATTCTGCAGTGAAGCGTGGGCTTTTAACTAGTTTAATATAAAATAAAACAATTTTTTCTAATATCTTTTATTTTAATCCAAAATGTGCTCACAAGTTTCATGGTTTCACTATTTTTGCATCCCAACAATGGTTTTGAAACTAAAACTTCAAGTTGGATCACATCTAGTGTATTCACAAATTAGGTGGGCTTGTGTTTATTAAGCGGTGATTAGTTTCTGGTGTGTTTTAATATACTTTAGTCTGTTTAAATAGGTAACGTGGACTGTACGTAGTGTTGCCCCTAGGAGGCTTCAAATTTGCCAAGTTGGATATAAACGAGACTTTAAAACCACTACATCATATTTAAGAGCTTTACACTCATTTTTAGGCAAACTTTTAACGAACGTTAAAAGTGATGAGTGAATTTATTTTTTCTCAATTTGACAACTATAACTAAAGGGGGCTTTAAAACCATTGCACTTGTTTTAAAAGATGCTTTAATGAATTCATGTTTGACTAGGTTACATTTTAGCTAAATAAACCACTATAGATAGTATTAAATGTTAGTTTTCTATAACACACTAGCCCTACAAGACTAATCTCAGCCACAACCTAACATAATTTCCAACCCAGCCTAATTTAAAAAATAGAGTAAATCACTATTTGCATCATTGACGTTTGTCAATTTTAACTATTTGAATTCTCAATGTTTAAATCCATATCTTTTCCCCCTAACGTTTTATTTTTATGTTTATTTGAGTACACATGACTAACGTCATTAATATTTCTGTTAAAACATTTGTTACAAATACTATACTACCCCTAAATTAATTAAGGAAAAAGACTTGTGGGACCCACAAATCCATCTTATTTTTTCACTTACTAAACATTTTTATACTCTCTTTCTCACCGCCTACACACACACACTTTTTAGTTTTTTCTTTCTCCTCTCCTTGATCTCCATCATAATCACCATCAACACCACCACCACCACTACAGGTTGCCCGTCATCGCCACCACATGCGCCCATCACCGCGACAACAACCCGTCACCGCCATAGCCCTAGCATCACCACAGCCGCTCGTCACCACCACAGGCATTATATCCATCTCTCAAAGCTTCAACCCACTACCAACACCACCATCTCTTCCCCAATTCCCACCACCCTTCATCTCCTCTTCTTCAATTGTAAATCTAACTCTTGTTATGAGTTTTGTGATTTTGTTGAATAACAAAGAGAACGAAAGTGAACTACACATGTATGGAAAATGACAAGTACTTCACTTCTTAAACATTAAACAAAGCAACCTATAAATAACTTACATCACGTGGGATCATGGAGTTCACAAAATACTAAACTACCTAATACATGATATACCACTCTTGCACGTTACCAAACACAACCTAAAGATTCGGTCAAAGGCATACCAATTCAACTACCAAACTATTTAAATTCAAAATACTAATAAATAAAAACAACCCGTAAACCGACTTGACCCGTCAAGATTAACCCAATATCAAGATGCTAGCACAACCAATTATGGCTGAGCAAGTAAGTCGGACTTGACTGTTGAGCTCATTCATAACAGAACTCATGTCAACATGAGCATAGGGGGAGTTATTTCAGATTTATCCTCACATAACTCTTATATGGACATCCCCACTGACAAAAGTCGTTACCTCAAGAAAGCCTACGATGGTCTTCAACCTGAGGTTCATCGGTTTCTTGTAGAAGTACCTGACTGTTAATGCATGGTATATCGCTTTTTTGGGACCGTCTGACGATTCGATGAACAATTTTAGTCGTCGGACAACAGTTGAGGATTTTTTTACACCGCCGGAGTGGGTTCCGTTTCCGACGAAAGTGTGCTACCGCAAGCATGAAGCGAATTGGATGGTGGGTAGGTTATCTGTTAATGCTTCTGGTGTTTCAGATGCATATCGTACGGGGACGACTTTGAAGGGGTCTGAATGTATTTTTATAAGAGATTGTTACGAGTTCGAACCCCAGTGGCTAACCCTTTTAGAGAAGCTACATATGTTACCGGTGATTCCCGTGGGATTAATGCCAACCGAAACACCCACTAACGTCGGAGATGAGAAAGATGACTCGTGGGTGACGGTCAAGAAGTGGCTTGATGGTCAACAAACAGGTCACGTGGTGTATGTGGCGTTAGGAAGTGAGGTGATGTTGAGCAAAAGCGAGTTGGGTGAGTTAGCTTTGGGTCTCGAGCTCTCCGGGTTACCATTCTTTTGGGCCCTTAGGAAACCTGCGGGCTCTGACTCAGTGGAGTTGCCAGACGGGTTCTTGGAACGAACCCGTCATCGTGGGATGGTGTGGACGAGTTGGGTGCCTCAGTTGCAAATACTAAGGCATGCGTCAGTGGGTGGTTTTTTGACTCATTGTAGTTGGGGTTCGACTGTGGAAGGGCTAATGTTCGGTCACCCTCTAATTATGCTGCCGTTTTTTGTGGAGCAAGGTTTGAATGCTCGAATACTAGCGGACAGACAGGTGGGGATTGAGGTCCCTAGAGATGAGGACGATGGTTCCTTTACGAAGGAGTCGGTGGCGAGATCAATGAGGTCGGTTGTGGTAGATGATGAAGGGACGATCTACAAGGCGAATGCTATGGAGTTGAGTAAAATATTCGGTGATACTAAGATGCCAAAAGAGTATATGAATCGTTTTATAGACTATTTGGAAAAGAAAAAGCATGAGGGTAAGCATGAGAGTTAACCATGTGATATATCTTTGTTGTTGGGTTTGTTTATTTTAAGTAATAATGTTTGGTATAAGAGTTAAATACATAAATGGTCCTTGTGGTAAGATTTTTTCTCAGGTTTAGTTTCCAAGTATGTTTTATTACAAGATAGCTTAGTAAGTATGCTAAGTTGTAAAAAAATTGTCCTCAACTTGGATGAAAGTTAATTTTTTTCGTTAATTATGTGTGAAATGATCTTTTTACTCTTATCTTCATTCTCTATTCTTTCTGTTGCCCTATATTGCACAACCACCACCACCACTCCTTCACAATTGTCGGCGCCACCTTCTTCCATCACCGACGCCACCACCCTGCCATCACCGACGCCACCTCTCTCGCTCATTAGGGTTCCAACGAATAGGGTATGAAATTGCCCCTTGAAACAGGTGGCAGAGAGTGGTGAAAGTTGCAGGTGGTAGTGGTCGGCGGTGGGTGGTGAAGGCTACAGGTGGTGGTGGTCGGTGGTCGGTGGTGAAGGTTGCAGGTGGTGGTGGTGTTTAACAGAGAGAATTGTGTGAAAGGGTATAAAGATCATTTAGTGAGATAACTTGTAATAAATCATATTTGGAGACTAAACTTGAAAAACGACCTTACCACAAGAACCAATCCTAACAAGATGACTCTGTTCGGATAAGTGTAATGGTTATAACGCCACTACAAAAAATGCCCATACCTTTAACAATAAAAATTAAATACGTTAGTAGATTGAAGGTGATTGAGATAATTTAAAAACCACGAGGAGGAAAAAAAAAGATAAACCTGTTACAATTAGAGGAGAAATGTTATTTTAATAAAACCACAGAGAACAAAAGCAAAGTTTACTCAGTAAAAAATTCCTTTTTAAAACACACTAATAGAGATGAAACTAGCCATACGAGACAAGGGTCACTCAACACTCATGAAATTCTTTTTTATAGCCATGTATATGTTTTAATCCTGAGCACCCTGAAGCAATTTTGAAGATGACCCCCGTAAAAAGGGGGGTTGCGAGCAATTGTTGCACATCCGTTTAAACTAGAGTAGGATCGGGTCAGGTGCTTGTATTGTGACTAGTGGGGCTGCATTGTTGCTACTTTAGCTCTATGCCTATAAATTGGTTAGCAATTCATGTAACTTTGCACATTTTGCTGGGTATGTCACACGTATACAACCCCAAACTCGATAACAGAAGCCTCTAGACTGCACAAGTAGCATTGAATTAGTAACTTGCTTCCTTTTGAAGTTAAGTATTATATGTTTTGTTTTGTTAACTATTTTTTTCCTTGGCATTACACGGCCAGATGCCGACCATTTTTCCACACGTAACGTTTACTTTGGTTGGTATTTTTGTTATTTAATAAAAAGTCAACATAGATATTTAAGGTTGTTAGGGTTTTCGATTGAAATTGAGACAAAAATAAAAAGTTAAAGGACAAATAGAGGTTTTAAAACATTAAGGATTCAATTATTTAAAATTTTCAAACGTTCATGGATGTAAATAGTAAATTACTCAAAAGTAAAAGAAAGAAAAAAAAGATATGTACATTCTTTAATGCTAATGGTACAATAATCAATGCAACCTTAAGTTTCTAATTGGTATATACTAGTATTCAGCCCCACGCATTGTAGTGGGCTCGTATAACCATGTCAAGTTACCTCAATTTCACACCATTGCTAGCGACCATCAACGCCAAAAAGACTCGTGAAACAAAAAAAATTAAACCGAAAAAATAGATGTAAAATGTTGAACTATGCATGTGCGTTACGACCTGTTAATGTGTATATATTTGAAAGAAACGTAAAATACAATGTGGCCGTTAAATAGAAAAAAACGATGTAAAAATATTGAACCGCATACGCATATTGCAGAATGTTAACTCGAAAAGTTTAGACTGAGATATAAAATGAAAATTTGTAAGAGATTTAAAGTAAATGAGACTTAAGTTGAAAGTAAAAAAAAGTATTAGTGTTAAATGTAATAAGATAAAAACTATAGGGTTAAAAGTAAAAAGATAAAAAAAACAAAGTAACTTACAATTTACAAAACATAAGGTACAACTCATGAAGCACAATCAAGTTGATAATTAGTATTATATAAACTAAGTTTTACACAGGTTTAAATAGTAAACATTATATGCGAGAACATGAAATTGTGATGTGGAAGAACATACATGAATTTGAGAAGATAAGATAATGATTTACATTAAACAAAGATGTTGAGTAATCGTTTTCTTATAATGAGTAATCGTTCGCTTTATAGTGAGTGATCGATTATTGTAATGATACTTGAATTCATGAATTTGATATATTAAGAACGTCTCTTAAAAAGTTTTTTCTTAAAAGTATTTTAATTTTAACAATGATTAGCTAGAAATTAAATTATTTTTTTATTAAATAATTTTAATAAAATGTTTTATTTATTTTTAGAAATAAGTTAATCCGATTATAGTAGTTAATAGACATCTATTAAGGAAACTATTTTTATTTTAATCTTTAATTTTAATTATGGTGAGGACAAGTGTTCAAATACTAGGTAAAGCTTAGGTGGACATTAAGTGGACAACCTACAAAATGATCATGTGACTTTTAGAGGTTTTGTTATATTAATATTGATTGAATTGTGTTTTTAATATATTTTAAGGAACATGTCTAGGGTGCTTGATGATTAAAATAAGTTGCACTATGTTGGATCAAGTAAGGCTGGTGCAACCAAAACAAACACTTAGACAATTTTGATACAACTGTGAAAGAGCTTCTGAAGGGTAAAGCTGAACTTCCAAAGGTCAAGGCTGAAAGAGCTTCCGAAGAGGAACTCTAACTTCCGAAGACAAAGTCTTCCTTCTTCCGAAGTTCAACACTTAGAAGAATTCAAGATAATTACTTCCGAAGCATCAAGTCCTGAAGATGAAGTCAAGCTTCGGAAGAAGTAGACTCTTCCGAAGTATAAATGGCTTCGGAAGAACTTGTTCTTCCGAAGCCGGTTAACATTCGGAAGAACTTGTTCTTCCGAAGCCGGTTAACATTCGGAAGAACCTACTATGAACCAGTGGACATAAGTATGGTCCCTCGGACACACCGCTGCAATCTCTGATATACTGCATGGTGCTTTCCCACGCCCATGTGGTTGACCACACTTTATTCCACTGTTCATCCTTTATCAGTTAGTACAGTTTACCAACTTTAATTGGTGACAAAAGGTAAGTCATGGACATGTCATGACTACCAAATCTTAGATAGTATTTTATCTTAGATACCTTACTCTTAACAATGTAGTATTTGTTTAGTAGTAAGTTTCCAGCTGATATCAAAGTATAACCGGCTGTAGATAGTAGTATATATAGTTTCTCATTGTAACTCATTTATCATGCTTGTAAGAGTCTTGTAATACTTTGAGTTGAGAAGTAATATATACAAGTATCTTGAAAACCTTTCTCTTGTGTTTGTTTACTTTTTATATGACTATCAACTCTTAAGAGATTCTGCATCATCAAACCGAGTGTGACTTAGTGAGTTTGAAAGATAACAATTGTGTTGAGTGACCAAACTCGATCATGCACACACCCTTCACTTAAGATACTTGAGATTAAAAGTAACATGACAATGGTTTACTGGTTAATTATAACATCACAACTCGTTCCTTAAATTGATGTGAGTGTATTTCCTATATTATATGGTATGTTTATAAGTGGTTGTAAGCGAATAATAGGAAAAGTTTACTGTTCAATTTGTATATTTGGGAAATAATGTTCAAGATCCTATAACGTTTTTAATATATTTTAAGTGTTTGTGAGTGGAGTACAGAGAAAATTAATAATATATAAATGTATAAAAATATTATTTAATTGAAAATGAGAGATAAAAAGTAATGATTTTAGTGTAATTATATGGATGATGATGAGAAATGAGCTCTGAATGCTCTTACGCGAATGCTATAGTTAAAATGAGTATGACACCGTGAAGGCTTTTGTTTAGTGGTTAAAGTTCCTCTTCCTTACAACAAACAACCCGAGTTCAATTCTTACCCTAATTTGTTAACAAATTTGTCGTTTCGATGAAAGTTTTTAACGGTTTCTATTTTTAATCTGAATTTCCTCAATGTTAAAAATTCTTTTCGGTGTTGGTTTTATTAATGATTTTAATTTTTTCAATGTTTCAACATTAATTTCATCAATGGTTTCGTTGTATAAAGTTTTTTATTTTATCAGTGTAAATTCACGGCTTCACACATTGTCGTATCTAGAACTTTCTCTACAACCAAGTCATGTGTACCTCGCAACGCATGAAGCAAGTCCTAATGCGTGGTGAATTGACAAGCTTATTTTTATTAACTTTTTGATGTTTGCCACCGGCCTTTCTCTCCCCGTACATTTTTACTTAAGTAATAATTTCTTATGTTCATATTTTTATATACATGTTAGTATAAATTCGAATCTACCTACATTTGGACGTAAGTTTTGATCGGAAACGACTCGGGGTCAAATGTAAACTGTTTCGTGCTTATTTTATATACACTTAAAAAAGGTCTACATTTCGATGTTCGTGTACGTTTTGATGTAGCTTTTGTTTAGAAATGAGTTGGCTCAAATAGTCAAATATGAAGTACGTTTTGTTTGGAAACACATGAGGTCAAATATAGTACGTTTTTATTTACTCGACCTTTCGACGTAAATTTAGTTAAAAAACAAGCCGGACAAGTGTAAGTCTATGTTTCGATATAACTTGTTTGGAAAACAGTCAATGCAAATATAATATGTTTTCCTTTAAGAGTATAAGTTCGAGTACTCTACGTTTGATCATAAGTTTAGTTCGAAAATAAGACGAGTCGATTGTAGTTTATACTTACTACGCTAATAAGCGGCGGATAAAGTAACCAGTTAAAATGATTTTCAAACCGAAAGTACCATAGAAAGCCAATTAATGTGGTGAACATGAATTGAATCGAGACAAATATCCCACGAAAATACGGAAGCTATGGAGATAAGCATGAATGAAAAACGGTAGACTAACACTCCAATCTTACATTTATTCCTCTATAAATCCAACCCAATTAAAAGCAGATCGATCAAACCACCGTATCATCTACAACAATGGCTTCCACCAACACCTTCAACAAGCAGCTTCACATCGCAATGTTCCCATGGCTCGCTTTCGGTCACATCATCCCCTTCCTCGAGCTCTCAAAAGCCATAGCCCAAAAGGGTCACAAAGTCTCTTTTCTTTCTACCACTAGAAACATACATCGTCTCCCCACCCTCCCTCATCACCTCACACCACTCATAAACTTCGTTAAACTCACACTCCCACACGTTGAACAACTCCCCCATAACGCAGAGGCCACCATGGACATCCCCACTGATGATATTCATCACCTCAAGAAAGCCTACGATGGTCTTCAACCCGAGGTTCATCGGTTTCTTGTAGAGCAGTCTCCCGACTGGATTATTTACGATTTTGCTCCATACTGGCTACCGACCATTGCGGCCAACCTCGGTATCTCGAGAGGCTTTTTTTCGATCGTTAACGCGTGGTTCATCGGTTTCATGGGACCGTTGTCCGACGACTCGAACAGTTCATCGAGTCGTCGGACAACGGTTGAGGATTTTTTGACACCGCCGGAGTGGGTCCCGTTTCCGACGAAAGTGTGCTACCGGAAGCATGAGGCGAAGTGGATGGTGGGTGGGTTTTCTGTTAATGATTCTGGTGTTTCGGATGTGTATCGTACGGGTATGGTGTTAAAAGGGTCTGATTGTATGTTTATAAGACATTGTTATGAGTTCGAACCCCAGTGGTTGACTCTTTTAGAGAAGCTGCACCGTTTACCGGTGGTTCCGGTGGGTTTAATGCCACCGGAAGCACCGATTAACGTTGGAGATGAGAAAAATGACACGTGGGTGACGGTCAAGAAGTGGCTCGATGGTCAACGGACAGGTCATGTGGTGTACGTGGCGTTAGGAAGTGAGGTCATGTTGAGTAAAAGCGAGTTGGGTGAGTTAGCTTTGGGGCTCGAGCTCTCCGGGTTGCCGTTCTTTTGGGCTCTTAGGAAACCAGTGGGCTCCATCGAGTCTGACTCGGTGGAGCTGCCGGACGGGTTCGTGGAACGAACCCATGATCGTGGGAAGGTGTGGACGGGTTGGGTGCCGCAGTTGCAGATACTGAGGCATGAGTCAGTGGGTGGTTTTTTGACTCACTGTGGTTGGGGTTCGATTGTGGAAGGGCTAATGTTTGGTCACCCTTTGATAATGCTACCGTTTTTGGTGGACCAGGGTCCAAATGCTCGATTACTGGCGGACAAACGGGTGGGGATTGAGGTGCCTAGAAACGAGGAAGATGGTTCTTTTACGAAGGAGTCGGTGGCTAGGTCGTTGAGGTCGGTTGTAGTCGATGATGAAGGGAAGATCTACAAGGCGAATGCGATGGAGTTGAGTCGAATATTCGGTGACACTAAGCTGGCAAAAGAGTATGTAGATCGTTTCGTAGACTATTTGGAAAAGAAGGTGCGTGTGGTTGCTATCAAGCATGAGAGTTAACCGTTTGAAGTATCTAAGTTGATGGGCTTGTTTATGGATAAATTATAGTAGTTTTGCATGTATGAAATAACAAGTTTTGCGTGTAGTTATACAAACATATCTCAACAAGTTTGCATGTATGAATTTCTTTTGGTTTTATATGTAGCAACTATCAGGTTATTGAATGATTATTATTTATTAAATCTTTAGTTTGTAGATTAATATATATATTCATATAAGAAAATTCCCAACATTGATGTAGTATGACATATATGAAATCCTTGCTTCAAAGTGACAGGTGTCATGTCATAAAATCCCTGCTTCAAAGTGACAGGTGTCATTTGAATGGGTGACATGTTATTGTACATACGTGGCCTTCATTGGGATATCCTCATACTTCGCTTTGAACGGTTGCAATTTTTAGATTCTTGAAAAAAAACAGCCCCCCCCCCCCCCCCCCCCCCCCCCCCTCATTCATGAAAGTTGAAACCACTCAACTATTTTACCAAGTAATACAATAAATATATAGTAACATTAAATTTTAAAAAAGCTATATATTTAATTAAACAATAAATTAACCAATCAAATTACGACAAAGAAATCTCTAAATAGGAGTTGAAGATTATATTTATGTTTGCATGCATTCACACTTTATATTCCAAGAAAAGATCAACCATTTAACTACCTTGTGCACAAGATAGAATATATGTTTGAGACGTTGAATTATCGCATTCAAGCCGTTATTATAGAACTAGATTTGATAGAATTGATTCAAACTGCCGTTATGAATGAATGGATAGTCAACCCACTTTCATTGACGAATAGATCCGTCAGTGTAGGTGTGTTTATCTGATGTATCTTGTCGGAAAACATATCATAGGTACCAGATAGAAATAAATGAGGGATTACTGACATAACTATTAGTGATGGATTGCCAATAACTTTTCTGGCGTTGCGCTTAAACGTTTTCTTTTTGACATATTACAGACAATGTTTACCGACAAATTACTGACGGGTTAGTGACTGTTCCGTTGATCCTTTACTAGCATGATACCCCTGAACATTATTAACTATAGTAGGAATTAATTTACATGCGACACATTACTTATATCGTGAAACAACTAAAAGAAAAAAAACGATAGTAAACAAAATCTAGCCTTTTGTTGAATTTCACTATACACTTGAAACAAAAATCTCACCTATATTTCATATCCATTTTTTTAATCGTGTATCGTGTATGCTTCAGCCTTATCATCCAAAGAAACAGATGAACGTTTTATAAACTCTAAGCAATCCGCAATGGCTTCAGAGTAAAAAGAATTTGATCTTGTAAACGACTTTAGCCTACAATTATGAAATGAACCAGCGTTCGCCTTAGCTACCAGGTCTCTACGGCTACTGCCATCGCTTGATTTGCTGCAACTCTTCGTCCTCATCCCACACAAACGTGACCTCCAAGAACTCACAACTATCCTGAAGAAACTCAAGAGCTTTGCACGCAATCGTCGGACACAAAATCTTTTGGAGTGTAGTCGGAATCCTTTGGTTCCATAACTTCTCCGACGAACCCTGGTGTAAATCAGGTGATCCATTTGATTTTTCTTATAGTAGAGGTAGAACAAATGGTCGTATATTGTTTGTGAATGTTTTTATAGTCATATTGAGATATGACAAAGAATAGTATGAGTTGACTTTGGGAAAGTTTGGTAATTGTGGGATAGTTGAAATATCGTTAGCAATTTTAATTATGTTTTATGGGTTGGTGCGCATTTTCTTTTTCTATTGAATGCAACTATTGGACATGGGAATTATGTGTTCATATATTAATTATTGTCTTATGTCTTATACTACCCATTTGACAATTTTCATATCAAATTAATTTCGGTTAACCATATTTAATAACGGGAAAGCTTCCAAATATCCAAGACTCTTATCTACACAATTGGCAAATGGTAACAAGGTTTTGTATTGTTTGTGTGTTGTTTTGCGGTTAACTTCTTGTTTAGATGAGGTTTGAATCATTTAATTTGTTTTTTTAATCAATCTTGAGAGTTTTTTTTTTCTGTCACCAGCTCAGAAACCTACCTAATCTCAGAAATAGGGTTGATTCTAAAAACGGTTTGAAAAGAGTCGGTTAGGGTAGGGTCGCCAGTGCATGTTTGGGAGTTTCTAGGTTGGAACCAATTTACAACGTTTGAAAAAAATATCCGTTAGATACCTTTGGGGAATGGTCATATGATCATTTTTAACTGTTTTCATGATCTTTTAATGATTTTACCCTTTTAAGTGTAAATAAGTATTCGATGTATCGGTTTAATAAAAGCACACTAAAAGCTCTCTATTCTCTCAAACGATGTGGATTTTAATTCAAGGTAAGTTCAACTATGTGTTATAATTGTCAACCTCAGCACTAATTTTGATATGTACTTGAACTTATCATCGTTGTGAACGTACCTGTCACACCCAGATCGAGTACACCCCGGACGTGTGAACCGGATCGATTGGTATTGTGAGATAGGTCATAATTTATTTCATCAGTGTATTATAAAACAACAGAAGTCTTTTTAGAATACCTATTTAAATAATCAACTTCATCGTTATTGATTTCCTATTTTTATTTGTCTCAACTGTGTTATTTCTCAAATTAAGGCAATCAATTCATAAATAATCAAATCTTCTCTTGAGAAGATATTGCAACACTAAATGATTCAATATATTCATATATTTTATATAAGTGATATACAAAATCCCTAACAACTTACACTACTTTTCAGTTTTGACAAAACAAAACATTAGACGTTGAAGTATGTTGCATAAAGATAAGAGCCACAAAGTCTAAATTCTAACTATCAAGTCTTTGTAGATTTTTGTAGGTGTTTCCACGATGCTAGGTTTGAAGACCTTATTTGGAAATAACAAGTGCAAATCATTTTCCTGAAAACTATTTTAAGAATAAAATGTCAGCATAAAGCTGGTGAATTATGTTACCCGATCTTTTTAATAAAATCAAAACATTATGTTCAATATCAGTAATTATTAAGCCTACTTGTTTTATAGTTGTCTCATCTATTGACAAGGTCCATACCGGGTAGCTGTTACACATTGAATTATTCTGTTCATATATGTTGAAATGATTTCAGTCACATTGTGACATGACACTCAGTTACTCACTAATGAGTGTATCCTCGTTTGATATATGTATACTATATCATGATCGCTTAAACTTTTTCTTAATAAAGTCAATATAGTCACATGATGATTATATATTAACATAAACATTTATAAGCATATATTACATAAACATGTTTGAAATCGTTTAAAAAACATTGTACACATAGACATAGCATATAAATGAAGTTTAGAAGACATGTTCATTTTAATAGTTAGTTAAAACCATAGCTTACAATCTTTTAAAAGCCAGACAATACTTCAACACGGGAAGTAATAGTAGTTTATGCAGGTTTAATAAGGGTAATTGGGTACAAGTGGTAAAAAGTCACATGTTTAAAGTGTGGAAATTCGAGTGCAGAGTACAGACTTTTATAATCTGGTCATGGGCTCCATCATGGGGATGACGGTCTGCCATCCAACTATGGCGGCCGAGAATATTTTGGCCCAACCGGAAATTATCACGTGTCAACTCGTGTCATTTTTAGAGGCTCGTCATTAGACGTGTGCCACTCAATAAATGTTTACAAACATTTCTAACTTTAAACTTATTTTCCTTTAATAATCTCTTACTAACTTGGAGTTAACCCCATTAGTTTTTTTAATGATGTGGACTGTTTATGTGACCAAAACACTAAGCAAAAAGTTGAAATCTATCATCAGGTCGGTCAATCTGGAACCTTCTGCACCCTGAAACATGTCAATCACCTCCTGAACTGAACCACTTGCTTGTTGGAGGTAGATTTTTGGCGAAGATGAAGGCTAGGCACCAACAGATCTGATAGAGGTTGGATGGCAGCGGAATTGAAAAAAAACTCAAAGTTTGCCACCTTTCATCAACAAAAATTACGGGTTAACTCTCAATCAGATACAAATCCTTGAAGAAAAATAAAATCAAAGTTAAGAATGTCTGTAGATATTTTCTGAGTATGAATTAATCACGCCCAATAGATTAAAGTTATGATTATTAAAATCCAATAACCCTTCTTTTTTTAATATACTGAATACCCCGCTATTACTCTCCAAAATTCAAGCAGTTGACAAAAAATCCTTGAGAAAATAAGGTTTTAGAAGTTTGGTAGCCAAATCAAAGACTTAATTGCATGTTTAATGAACGCTACCCCTCCACGTTTATCACATGCATGTGGTTAGAATTTTTCCACGATCATAGCTACTGTCTCAAGCATTTAAGCGTATAATCACTATGTCAACGTTTGAATTACTAGACAATTAAATCATATGTTTCTTTAAGAAAAAACAAAGAAATATTTATGAGTAAAATTTAGGGACTGTTTGGCAGACTTTTAATCAGTATTTTAATGGTTCAGATGTCTGAATAGTTGAGCATTTAATGGTTCAGACTGTTTGTTTCGCGAGCAAATATCTGAATACTTCAGACATTTGTCTTTGAATGGTTAAACATTATACTAATACTGAATGGTTAAGAGGTCTAATGCTTAATGGTTAAAACATCTTATCTGTATTGGTCAGACATTTGCATTTGAATAGTTAAACGATATACTAGCTCTTAATGGTTCAGCACTTAGTGATTCAGACCTCTTAATGGTTCAACAATTAATCATTCAGAAGTTGTCAAACAGTCCCTTAGACTTTGGTTTACAATTTACAACCATCACAATTGGACTCTATATGCCAACTGGGATATGGATGTTCATAAACCGGGTTTAGAATCCAAACCGGGTTTGATCGGGTTCCGGGTCGCGTCCTACCCAGGTTCGTATTATGTAATTTTAAATAACATGATGGACTTATTGGGGTTGAATCGGAATGGATCTTGGAAACCCGTTGAAGCGGGTCGGGTCGGGTCGGGTCGTGGAAAACTCGGGTTGAAACCGGAAGGGTGAACGTATGAGAGAACCTGGTTTGGAACCACCGGGTTATACCGGGTTGGGGGTAACGGGGTCAGTTTCGGGTCGGGTCCTGAACCGGTTTCATTGGGCGTGTCTATATAACATTATATTGGGATTGAAGCTGTGGGCAAATGGTAATTCAAGCCCAACATCAATTAACATGAAAAAGAAAGAGATAACTGTATTGGGCTGTGATATGGATAATAACCCTGGGCTATGGCTACAAGCCTACAACAAATCGTGATGGGCCAATGCAAAAAATAAGGTGGATCGACGGTGGGTGCAATTAATGACCTGATCAGGAGACACAAGTCAGATAAAAAAATTTTACAACCATTCCCTATTGACTCGTAATTTCTGAATGTTAATACTTTAAGTTTAAACTCAATATTAAACATAAACAAAATTAAGATTTAAAACGAATATATAATGTACACTCAATTGAATTTTAAACCAATTTTGATCACAACGTTGACACTTTTGGCTGCCTTTTTTCTGATCACCTCTTTCGACCACCACACTAAGGTAAGGTTATTGAGTATTTGAAAATTTTAATGTTTTATATAGAAACTTTTGTTGTTTAGATGATTACTTGATTAGTGATTAAGTAAAATATGAACTAAAATTTGAAAAATTACAAAGTCCATATCTTCAATCATAGAATTATCACTCGACCCGATCTGACCCGGACCGGACCAAAAAAATTTATTATATAGCGATACCCAAATGACCATAATTTTCCGCCCTTCATAAAAAAATTTTTGGGTTCACCACTTTAGTTGATGTTGAATATTTTAATGTAATTAGATTGATTATGTAACCAATGTAATTTTAATACTCATCAACCTAGTCAGGATGTGTGAAATGCATGTTAGTTTAAGTTTATTATGATTTCTTGCATTAAAACCTTATTGGTTCTTAAGGGTGAAGCTCCTAAGTAATAAGAGTTCTAAAATGGTAACACCTCCATGGAGGTGTCCACGGACAACGCCTCTAGAAGCGAGGTCCAAAAGGCAAAGCCTCTGGCTTGGGTCAATAAAAATTGCGTCATTAAAAGTTCTTTAGATTTGTTTTCTTTAAAATTTTACATGTAAAATTCAGATGTGAATAATGGTGAACATTTGAAGACAAATATGAATTTGAATCATAAATGCCATTAGAGAGTTTTCTAGTCCCTTTTTACTGCAAATATCTATTCATCTCTTTGGTTCGAAAATCAAACACAAAATTTTACTTGTTCTTGATCTCCTCTGACTTTTATCTTATTGATTTATAAGGTGAACTATCAAAAAATTTCGATTTGAAAGTGTCCTACACCACTATTAGATTATATGTGTTCCTAAATCCGAATCCTCTATCATTGAGCATTAACCACAAAATCGCATGTGTTGAGTTTTGAGCTCTGATTTCCAACAATTTATGTGTGATTTAACTAGTCACCATCTTCCTAACATTGTAACTAACAGTGTTTTCTAACTCGGAGTACTTGATTTAATTGTATAGCCTATGCATAAAATATAAAGGCCCACGGGCTCATTGAGGGTACAATATATTTAGGGGTTTTTCACTCCAGTCATAGTGTTTTACATTAGAACTCTGTTTAAACTTTCCTCTTAAGTCCTAACTAGCTTTTTTACCCGTCGCGTGTTGCCGCGACACCATACGTTGCGTGATAATGTATAAATTACAATCGACCTGATTCGTTTTCGAACTATATTTATGCCAATATGTAGAGTGACTCGAATTTATACCGTTGAATGAAAACGTATTATATTAGACCCGACTTTTTTCCAAACAAAACATATGTTGAAACATTTATATTTGACTCGTGTCCGAATTAAGTTTACGTCGAAACGTAGAGTAAACAAAAATATTTTATATTTGATCCGACGCGTTCCCAAACAAAACTTACGTCAAAACGTTTAAATTTGACTCAACTAATATCTGAACAAAATTTACATCAAAACGTAGGCGTTTGTCAAAAAATAGTTGAGCCGAGTCACATCTGATTAGATCCTAACGATGATGAACTCGAATTTATATTTACAGGAGTAAATCCGGAACTTTAAAAACTTAAGGGGGTCAAAGTGACATTTTTCAAAATTGTACAAAAAGTTTAAGGGTAAAAAGTGTCAAATAAAAAAAGTTGAGGGGTTTTTTTTGGCCGGTGGCATATGCCACCGACCTTTGCAAATAAGTATAGTAATAATGTATTATTTTGGCTAACTAAGCAATATGCCTGAAATTTGATTAGATATCTTTAACCAGTGCTTCTTTCCTAATCATTTGCCTGATATATATATTTTGAACATGCAAGTGATAGTTATTGTATGCATACTCTTTCTTTGGTCATGAAAATGCAGCGTGTAACTCGGCTAATAAGTTGATAAAAATGTTTTTGAATATTGGTAAATCAACCAACATTCTAAGTCGTGTCATAAGCAAAAATAAACATAGTACCGGTGTTTGGGGTTTGCTAATTAAAACTATTTATCTTATAATTGTGTTTTAATACAATAGTAGTTGTTTCAGGGTGAGATTATTTATCTAAACTATTGAGTGAAATAAGCTATTTTGAATAAGCAGTTGATATTGCTTATTTCAATCCGCTTAAACATGGTGAGGTAGTCCTACGGAGACATTTTGGTGTAAGATAGTGTACTATTTAATCAAAGGTTGTGTGTTTAGATATTGTAAAATAAAAGTATGCTGATTTTAAGTCTAGAGTAGAGAGTTCGTGTTTATTGATTAAAAAAAAACTTAGGGGTTGTTTGGCAGCATCTGAATCAGCCCCTTAATGGTTCAGATGTCTGAATGGTTCAACACTTAATGGTTCGGACTGTTTGTTTCGCGAGCAAATGTCTGCATGGTTCAGACATTTGCCTCTGAATGGTTAAGCATTATACTAATATTGAATGGTTAAAATGTCTAATGCTAAATGGTTAAGACCTCTTATCTGAATTGATCAGACATTTGGCTTTGAATAGTTAAACGATATTCTAGCTCTTAATTGTTCAGATCTCTTAATTGTTCAACACTTATTCATTCAGAATTGTCAAACAACCCCTTAATAAGTTTAGGTATCATTTTCCCATTACAAATTAACAATGATGATATAGAGCCCAAAGTTGTGCATTGCTCTAGTCTGAATTTCGTGTCTTTAACACAATGATTTTTTTTTTACCTAAAATGAATCCGTGTTGTCTAAAAAGATGTAAGAGGTTGTTTTATGCATATATAGCCAAAATAAACAGGTTTTGTTATGTATTACCAAAATTCCATTATTTATTTATAGCACGTGTTCATTACCTTTTTACCCATTGGGACTTTGGGCCCATGCTAGTTGCTATTTGTCCTCAAGAAGAATGATATGAATTTGTGGGGCACGATCGATTCCAAAAAATTGACCGCTCGCGGTGGTGGTGAGCATAAAATTAAATATCACAATAATAATCATAACAGAAATAATAATAACAATAATAGGACTAATAATATCAAGGATAGTATAAAAAGGTATGAAAAATTGATGGTATGGTGAAAGAAGAATTCATTAGAATTTCAAACATTGTCCTACTCTTACGGAAGTTACAAGTGAAGAAACATATATTTTCATTAATCAACCAAGATGAATTATAATACAGAATGAAACTAACGGAAACAAGAACAAACATAATAAAGAAAATAAACATATTATCTGAATTGATCAGACATTTGTCTTTGAATAATTAAACGATATACTAGCTCTTAATGGTTCAGACCTCTTAATGGTTCAGCACTTAATGGTTCAGACCTCTTAATGGTTCAGCACTTAATCATTCAGAAGTTGCCAAACAGCCCCTTAGCAAGTGTAATAACTCCAAGAGTCTCTACATTAACACTAAGTTAATGTGAGTTTTAAATATAAGAGTTAAATGCCTTTTACATCCATGAGGTTTTATAGAAATTATCATTTGAATCCAAAAGTTTAAATTTAACCATTTGCATCTAAAGGTTTCATTAAAATTGTCATTTGAATATATTTAATTACTCCTAAGTAACAACGTTAAGTTTTTTTTTGTTAAGTTCCTACATTAAGGGTATTTTAGTCAAAACAATTACAAAATAAAAAATCAATCCTACGTGAGGGGTTTTATACATTTAGTCTCTTTTGATAATCACCATTGCGATTTGAATTACCAGGAATGATAGGACGACATTTTTTTCATTCTATCTAGAAAGACACATCTAAATGTCCTATTAGATAAAATTACATATAAGAATAACCACATAAAAGTAACCTATTTTTAACTTTATAAAAAAATACACCATAAAAATAATATAAATAAACAAACAAGTCATATGACACAAACTATTTAGATCATATAAATCATCATAAAAGTATAAAAACAATGAATAATATGACATTAACAGTCCACAAATAATAAGTATAAAATATCAATAATCATAACCATAATTAAACTATAAACCAAAGAAAACTATAAGGCTATGATTTAACAAAACGGGCAAAAGTAACATGATTGCTAAAACAAAATACATTAACAAGACAAAACAACAAAAGACTATCATAAAGTCAAATTATAATTGCAATTATCAAAAGAGATTAAATGCATAAAAACCCTCACGTGGGCTGGTTCTTTATTTAGAAATCGTTTTGACTAATATTACTCTTACGTTGGAAAGTTAACGGAAAAAGTTAGCCATGTTAGTTAGATGTAATCAAATGGATTCAAATGACAATTTTAATGAAATGTTTGGATACAAATGATAAAATTTAAACTTTTGGATTCAAATGATAATTTTTATAAAATCTCAGGGATGTAAACCGCATTTAGCTCTAAATATAATTTGTTGTCTGAAGCTGAACAGACAACAACAATTAAGCAACTAAGTGTTAAAGTCTACTTTTCAGTACATTATACGTCAGCTGAACAACATATGAACCTCGACACTCACCACTAGTAGCAAGCAACATGTCGATTGGCATATGGACTCGGTAGCAGCATATGCTGAACTGCCTTTTGGCAGAGAGTAGCATCTACTGAATAGCACACACACATAACAACAGATGGACAATTCATTTCCACCAAACTCAATTTTTACAGTTTTATGTTTCAACTACTCATTTTTAAGTATCGATACTTAGTTTCCTTTTAAACATATTAATTAATAAATATTATTGTCTAAAGTTAGTGAAAAACTTACTTTTTCACTAAATTCCAATAACATAAACGAAGAATTCCATGTTCAAAGCCTTAGCAAATACTTATTTTTTTTGAACGGCCTTAGCAAATACTTTTGAGAACATTTTTCATTCATTAATATGTTTCTTTCCCTTAAAAGTCTAACCATGTTACAAAAGATATGTTAACAAGCAAGAGCCTCCGAAAGGAAATTTTTTAGTTTATACAATTATATGGGTATGATTTATTGAAACGATCTAAAATACAATATGAATTCAATATGAAAATACTAGGTTTTAGATTTTCATATTTTTTTTATCTTATAAAACATTTAATAAATAAGTTGTGTTTATGTTCATCTATTTAACCCATTTAGAATCCTTGTTTAGTATGACTAATGCAACTCGTTTAACTAAAGAGAATCCATTTAAAAATAATATATATATATATATATATATATATATATATATATATATATGTATATATATATTTGTGTGTGTGTATATATATATTCTTTGAAGTAAATCTGTCAATCCGTTATGACCTGTTTAATCTATACTTTACAACTCATCTAAATCTCCATCCAGCTTATGACTCACTTACAACATAATACACTTGACTAACAACCATTAATGGTCAATCCATATAAATTTTTTTTGCTTCTTTTAATATGTGTTACACAGATCATGGTTCTCACATTACATGATTTAAAGTGTGCTGTTGATATATTTAACACGAATTTGTTCATAATGCAACAAATCCATAAAGTTAATGAAGTGTTACCGTGTTTCTACATACATTTGTGACTTGTGTGTGATTCATTGCATTATTGGACCGTTTTGTACATCACAAGTAAACAAATGATATAATATAATACGACAATATATAATGATACTAGGACCACACAACTTATTCTACCTCTATATAAGTCTCAAACTTCTATTTGATTCCCCATGGATTTAGAGTTGCGTTAGAGATTAAGATCGGTACATATTATACTTTTGTGTTAGGTGGTTTGTGTGGTGGAGGTTTCATTTTGTCATCCTTGAATTAGTGTCTTTTCTCTCCTTTACAGCCTAAAATCAAGTTTCCCTTGTTCAAAATCATGATTTATAATCATTAATTGGGTGATATGTTTCGTATATATTTTATAAATCGAGTAAATATCTTTTCATATTAAATTATTCGCTAATATGTTATTTTATAAGAATGAGAATAAATCTTCTGTATAAAATCTGTGTGTACAATCATGCTATAATCAAACCAACGATCGAATCATATAGGTGTTGAAAACATTGCAATAGATTGTCACAACCATTCATTAAAGACATGATAGTTGATGATCATAACTAACATAACTATAAACTGACAGTCTAATAAATCTACAACCTTCAAACCATCAACAAAACTGCTACTGATTGTTCAATGGCTACTCACCATCAGTTGTATTTGTTATTACCTATCATAAACTACTACTGAACTACCTTTTTGCTATCGAAGTTTCAAGTTGCTATTGAGATCACATTGCTATTGATGATCATAATTACTATTGGTGCTCAGTTAATACTTATGTATAAATTACACTTTTTGAAAAATAAAAGTTACCTAATGATCAGTAACAACTTACTACATGATGTATAAATTCTTTTAGATCATTAATTTTTTTTAGTTTTCACCAATCAAGTGAAGTCATTGCTTATTAGACTCCCCACCAGGGCAGTCATCCCTTGAACCTCACTTTTAGGAGCGTTACCTCCGATCCCTATGGTCTAGGGTTTGAACTAGTGAAGTTCTTTTAAACCAGAAAAAAATGAGAAAGTCTTGACTAACTATGCACTCTAAACTGTCTAACTTAAGTCAATCAAGGGCGGACCCCCTCTCTTTTTTTCGTCGGTAGTGTTAAATTTTAGTCCGGTAGTGCAAATTTTTATATAAATATCAAGTCTCCCCCCCCCTAAAGAAATTAATTTTGCCGCCGCCCCCCCTTACGGGAGTGTTTAAACTCCGCCACTGAAGTCAATATATGTTCTAGCTAATTTCTCACTTGGTCTTAAATAAATCTAATTATACTACAACAACAATGATAAAACTAAAATCACCAACATCTATCTTCTATTTGAGCATAATCCCTAAATCACCTAAAGTACTTACATTTACAAAAAAACAAACTCATGCATAAATGTAAAGATAGTAATAATTTAATTTTCATCTTAGTATATTACATATTTTAAATATTAGACTATCGAGGTGTTTCTAAAAATTAAACTCTTGCTATCCATTGTAATAAAGATAACGTAATACATAGGTTATACTAAACTTATATGTTTTAATCTTGACATTATGTTATACTAAACTTGTTTATATATCCTTCAACGAATACATAGAAGTCATGCCCCAAGCTCACTTGAAGCAACTAAAAATTATAATTATATAGGTAACTATTTCACTCTTGCACCCACATATGTAATATTTCAGAGAACTACTAAAGTTTTAAAAACCTCAACCTACTTAATTTGAAGGTCTTAACACATGCCTTAAGATGTATCAAACATGTGTTTTAATCTCTAGTATGTAAAGATTTTCAAATTAAATTTAGCACCTAACGTTATATTAGCTGAGAATTAGATGTTTTAATTAACATGAGAGATCTAAATAGACTTTAGTCACATCCTTATAGCTAATTTGTGCACAAATCTCTTCCTAACCCTTTGATTGATGACTGGGTAAGTTATGTTGGACCCTACCAGGGTTGTCGCCCCGTGGACCCCGCTACCAGAGGTGCTACCCCCATGACATAGGAATTTCAACTAACAAGGTTATTCTATGCTAGAAATCAATATAATTTTGATCGGTTGTGTACTCAACACCTTCTAAATTAAGTTTATGTGTATTTTAAAAACTCATTTAATCTTAAGTAAGTCTAACTAAAATGATATTGATGACATTAAAATCATCAACAGAATAAACGTCTCATTCCTTTTGGAGAAAGATTTAAATCCAACTTTCAATAGTTTAATTTTTTAACTCCTCCTTGAAGGTCATGACCTTTAAAATTGATTAGTAGAGGATTGATGGAGTCGCGGTTATGAGAAAGAGCCTAAGATTTAAGCCCATGTTTTATATCCTCCACTTCTTAATTTTATTACCCACTAACAAAATGAATAAAGATTATGGTATCTATTGTTAAAAAAAATATAGTGAAGAATGTGGGTTTTATTTTAATCAGTAATCTTATATGTAAATTAATAATTGTACGTAAATGTTTTTAATATCATTATTAAATAGTGGATTTACAATCTTTAGAAGAGAGTTTTATAACAAAATTAAGAAGTGTTCAAAATAAAGCTAATAATGAGATTATGATGGTTAAAGTGGTGTGTTTGAAATGAAAGTGTTATGTGAAATAGGGTGGGAGCTTGATGTATACATCTTAAAGTGTTTATAAGTAAAAAAACACGTTTAGTAAAATGAACATATTTAGTTGTGTTTTACTTCAACCCTCATGCATCACATGTGAGGGACGAAATTTATTAGTTTAAATAAAGTAAACTCTTTGAATTTGTGCACATGCACGCTCACGAAAAGCGGAACCAAAACCTAGGTCTTGCAAAATCGGGTTTTGCTCCAGATCAATTTTTTTGTGTATGGCACGTCAGTAAATTTTTATTTTTATTTTTATTATGATTTGACTGTAAAATACTATGGTTTTAACCATAGCACCGATACACTTGTAACGGCCAACATGCTAAAAAATGCAACTAAAAAGACACCCACATACAAAGTCACAAATGATCAAAAGTTCTTCCCAATTACAAGTTCCAAGTGCAATTTGAGTTGCGCGAGTAATTTACTACAATACACACTGCTTCCACTCTTCGCTCCTGAAAGACAAACATACGAGAGACGATCGATATAGTTTTAGGGACTCATGTTGAATAACAATCCCCAACCACTCTTTTCCTTTCTTATTGTTTCTCCTTTTCATTATTTCAATGTTAAAAGTATTACAATTTTATATTAGAATGGGTTTTGTTATTATAAACGTTACTTCTACATCTACAGTGTATCGGTGGGACATGTAAGTTTTAATGTGAAGAATCTCATGGTGATCACAAAACAAAACAAAACACACACAAAAAAACAAGATTTTCGTTCATATTTTATTTCTCCTAATATTAATTCTATTATCCACGAGCATAGAAAATAAAATATAAAGTATTTGCATAAAATAACTTTTAGTTATCAGAAAGTCAATTTTACAATTTAAAGAGTTTAAGATAAAATCAACTTATCATACTCATAATAACAGAAGTTGAGGGTAAAATGATAATTGGGGATTATTAATCACTCTTATTTTAATAGCATGTAATTGTTTAAAAAATGTCATAATATTAACACACCAATCATTATAAATCAACACCCGTCTATACGTATTATATAGCACTATACGAGGCGTATAGCGTCGAAGACACTGAAATTTGGAGTGTTGATTTATAATTGAAGGGTGTTTTAATAACTGGTTTTTAAAAAAAGGTAAATACTATTTAAGATTTTCACTTTGCTCGTAATTTTTTCGTTTGAAGAAAGCACACTAGTGCACCACCACAAAATAATTGTGATGTTGAGAAGTGATAGATCGGTGATGGATATGAAACACGTACATGTCGTTATTGCTGGTCTGTAATTATGTCATATGGTCCAAACATCACACCACCTAATCACGTCTCACCTACCCCTTCTTAATTAGTCTGTTATGGTTGTATAATTAACAATTTAATATTATTTAGTTTTACTTTAAGGGAGCGTTTGGTTGAAAAGAATGTAATGAAATAGAATGGAATTGAGAAACTAGTATAATTTTCAGTAAAATAATGTTTGAGTGGGTAATAAAATGTAAATCCAAGGGAATGTTTCACCTCAAATTCCCTTGGTTGTGAGATTTCAAAATCCTTCCACCTAGAGAGGGAATTTGAAATCCCACAACCAAGGGAATTTAAGATGAAACATTCCCTTGGGTTTACATTTCATTACCCACTCAAACATAATTTTACTTGAAATTATACTAATCTCTCAATTCCATTTTATTCCATTTTATTCTTACAACCAAACGTTCCCTAAGTGTATGTGTCGATGGACAAAAAAAAGGTTTGTATTTCCTCTACTGTGATGCAATATTTTACATATGTTGCTTGAAAAACTATATGTCTACACTAGGTTTCGTTAGTTCTTGCGTTTTAAATACCGTTCATAGTTCAGGCCCGCATTTGTAATTTATTGAAAGTGTGGTGCAATACGTGCATACCACAGGGACTATCCGTATAATTTACTCTTTATGTTACTAAATTGTTAGAAGCGTCTCAACCATTTAACATAAATTGTTAGAAGCGTCTCAACCATTTCAGAGGTTCTAAATGAAGTAAAAAAAGTTAAGCTATTTTACCAAGTGAAATATATTTTTATTTCAATTTGACACCTCTTAAAACTTAACATCTAAGTCTAACAATATTGTTTATAGACCTTATAAGAATCAATAACATCTAATATTTAATTACTAACAAACTTTGTAAATTTTAATTTATCTATGAAACAATTATTAAGATAAAGTGAAAACCTAAAATTGATTGCATAATAAATATGTGCGTTTACAATTATGCAATCCGAATCAAGATTCAATAAATCCATAATTGTGTGTTTTATGCAAGACCAACAATTGATATACAATTTATGAAATGTAAGAAATTACAATTAAAAAATACAAATCCCAATGGTTTCTCATATATTCACAGGACAAACAATTACAAACTTATATTCTAAGTAATCAAAAAATATTATATGATCTAATATAAAATCAAAAAATTGGGGCCCCTAAAATACGAAGGGCCCTAAGCAAAACAATATGCTTTTTGTTTACAGTTAATCACTTCCTTTAAAATACAATAAAGCAACGGGTATGCCTTATGAACACGTCACACACGAGCGGTGATAATATGCTTGAATTTCCTAAATTTCTAAGGATTTGAAGTAACTAAAAGTTTTGTTTGCCCCAAATAGTATTATTTTAAGGTTCAATGCGCAAAAGAAATTTTTGGTCACAAAAAGTGTAGATCCATTGAATATTCAAATGTACGTTTTTTTAATATTAAATGTATGACTCTGTTACAAAATATGTGTTATTTTAATCAGACTCGTATATTCGTTTTTCAGCCAGAATTGTACTTCCAACCCTCTCAGAAGGAAACCTAAAAGTAGGAAAACCCGCTGGCTCGACTTAGCATATTTGCTCTGAGTGAGATTTAAACTCAAAACCTTCTCATTTTTAACTGTTTTGCAAACCTCATTTTTACCACTTAGGCTAAGAATTATTGGTACTTTTGATCGTACATATTGGGAAATAGTGATGCTTCGAAAGAGACTATACGCTTTAAAGACACTTGTTTCAGTTTTGTGATTTCTATATTCAAACTTTGCTAATTGCAACCTTCTAAAAGGATAATTAAGTTGGTAGTGACATTATTAAAATTATCATCGTTAACAACATCACTCGATAATACATAATCAGTAGCGACAGTTCTAAAACATTTGTAGCTAAACAACATCACTGCCTCGGAACGGTGGCCTAATTAACTGTTTGACTCAAATCACGTACCTCCTTTAATATTTCTATCGACAAACTTAGAATTGAACATACCTTATTTGAAGCATATAACTTCTCATACATGCCACATAGCCCTCAAACATTTGATGATTGTGTTTTTCCTGAGAAAAAAATATTATGTGAAATAATTTTGGCGAACGATAAAAAACATCAATGTTACTTTACCAGAAAGATCCCATTCTATTTTGTCCATTTTCTTCAATTTAACCCATCTAAGACGACTCATACGTTTTCTTATAATATTAGTAATTTTCCATATGTGTCTTCCATGAACTGATAATTTGATATGATCAAAGTGTCCATCTACCTTCACATATTCTTATAAAACGTAGGTTTAAAGCTTTGATACCAATTGGTTTTGATGTTATGCGCACACCAATAAACCTAGGATAGGGAAAGATTCAAATAAAAATATCTTAAAAATTAAAAAGTGTAAAAAGTAACATCAATTATCAATCTTTTTAATTAATGGTTGAGATCAAATTGTAAGGAAAATAAATTTGTTAGACGGGTATTTTAATAATAGCTACTTTTGTTGATTTTTTGCAAGTTCTTTTATTTTTTAAATGTTTATAACTTTTATGTACAATATTTTATAAAAGTTACATATAAAACAAGCTTTTTTTATCTTTAAAACTAGTATAATTATCGTTATATAAAAGATAATAAAGTTTCTTTTACGTATTTAAGCTCATATCACATCATTGTGTCTTTAATGCAGTTCATTATGTTTTTTAGCTAATGTGTTATTCTAAATACTATTGTGTTTTTCTAAAATGATAAATTAAAAAAAACATAATGGTGGAATAACATTGTTGTATATCTCTAATATGTAAAACACAATAATAAATTAACAACTAATTAATCTAATACCTTAAAAATAATAACAAAATAAAACAATGTCTAGTGTGTCTTTTTATCTGCATTGTGTTATCATAAATACTATGAGTTTTTAAAATACATTGGTGAAATAACATGATTGTATAGTTTTATTTATAAAACACAATGATAGATAATAACAAATTCATATAATCAAAAAAAACAATGACATCGTTTTAACGATTTAAAACAATGATCAAAATATCATGCTCTTTAAAACAATAGAATGATTGTGAGCTTGACACTTGTCCTTATACTATTTTAAAGAGGACGACATTTTAGTTATTGTGTCAAATATATTAGTCCATTGTATCTTATACGTTGGGTCAAATATCAGGTTATTGTGTTATATATTTTACATCATTTGTTATATGTATTCATCATTGTATTTTACATTTTAGATCATTTTGTGTTATTTTTGTTATTATTTCTATAGATTATATAAACTTGTTATCTATCATTGTATTTTATAATCAAAACTATATAATGACTTACTTACATCAATATATTTTTCAAAACTCATAGTGTTGAGGATAACATAATGTATTATTTTTATTGTTTTTACTCATAATGTATTAGATTAACTAGTTGTTAATTTATTATTGTATTTTACATATTAAAGATACACAACAATGGTATTCCACCATTTATACTTTTTTTAAAATTTATCATTTTAGTAAAACAGAACAACTAACAAAAAGATACAATGAACTGCACTAAAGACACAATAACAAAATATGAGCTTAAAAACGTAAGAAAAATGTATTATCTTTTTATATAACAATATTGTACATGTTTTAAAGATAAAAAACACTTATTTCTATGATGTAATTTTTAACAAAAAAAAATTGTCGTACATAAAGTTATGAACGTTTAAAAACATGGGGGAACTTGCAAAATGTTAATAAAAGTGGCTATTATTAAAATACCCATCCAACAAACTTTTCTCTACAATTTAATCTCAACCATTGATTAAGATGATTGATGGTTGAGATTACTTCTTACACTTTTTAATTTTAATTACTTTTTATTTAAATATTTCCCTAACAAATTTTTGATTCTTTTTTTGCTAGTTTTTGATATCTTTTTATTCATAAAGTTTTACTAGTTTAAAGTTATAATAAAACATATAAAACCAGATACAAGTTAATTTTGAACATAAATTCAAAATTCAAACATAATGGGTAATTGTTAGGACCGATTAGAGTCTCTAATTTATAACAACAATCGATTATTGTGTAATTGTAAGGATCAAAGAACTCAAAGATGTCAAGACACTTGAAGTATTATGCTGAAAACATAATGGGTAGTTTGGTAATGAGTATTGGGCTAGAAACATAATGAGATTTTTATTCAATTTAATCGGATATCTGAATAATCCTGAATAAAAAAATTTATGTCCGTAATCAAAATAAGAAGTTCGGATTCGGACGAGATTCGATCCGAATATGAATTCAAATCGGTTTTTCGCTTTCAGATACAGATTTGATTAAGGTTTTCTTCGAATTTCAGTTTTTAACACCCTTACCAAGGGCTTTGACCATATGAATCAATGAGGTTCAAAATACTGAAAAACATAATATACCTCCTTACTTGTTTTGAATAAAATTATGATTTACATTAATCAACAAGTCAATATAATTACACTAAAATATTTAACAACTTTTATATTTAAATTTTTAAAAAATTCTTTATCAGAATTATATAATAAGGGACCCGTTAAATAGACATCCCATGATTTTAAATCAACACCACAAAATTTCTATACGTGTCGTATAACCTCATAATCCATTCACCTTTAACTCCTTTATGATCATTAAGACATCATTCATAGCCTTCAAATGAGGTGTCAGATTACAAATTGCTATGTACTGGATTCACTATCTCTTCTTTCTCCCGTGACAATCTCTATTGAGATGTTCTTTTTAATTACAAACAAAATACATTCTCCTGAACTGTAACACTTGTTATCTTACACCACCAATATTGTCCGTTTTGCCCACAATGAGCTCACGGATTTGTTTTTGGTTGCCCAGGTGAAAACTTCTTATTGAGGTCACCCATCCCTGGATTGTTGCCACCTGAGCACGCTTAACTGTATTTCTACTCTCATCCACAGCCAATGCACTCAAAACGTGTTGGTGATATCAGAAGCAGGACATTCTTTTATGAATTAGAAATCTCTACTGTGCACGGTCGACGTGGGATTTACGTAGGGTGTCACATGAACTTTGATTTAAACTGGGAAGAGAACTTTACTTTAGGAGTTCTCTGTTCAGTTTTCCCTCTTACATACAACCCATCACCATGTTCTTTAACATCTACCCTTGCTTATGATTCTTTTAAATTCAAGGTTGTAAAACCTCTTCCATTGATAAACATTCTCTCTGCCATAAATAACAAAATGTTTATATGATGGATGCAATGAAGTTAAGAAGATGATTACCTTGTCTTCTTCATCCAAAGATACTTTAATAATTTTAAGATCTAGCACTAATTTATTAAATTCATAAATGTGGTCTTCGAGAAAGTTATCACGCGTCATTTGAAATGTGTATAATCGCGTCTTGAGGTACAATCAATTTGTCAAGGATGTGGTCATATACAGACATTCCAATTTTGACTAAACTCCGCCAGCCAACATCTCCTTCGACACCTTTCTTAGCACTCTATCTCCACAACACAAAATAAAGGCACTTGTAAGCTTTCTCTAGACTAGTTGTCCTTCTCCTAATTATATGAGTGTCACTGGTAAATTCACCTCTCCGTATAACACATCTACCAAACCCTCAATGCACCAATATGGCTCTCTATCTTAACTCTTCATAAAACAAAATCGTTCACACTATCGAATTTCTCCAATTCAAGCTTCGTTGACACCATTCTTGAATCTGGATAGAATCACAATCACCTTCTTTCAAAGTTTCAGATAACTAAGGTTTGACGCAAGTTGTTAAAAGTGAAATATGATATTGATCACTCTAAACACAAAAGAACGAAGGAGCAAAGAAGTAACTAGAAGCTCTACTCTAACCACTTTCTAACAACTATTAACTACCATCTAACTAACCAAATGCATGATTAAACATTGAAAAACCCAATATGAACTACCCTTACCACCCAATTTACTTATTAGTTCGGTAGAAACTGTGCCATTAAAAACTTCGGTAGAAAGTTGTGGTGTAACTCGATAGAAAATTATTTCCGATGTTGACTGCATCGCTATTATTAAATATTATCGATACGTTTTATGAACAACTCTCTTGTGTTTCTAATTCTTATTGTATACGTGAATACAGCTAATGCCGTAACATAATATTTCTCCTAAAAAGTCATTGAATGGATTAGAGATAAGATCTCCAGGTTGTGTTATGTCTTACTTACGTGAGCAAATTTTATTCGAAATCTCCCTAATACCACTTTGGCTGTATACAGAATAATATCTAGTATTTTTGTTTGTATACAAATAATATTAATATTATTCCTATAAACAAACTAAAAGACACTTCTTCCTAAACTTTAGCATAACACAACAAATTTCTAAGAGTAAATTACTGTTTTCGTCCCTGAGGTTTGACGAAAATCACGGGTTCAGTCCAATAGTTTATTTATTACTCTGACGGTCCAATAGTTTCAAGTTTTGTTTCAATTTCACCCAAGTCGCTAACACCGTTAGTGCACGTTCTGTTAAAAAATATAAAAAGACTTTTTTGCCCTTGGTTGATTAAATACCCCTCTCACCATCCCCACCCCCATCTCTTTCTTTTCTCTCTCTCTCTCACACACTTGTTTTCTCTCAACATTCCCTTACCACCTCCACTTAGATAACCACAACCACCACCGCCGCTCACCGCCACCACCTGAAACCCGTCAGCCACCACCAAATCCGGCCACACCTCTCGTAACCCATCTCTCCCTCCCTTTCTCTCCCTTCCTATTCGACCACAACCACACCATCGCTCACCACCACCATCTAAAACCGCCGACCACCACCAAATCCGACCACTGACCATCTAAAACCGTGGTGATGGGGCGGATCTGGTGGTGGCGTTCGTGGTGATGGGCCGGATCTGGTGGTGGCGTTGCCAAAATTACAGTGGTGGTGGGGGATCTGGTGGTAGAGAGAGAACAAGGGGGTGAAGGTCGGAGTGGCGGCACGAGTTGGCGGTCGGAGTGGCTTGGAGGTGGAGGTGGCGATGGTGGTTGGAGGTAGCCTGGGGGTTGGGGTGGCGACCTATGGTTCTTGATTTCTAGATGAGAAAGAGAGAGAGAAAGAGAGATGGGTTGGGGTTGGGGGCTCTTGAACCATGATGATGGTGGTTTTGTTGGGTATGATAATGGTGGTGGTGGGTGGTGGTGAACTTGTTAGGAATGATAATGGTGGTGGTGATGGATGGGATATGGTTTAGGTGTAAGTGATGAAGATGACAAAATGATGAAGATGATGGTTATTTGAAAAGATTTTTTTATTATTTTTTATTTAATCATGAGGGTAATATTGTAAATTTACATTAACTTAACGGAAATATTATAACGGTGTTAGCGACTTGGGTGAAATTGAAACAAAACTTGAAACTATTGGACCGTCAGAGTAATAAATAAACTATTGGACTGAACCCGTGATTTTCGTCAAACCTCAGGGACGAAAACAGTAATTTACTCAATTTCTAAATAAGTTAAATCATAATAACATGTAGCAAATATTTTATTTCAAAAATGGAATCTGAGTTTAAGTCTGAGGTCCCATACATGTGGATGCATCCAGAATACCCTCCAACTTCATGGCTTAATTTAAAAATCAAAATGCCTACATATATCATATATGTATAATAATAATAATTCATTGAATTCTCCACATGGCCCTTTGGAATCCAATCACCCTCTTTCGTTTTCTTTCTCCCATTTCTTCATCATCTTCTTCAAATTCATATTTTTTATAACATTTTTCCATTTAAAAGCAAGTTATTCGTATATTCTTTTTTAAACTTATCCTCACAATTGTGCATAGCTTCATTTCCTTCACTTTTTTTTTATATATTTTCTTAAAATTTAGTTGAAGTACACCGGTGGACCGATGGCATTCATAGATTTGTTCGTTGTAGCACTGATTCCGGTTCTTAAGACGCTTCTGATCACGGCCATCGGCTTGCTACTCGCGGTACCGCGTATTAATATCTTGGGCGACGCAGCGCGACACCATCTCAACAACGTAAGTCGAAGTGAACTAATCTTAATCACGTTAATGTCACTAGTTATGATAGCTAATCATGTTTCTTGAGTTCAGGTTGTGTACTATGTCTTCATTCCAGCACTTGTGGGCGGTAGCCTCGCGGATACCGTCACAGCTTCCTCTATTGTTACTCTGTACGTGTAATTATTTTAGCATACTTTATCGTTCACAGTTATGCTTTACCAGAATAACTGTTTTTAAAATTTTATTCAAGTTACTTTTTAAATCTAGACCATTTGTCTAGAACTCCAACACCAACACTTTGGTACCATTGATCTACATGTCCTTTGGACCGTAGACCGCGGATTATTTGGTTCATAAAAACATCACCTCTGTTTCGGTTTAGATCTAACTTTTACCAATTGGTTAAATGCAGATGGTTCATGCCGGTGAACATCCTTCTCACATTCATAATCGGGTCGGGGCTCGGGTGGGCACTTTGTAAGATCACCAGGACTCCGGAACACTTGCACGGTCTAGTAATCGGATCATGTGCCGCGGGTGCTTGTTTTCTCACCTCTGATTTTCGACAAATCGATTCGTTTACATTTACTTATGATTCTTGCTTCTGCAGGAAACCTGGGGAACTTGCTTCTGATCATCATTCCTGCGGTTTGCGAAGAGAGTAACAGCCCGTTTGGGGACAAAGCGGCTTGCTCGGCTAACGGGCAAGGTTTGGTGTCACTATCTTTAGCGGTAAATGTCTAGAAATCGATTGCGTGTTTATTTGGTTTCGTGTTCTGGTTGGAATTTGATGCAAATGGTTTAGTTTCTTTGGGTTTCAGATCGGTGCGGTTTATATTTGGTCGTATGTTTACACAATCATACAAGCATATGGGAACTTGAGTAGCAAAGACCTCGCGAAAGCATCGACTATTAGCATTGATTGTTCGGGTAAAACTTTGGATATGTTCACGGAGAATTATACGGAGGCCTTGATACAATCTCGGCACTCGAGTTTCAATGATTGTGAGGCTCCTGATGACGAATACGCGGAAGTGCAGGAACAGGACATAGTACATGAAGATGTGGAAGAAAAAAAGGTAATAATATGATGTTCTGTTTACTAGTAAAACGAAAGCTAAGTCAAGCATTATTTTTAACGATGTTCTGTGATGATGAAATGATGAATTTAAACAGGTGACTGTGTTCACAAAGATTAAAGGGTATTTTGATGCTTTTGCTGACAAAATCAACCTCAAAATGTGGATGACACCAACCACCATCGCTACGGTATGATGTTGTAACATTTTTTATTTTTGCGAAAATCCGAACCACTTTGGCAACATGTAAGATATATTTGCATATGCGAATTCTTTTCGGTCAGGTCGTTGGGCTTCTGATAGGAGTGGTCTCTCCGATTAGAAAGCTGATGATCGGCGATACTGCTCCCCTTCGTGTCTTCGATAGTTCTGCAAGTCTTCTCGGGTACACACATCATTTATCTGTAATCGTTAGGGGTAATTGCATATATCCCCCTATAAACTTAAATGTTTCTCAAAATCATGTATGAAGAACATTGTACCTTATGCGTTTAAAAAAATATACAGTTTTACAAGTTTAGAGGGGTATATGTGCATTATCCCTTGAGTCTAATTTCTAAGTCAGATTTCATCTTTTTGTGTTTATTATGTTTTTCAAATCTTTGATCAAATTAACAGTGAGGCAACAACTCCAGCCATGACATTGGTAGTGGGAGCTAATCTTTTAAAGGGTATTTTACTCGTGATTCTTTCATGATTCGTTAGATCGAACGTACATTTTGGCTAATCCTTTTCATTTTTCTTAAGGTTTGAAGAAATCCAGTCTAGGCTTGTGGCTCGTGATCGGAGTTCTAGTCATCCGGTATGTTGCTTTGCCACTTTTGGGCATTGGCATCGTGAAACTCGCATACCATTTTGGATTGGTGGGATCTGATCCATTGTACCGGTTTATTCTTTTGATCCAGTACTCTCTTCCACCCGCGATGGCTATTGGTATGATAAAACATCTTTGCTACAAGAAAAACAAAGATATTTTACATGATAAAGATATAATCCATAAAACTAACTAGATGTGACATTAGCAATATGTGAGGGAGAGTGCAAGCAACGAAAAATCACAATGAATTCTAAAAATAGTATATTATTCAATGAGTAAACGATACATCAAGACCTCATTAATGTAGTGAACTGTAATGCCAAAAGCGTGAATTTAAAAGGACATAAATAAAAATGTAAGTAAGACATTCAGAGATTTACTCATTTTAAATTATAAAACGAAAGATTAAAATCGTTAAAATTCAATGACCAGTTAGATCCTTAATTGATGGAATTTGGGTCCGACAATTGATCAAATCGTTGTAGGCCGTTTTGCGCATGATCTCACTTATAGCCCGAGTTATGTGCTTGTGATGTTCACGCGTTTCGTACCATGTTTCTCTCTGTCTAGTTAGTCATGGAATCATCTTTGTATCAATATGAGTGGGTCAAACAAGCTGGATATTAGTTCAAAATGTGTTTTGTGTCATAACCAATAACCTTTTAGTTCAAAATATGTCTTTTTGATTTAATTTCATATCTCAATTGTTAGGTCTTTAATATATATTATTGCGTAAAATGTAACATCTAAAAGTACTGTAGTATTAAAGTTTTGATTAAATTGGCAGGTACGATTACACAACTATTTGAGGTGGGTGAAAGTGAGTGTTCTGTCATTATGCTTTGGACTTATGCCGTAGCGGCAATTGCACTCACACTGTGGTCCACCCTTTTCATGTGGCTTGTTTCTTGATGAAAAACTCTAAATGCCAGAAGAAGTAACAAGAGGATGAACCTTAAATGGTGTACTTATATTAAAATACTTATGTTTTAATATTTTTATGGGTTAAATGGTGTACTATGTGAAAATGAAGCTCTACGATTGTATGATTGATATAGAGCCATATAATGCTCGGTCTTTTGTCATTGATTTGGAAATTAGAGCTTCTTAGTTGGAATTGTTAGCATCGTAAGCTATATTATGCCTTATTTGTAATGGGCTTTTCTTTTAGCCTTTTTAGCTAGTAACCCTATATTGCAATTTTATTTATGTTCTAGTTTGTATTTCTTTGTATTTGCATTGTCATCTATGCTAAAACCCTACTCATTTTCTCTCCATACGTGTCATCAATTTACATGGTATTAGAGCTCTGTTTGACCCGTGATCATTGTTCCAATGATTGGAGAGTCTATAGTAGCCACCAGTTTATGAGTAGTTTTTCGCTTTCGTTAGTACTTTTTTTCGTTGGGTTCATACTTGTAATTCAGTCAATTGACATTCACTTGGCTATGTATCACACCATCAATCTTACTTTGCTAGACAATAGTAGTTGAATAAGATATTTGAGCCCTCCAACGGAATAATATGAGTACTTATGACATGTATTGTCACATCCCGGCGGAAGCGTGAAATGCTTAGGGTGTGACCTGTTTGTTCAGAACTCATTGATATACAACTTTTACCAAATATCACATAAACATATATTTCATGATAAGGCATAATAAATATATAATAACACATAACATAACGAGATTACTAATATAGAAGTTAGGATTACATCAATTCATGATAGTCAAAATTTGAACTAACATAACCTTATTACATTAACATCCTAACAGCAACATCTTCAGAGACGATGGAAGTGTGCATCCACCGAAACACTGAGATCATATAAGTTCACTGTCAGGTTAACACAAACTTTTCCCACAACCTCTCCCCAGCCATTATAAACATCAAAGGAGAACATTAAGCTGTTAGTCATGGTGAATTCCTGAAAAAGCATACCCAAAACAGTCAACATAAAGTTGGTGAGCTTCACAGGTTTATCAAACATGTAATATTGATGCATTATATACAACCAAACCTTACATAGCAATCAGATCATTTATATCTGTCATAATACATTTCATAAATCAGATAATATAGCATCACAATACTCATCCCATTGGTGCAGGAAATATTTTCCTAAGTAGCACTACCAATATTATCTAACGGTTCCACATCCGAATTAATGGTTGTAACATAAATTTCAGAAAAATAATGCATCAATTTGTATGCTTTTTCCCCAAAACTTTATAAAACAAAATGAGCCATGAAACTCACCTTTACTTCAAATGGTAACCTATAAACAAGAAAAATATTTATAGTTTAGAAAATGTATTTTTCTTTAACATTTTTAGTACCTCAGATTGAAGAATTTATTTCATAAGTTAGGTTTTTGTATAAATTCCAAAATTTTCACAGTAGATGTATCTTAGTGTTAGATAAAATATACTAAAAGTTCATATTTAAATTATTTTCAGGCTAATTCTTATTATTTTTACATTATTCAAATAATTCTTTAGAAATACCTTCGGGCCTCTAAAATTAGTCAAATTTTTTCAGATTAATAATTATAATTAGTGTGGTTTCTCAAAATTTTCTCATGTTTTAAATCATAGCAGAGTTATTTTTTATAATTTTTCCTATTTTACTCTTATTTGCTAAAAATATCAGAACATGCTCTAAAATTCTAATTTCTACACAGACTGTTCTATTTCTATTCTTATATTTTATATAAATTTCTCATAATTTATTTCATAATTTAAGTATTTTTCCTGATTTTTAGTTGACAAAATAGTTAAAAATTAATATTTCAGATAATATTTTGAGTTAGGTCACGAGGTGAATTCTATAATTTTTAATAGTCAGTATATAATTTTCCATATATTTACTAGGGTTGGTTCTTCTGATATAATTTTTCTCTTTATATCCTTAAATATTGCATATAAATTAACTAACTTATAGGAATAATACCAAATTTTGCAGAGTTCTATTTCTTAATATTCTAAATATATTTTTAATATTTGTTCCCACAATCACAGTTATTTAATATGCAGAATTAATTTAACAAACTATGACTAGATTTTTAACCCTTTTGTTGATAATTTCTTGCTAAAACTTTGATTTTTAAAATTTGTTTTATTTTTCTAGATTCTTAAAACCTTTTTTTTTGTTCTGAAAAATAGGTTTGATTTTATATATGTTTTTATAAGAACTTTGTTTTAACCAAAAGGGTTAATCACATGTGTTTTATTTAACACATGTTTAGTTTCCATAATCTTAATCAAGCAAGGTTTTAGGAGTTAGAACCTTGATTTTGACAGAAGGAGAGTGTGAGAAGAAGGTGAGGATGGTCTAAGCTTGCTTGGTTTTGGTGTTCTTGATAGTCTTTCGGGAGATGATGCTTCCACGAGGCTTGGATGTTGCTGCCGTGTGTCCGAGAGTGTATGACCGAGTGAAGTAGATGATGGTATTTGATTGGAGAGGTGGTGACCGAGAGGATTGAGGGAGTGGTTTATGGTTTACGGTGGTGGTGTGCGATTAAAAGGTGTCCGAATGAAGGTGGTATACGGTTGTGGTTAGAATAGCCGAGAGTTTTGGTGTGTTTCTAATGGTTCCTTCGGCCGCTCCTTCAAGTAGTGGAGCTAGTCATTATTAAGCCTACTTCCTAGAGTTATGTGGTGTAACTAGGAATGCTTAGTTTGCTCTTTAGAGTTGAGAGGTGACGGTTTGTGGATACCCTTGGTGTCCCGATGGCTAGGTGTCGAATGGAGGAATGCATGAGTCACCAAACAATCATTACAAGATGGTTCTAGATATTTGGTTGGCTAATTCGGTGCTTAAGGGTATTAACCGAGTGTTCAAGGGGTGTTAACCGGGTTGGTTCTTGATCTTAAATGGTACTTTGGTTTGGGTTTTAGGTGTAGGGGATTTGTTTAGGATTGTTTTGATATCAAGTTTCTGTTGATGTTAACTTATGTTTATGATGTTTGGTTGGGTTGTATTTGGTTTGTTTATTATTTTATTGTTGATGTATTGTAGTTTTGAATCAAGAAATTATGTTTATGAATTCATGCATACGTAACCTCTTGTATTTGCATGCAAGCATGCAATGATCAATACTGATGCGTTCATGTTTTGTATGTGTTTTAAGTATTTAAATGTATGATTTTAATGTGATTTTTCTATCGAGCGTAATCACTTTGTGTTATGTTTGAAATGTAGGTTTGGGAAGCTTAAATGATGTATTCAAGGGTTGCACGAAGATTGGGTGATATATGGATGAATAGAGATGAAGAAAATGAAGAAATTGGTGAAAAATGAGCATACGACGTAACTTACGTCCTAAAGGAAGTAAGCTACGTCCTTTCTAAAAATGACATTTTTTGGACGTAAGACAGAGGCTAACCACGTATATCATGGGAGAGGACGTAATTTACGTCCCTAAGGACGTAACTTACGTCGTATGGTCATATTTGACGTAATTTTCCGGATTTTGACCATATTTAAGGAAGGTTATCAATTCTAAAAACCCTAATTCGCATTGGGAGCAAAAAGGGACGAACTTGGACGATTCTTGAGGTTGATTCTACTTCTCCAACTCATTCCAATCCATCAAATCATGTTCCAATCCGATCTTGTTGCCGAATTCATGAAGATGCAAGGCTAAACGTTTCGTGATCTACCTCGGGTGATAGGTTTCTGTTTTTAGGTTTTCGTTTATGTTCAAGTTGTGTTGGGATTAAACTTTAGAACCCGTTAAGTTCTTTATTGAGTTTAACTTGTGTCTTGATTGTTTAAACAATTGTTTTAGTAAATCTTGATTTGAATTTCATATAATTATGCGCAAGTTGTATGATTGCAAGGTTTTGGTTATTCATTCAATTGACATGGTGTACTAAGACCCGTTAAGTCTTGGTTATCTCTGTCACTTAATCATTACACATATAGAATCCCCGTTAAGGATTTTCCACCAAGTTGAACTAGGCGATTACCAAGAACCGAACCTGAATTCTGGGGTGGATTACCCTTTTTCATAATAATCTTCTAATCAATTTTCAGTAATTGCAATTTGTTTTCTTAATTAAGTTCTTAATCATTCCAAGATCTAATTTTTACAGCCTAGAGGCAATAGTTTAAGTAATTTGATAATTTAGTTAATTGTTTATTATAAATCAATTCACAATACACCGACCACTAATTCCACGAGGTTCGACAACCCTACTTACCCTAACTAGTTTAGGTGAATAGGAACACACATTTTAACATCTTATTTGATTGGTACTTCGACATCGATCAAATACTTATATTCATGTGATGTGCATATGTTTTTTAGCAAAAGATGGTACATGCACACGTAAAAGGGTGTGTATGCATGCGGCCATGCATACGTATACACATATATAAGTGAACAACATACTTGTGTAAACAAAATGAAAGCATGCATACGTGTATGTATGTATAAAAATATATATATTAACCTAGGTGTAGCTTAAAATATTTGAATGAACTTAGTGTATAAAATTTCTAAATCTAGGGTTGTCACATTCTCCCCCCGTAAAAATAATTTCGTCCCGAAATTTATTTGGATAGTAATGAACTTATCTGACCATTGACTTAAAATAGATGGGGGTATCTTCTTCTGATTTCATCTTCTCTTTCCCATGTATACTTTGGTCCTCTCCTAGCGTTCCACTTAACTTTCACTATGGGGATCTTGCTTCTTCTTAGCTTTTTAAATTCTTTATCTAATATGGCTATTGGTTCCTCTGTAAAATGAAGCTTCTCGTCTATCTTTATTTCTTGAACTGGAACTTTTAATGTTTCGTCTGTTAAACATTTCTTCAGATTGGACACATGGAACGTGTTGTGTACTTTACTTAATTCTTCGGGTAAATCTAGCTTATACGCAACAGGACCAATTTTGTCAATAACTTCAAATGGTCCAACATATCTTGGGTTCAACTTATTTCTCTTTCCAAATCGGAAGATTCCTTTGGTGGGTGATATTCTTAGATAGACCTTATCTCCAATTTGAAATTCTAATGGCTTTCTTCTTTTATCCGCGTAACTTTTCTGCCGATCCCGTGCTGTTTTTAATCTATTTTTGATATCTTTGATCTTGTTAGATGTTTCTTGAATTAAATCAGGGCCTATAAGTTGTCTATCTCCTATTTCATTCCAACATAATGGCGATCTGCATTTTCTTCCATACAAAGCTTCAAACGGGCCGTTTTAATGCTGGAATGATAGCTATTATTATAAGAAAATTCTATCAAAGGTAGATGCATATCCCAGTTGCCACCAAAGTCTAATGCACAAGCACGTAACATATCTTCTAGTGTTTGTATTGTCCTTTCACTTTGTCCATCTGTTTGTGGGTGGAAGGTTGTGCTAAGATTTATTTGGGTTCCTAAAGCTTTTTGTAGGGTTTGTGTCACACCCCAACCTTGACGGCGGAAACGTCGAGGAGTGAGAGTTAAGATCGTTCACAGCCACATAACGCTATTACTAATCCAAATATAATTTAAACATAAGTTTCAACTGTCACATTACAAACATAAGTCTCAAAAGAATAAAAGCATAACATAAAATGTAACAAGTCATTCTTATTTTATTTATTTATCTAGGTCCATTCCTAGATGTGCAAGCTTCAAAGAGTAGATCACAAACTTGAGGTATTCCTGAAACATGTTAAAAATAAAAGGTCAACATAAAAATGTTGGTGAGCATTCCATAGTTTTCAATACATAAGTATATAAAAGATGGCAATTCAAGTCATAAGTTAGTGAATAAAGTGATTAGGGATGTTATGAACAATGCAACAATCAAACCTCGACAAAGTTTTACAAGTCTCAAACGTTAAAAGTATATACGATCAGCTAAGTGTACTTGGATCAACCAAGCAGGCTTGTCTTACCCATAGATCTATGACTTCGCTGGGCTAGCAATAGTTAATGATTGTACATATAACGCCATAACATGGTAACCACAAAAGTTCAACTAACCACAACTTCACAAGATGAATTGCCATAAAGATTACAAGTCTCAAATAAGTTCACAAGTGCAATGATAGTAAGTTAACATGTTTCACCCCAAAGTGTGAAAATAAGCAAAAAGGGGTATGGAAATACTCACATGGAAAACTCACAAGTATAGTAATGATTGTAGAGTACATAAGAAAGCTTGGATGTCAAGAGTCAAAGGTGATCTCCTAAATGATAGAAAAACAATAACTTGATGTTGGAATTCATTACAAGAAGTTAGAACGTTTAGAGAATGCTAAAAAGCGAAAGGTAGATTGAAAAAGGATTATTGCATCAATTTTAGATTCTGGACAGAATGTTTGGTATGTGTTTGAACAGGTTTTAAAAATAGCAAACGGTTTCATAAAATTATAAAAATTTATACTTGACTAGTTCAAAGTCTCCCGGACAACTTTCATTCAGAAACATTTTTATGAAAAGATCTTTAAATAGGTCAAACAAGCATCACAAGGAAGAAGGTGCTGAAATGCGCACTTATTTTGTGAAGGCTATTGTTGAGTCGTCCGATTGAGTTTGAAGACGTATAAACTGTCGTTGGAAAGGTAATTCAATGAACTTAACATTGGAGTCTGAGTTTACCCAAATTTAGTTTGTTATGATCAAGTTATAGTCAGTTAAAGTAAGACTATATTCTGCCAGAATTGTAGTAAGGCACTTATGTGCACTTTTAAAATTGTTAATACATGAAACGGGTTAGAACAATTTATTATGTTAATATATGGTATATTAGTCTTCATTTGAGTTATAAAAAATATTCTAAGACTTTGGCATAGCCATCATTTAGAACAATAATCTTGCAGAATAACCGAATGCGGCGGCATCGCCGTCCATATGCAAACGGGATTCTTTGTTTATGTTAGTGTGTTGTTAGCTTAATTTAAGAATGTTAGTGATTATTATAAGATTAGTGATTATTAAAATGTTAATGATCAAATGATAATTATTAAAATAAAAAGAGGTTTGGTAGAAGAAAGAATAATAGTAAGAACATAGAGTCATGAGAACAATTGAATGTTAGGATGATTAAAATGTATAATATAAAAACCATAAAGGATTACCTTAGTATTAAGAATTCTTGAAATTTCTTGTAAAATAAAATTTTTCAAATTCATCATAACCAATGGATGAAAGATAGATATGAGAGTGAGGTTTTTAGAGAATGAGCAAATGAAAAGTGAGGCCTAAGCCTTGCTTTTATACTTGAGGTTAGGAGGAGGTTATGAATGGTGTTAATGGTGATTTATAAGTCTTTTAAAAGGGGGTTATGATTGAAATTTGAAATAAATATAAAATTAAATAATTTAAATAAAAGAATAATTATAATTTAAAATTTAAATTCTTGAAGACTATAATTTTAACAACTTTTTTATAAAATATTTATAGACTTTATAAAACCAATTTGAATAATCAATCAAATTATTTATTTGTTAATCTTTATAACTTTTATAAAACTTGTAACTTTATAATTTGATTACTTATTTTCAATATTTAAAATTCATAATTACTTATAAAACTTTATAAGTATAATAAAATTCATTTTATAACTTTATAAGTTTTAATAAGTCTTTTCCATTTAGTTATTTGTTGTAGCATGATTAATAAAGTTTATAATTTTATGAAAAAGAATTATTTATAAATCAACAAGTTATTATAAGTTGTTTAAATGATAAATTGAATAAA